>JAWWEU010000138.1:1115723-1216525 GCA_035583155.1 Acropternis orthonyx | reverse complement strand
CCAGGGAACAGGGACAGGAGGGGAGGGAACGGCCTCAGGCTGGGCCAGGGCAGGGGCAGGTGGGATACTGGGAAAATTTATTCACTGAAGGATGGTCAAGTATTGGAATGGGCTGCCCAGGGAGGTGGGGGAGTCCCCATCCCTGAAGGTGTTAAAAAAACAAGTAGACACTTCATTGTGGCCCTTCACAATATGGTTTAGTGGCCATGGTGGTATCTGGTTGAAGGTTGGACTTGATGGCCTTGGAGGTTTTTTCAACCTTGAGAATTCTGTGATCCAGATTGTTGGTGTGTTGGTACCCAGCGCCCATTCCCGCTGCCACCTTGCACATCCCTGGCTGCTCCGGGCACAGGTCCTCTCACACCTGGCTGGACACTGGGATTTATTCCAACAAACGAGGGGATATCCCACGGCTGCAGTTGAAGCCATCGCAGAGTGGTGCATCTTGATGTGGTGCTGTTACCTCTGAGCAGGGAATACATATGTATGTTTCATTATTTACCCTCAATCAGCAAAATATAGGCCAGCTTTGAAATGCAAATAAGCCGCTTCATCTACCAGGCAAAGCCTGCAGTAGGCTGAGTCTAGAGAGCGTCCAAAGGAGGCCACGAGGATGGGGAAGGGTATGAGGAGCAGCTGAGGGCACCTGGAGAAGAGAACATTGAGGGGAGACCTCACTGGGGTCTTTAACATCCTCCCAAGGCAAAGAGGAGGGGCAGCTCTGATCTCTGCTCTCTGTGCCCAGTGACAGGGCCCAGGGAATGGCTGGAGCTGTGCCAGGGAGGGTCAGGCTGGATCTCAGGAGAAGGTTCCTCCCCCAGAGGGTGGTGGGCACTGAGCAGGCTCCCCAGGGCAGTGGGCACGGCCCCGAGGCTGCCAGAGCTCCAGGAGGGTGTGGACAACAGGACAGGGTGGGATTGTTGGGTTGTCCTGGGCAGGGCCAGGGGTTGGACTGATGATCCTTGTGGGTCCCTTCCAATTCAGCACCTTCTGATTCTACCAAGACACCCCATTTTGTTGTTCAGACAGTTCTGTGATCACGGGCAGGACGAGCTCACTGAGGCACAGCCCTTTTCTCTGGGGCTTCCAGTGGAAAACAATCCCTGCTTTTTGTTTGTTCCCCTGGTTCTGCAGGTCCAGGTTTCCTGCAGGTCCCCTTTGGAGCTCCCCGTGTGTCGTGGGATCCATCCCCGTTTGCATCCCTGGAGCCTCCCGGCAGCCCGTGCTCCCAGGCACTAACAGGTTGCAGGTGGTGGGGCCATGTGTGCCGCACATGCTCTAAATTGGGGCTTTTCACACAGCCATCACTTTTGCTTAGGAAGAAAGTTCCTTTGCAGGGCAGAAAGGCAACCCGGTCCTTTCTAGTGCCATCTGGTACGAATAAATGGGGCAGCAGAGGAATTCTGTTGTGTCCAGGAATCCAGGCAGAAGTTCCCAACTTACTGCACCTGAAAACACGTCTCCTGCAATGGCCATCAGCTCGAGCTCCAACCCGAGCAGACAAGCCCCGAAGTGCTGGTTTGATTCCATGGTAACTGGAGCAAAGGGTGAGGGAATCCCACAAGGAGGGGAGATTGTCTTGTTAACAGCACGAGTATTGGAAAAGAGGGAAAATCCATCCAGTAGAGCAGCTGGAGAGATTATGAAAATACCAGACTTGGACCTGTGTGCTCAGTTTTCCAGCCTCCTGACTCAGTGGTGTAAGAAGAAAGTTGGCTCCTTCCACTGATATTTTGATCCCTAAATAAAATTATTACTCAGTATTATCACATCAAAAATAGTAGTGTCATAAACCCATCCCCAAATGATTAGCATTCCACTCCCAATTGTTTTGCCTTTAAATACTACTTTAATAAAATATATAATATCAGATATTTTATTTGTTTGTATTTACCAATAGTATATCTAAATAAATATATACTATATATCTTTTATGTATTTTCTTATATATAAACACTACTTTCTACATAAACTGTAGACAGCCTTCTCAAGAAAAACCAATTTTTATAGCTCTCCTTCCTTACCATCCTTCCTCCTGGGTGGCATTCTTGGCTGAAATTCCCAAGCAATGTCCAAACTGAATTGTATTTGCATTTGTCAGTCCCAACTTTCAATCCACAAGTGTCTGGCTCTGTGGGATCCCCACAGGTTTGTGCTGCTGGGTGTGCCCAACACCTGCACAATTCCAACAGGGAATGCATCCTTTCCTCGCTGGGGGCACACAGGAGAGCTGGGACGAGGAGAAGCAAACTGGGTAACGTCGCACCACTTTCCTATACGGCACTTTCAGATTAGAAATGAAAAGTGCTTGGCTGTTAGAACTGGAGAAGGGAATAAAGAATGCAGATTTATTAATCCCAGTTGTTCAAATTCCAGCTCACATAACATCTCTTTTCCCAGGAGCGAAGCTTTTTATGCTAAAACTCCACTTTTGGAAGTGTCTGGAATATTTTTCTGTTATTTCCTTGCTCATGCTGAGCTATTGATTTTTTTCTTGGCTCTAATCAGATGTTATTGCTTTCTCTTAATTTAGTTTTATGGCTGCTTAATGAAGGCTGTTCCTAAATGGTAGGAAAGAAGAATCCAGAGGGTTTAAGGAGCTGGAAAAAACTCTTGGGATCAGATTTGTGGTGGATTTCAGGTAGGAAGGGGCAAGCCCCGCTCTCCATCCTCCACCAGGCTGCAAAGCACTGCAGATGAGATCATTTACTCAGTTAAAAGTCATCCTGGAGCAAAAACAACTTCCAGATGTTCCTCTAATTTTGCAGGACACTGAACTGTGAACAGTCGTTAAACTTTATCCCTTTTGCTTCCTGAGAGAGGAGCAGATAAAAGAACGTGAAGGGAAAAGGGCCCAAAGCGCTGCTGAGGGATAATTGTGTGAGGGAAAACTGCAGTAAATACATTTATTGTGGGGAAAGAGGAGCGGGCAAAGGGCACGAGGGAGGCCTGGGAGCTCCGTGGGTGCCCCGCAGGGTGGGAGCAGCCCCACGCCTGGCCAGAGCCCAGCCTGGCTGAGGGCAAGTGCGGGAAACCTCCCTGCAGGGAGAGGTGTGTTTGACAGTTACCACTTTTCCTGTAATTGAGTCCACGAGTTTGAGAGCTGTCAGGGAAAAAAAAGGGGGTTTCTTTTAAAATTAATTTTTACTTGCTGAAGAACAAGCTCCTGCCTTGCTGTCCTCCCTCACCCTGCGGAACTACAGCGGGAATCAAGGAGATTTCCTCCTAACATGCTGTTTCCAGGACTATGAATTAAATCCTCCATAAAACTTTCATCAAAATCTTGCAGCTTCAACTTTAGAAAGCATGTACTTATTAGAACTCCTCTGACTGGATGTTTAATACAATATTGACACCCAGTAATTACTTTATCCTTGATATCCTTCATTTCTTTTCTGCCAATTAGTGCTGCAGTTTTCACTTTTGCCTGTCACGGAAATAACCAGAGAAGATACTGTTAGATTTTATTCTGTTATGGGGTTTATGTGGTTTTTGCCATTTCTTTTTCATCCATTTAATGCTGGAAGCTGTTCTTAGACATGGAAATTTGCCAATCATCCCAACATCCACCCTGCAATGCCTCTTTTTTGGGGAGAAAAAATTCAGCTCTAATGTAGCCAGAACGTTCTGGCCATAAATTAGCACGAGCTCAGTTCGGGTGACTTGCTGCTGCTGCTGCTTTAATTTCCCACGTGACAGTTGAATGGAAAACCAAGTGGCTTTCAAACAGCTCTAATTTGTATTTACCAGCTAAGAACCAGTAAGATCAGCTCATGTGGTTGCAGCACTGTCTGGAAAAGACCCAGTACAGCCTTTTTCTATATTTTCCCTGTAAATGGTGCCACTTCCCATTAGTGTCGTCTCTGGTTTTGTCGAAGCAGCTCCTGTGTTTTTGTGTTGGTCCTTTGGATTAGACTGGCTGTTATGAATTTGACAACAGTTATCAAATCTCCCCTGCAGCGCCCTGACTGTCAAGGATATGATGGTCAAATGTTTCACATATTGCAATCAAACCATTTGTGTTTGGTTTGAAGAATTCCAAAAGAAAGCTGTCAGCTAAGAAATGAAGTTGAAGTAGCCTGAAGCTTTTGGAGCATGTTGATCCAATTATGATGATCCACTCATATCCTTCAGCTTTTTTTTTTTTTCAAAATCAATTTTCATTTTAGCTCAAGGGACTGGGGTTTTTTTTGGTTTTTTTTTTTTTGGTAATGCAGAGAAACATCTGTAAGGGTATTTCAGATGTGTTGTTTCAGGAAATTTCTATTTTTTGTGTGCAAGGCAGCCTTGAACTCTACGTGTATTTTGCAAGTGGCTTTTGTCTCCAGTACACACACATTTCTATGATACATTGTCAGTACATACATGTATGCACATAAAAGCAATATGTACCAACCTGAATATGAATTTGAAATTAGTTTACATGTGTTTCATCTTGAACCTGAGGGGAGGAAACTACAGCAAATCCCCAAGGGGTTAAATTGCCAGCACATAAGCATGGATAAACCAAACCCCTGGTTGTGGACCAGATTCCCAGCTGGTGTTTAACAGGGAAGCTGTTTGTCACCAGCAGGGCTGTGTCCTGGAGAGACACTGCTGCCTGTGACATGTTGACATGACAAGTCACTGCTCAGACATCTCCTTCCACTCCTTTAGCTGAAAAATAACCACTGAAACCGCTTAGTATTCGTTCTTGTGCTGCCAGGCTGTTGTTGCTGGTGAGTCTCAGTGTCTTTGTGCCCAGTGCACACTGAGAGGGATGCTGTGGTGTGACGGCTGTGCTGGTGAGGACCAAAGCCGTGCCCACCCAGGCTGCCCCCCCTGCCATGGGGACACAACAGTTACCAGGAGGACATGAGAGCCGATCCAAGAGTGCTGTGCCACCCTCATCCCAGATAACGTGTTGGCGTCGTGTTGTTTTCCTGTTACGTGGCAAGCATTTAACAAACGTAATTAATTAAGGAGATAGTCCAAGTCCTTGGCTGTGGCAATAAGAATTAGGGCTGGGCATTGCCACTGGGGTGATGGACATTGTCTTTGGAATTACAGACTGTCCATGGCCAACAGAGAGACAGGAGATCCCTGATGTTGGGAGCAGAGCGAGACCAAACGGCGCCCTCATCCCTTTGGTCAGTGTTCCTGCCACATCCAGTCCTGCTGGTGGCTCCCTACAGCCCTCTAACCATCACCCCCCACGGCCTGTTCTCCTCTTGGGCAGGAGCTCTACAAACTCTTCAAACTGGATTTTTTTTTCCCAACCCACACCCCCAGCAAGCTGCGAGTGCGGTGACCTTTCGGAGATGCAGAAATGCTGTTCAGAAACCACCTGTATCAAACCTCCCCCGTTTAACCCACCAGCAAGAACTGTGTAAGTCCCCAAATCTCCAGGAAGGGAAATCTGACCTTTTCCTCGCGATTCATCTTTGAGCTTCATTTAATGATGTTTCTGCTCTGAGAATACACTACTCTGAGTTAAGCAGTACCTCCAAGTTTAGCATTTATGTTCTGAGAGAGAAAAGCTGTCTTGGTTTTAGCAAAGACCTGATAGAACCAAAGGTTTTTTGATGGGAACAGGTGCCCAACCACCGTGAACATGCTGTGGTCAGCAAAATCCGTAAAAGGATCCCCCAGTACAACAGATTTAGGGGCAAACAGTAGATATTGCGGTTCTTACCTGGCACCTGATTCCTTGAGTCACCTCATGCAGTGGCAGAAAGTCTTTTAAACTGTTTGTCCCCACTTCCATGGGACATCCTTCTCCTCCTCTCAGCACAGGGAACTTGGCACCCTTGCCATTGGCTCCTCTGGCTCCTGATTTACTGAAGGCCACAGCAAGCTATTCAGTATTGTCAGCTTTATTAAGGGGTTTAAGATCCTAAATGAGATGTTTATAGAGAAGTTAATCTTCTTGATTTTTATGCCAACATACGTAGAGCTGAAGGGCAAATTCAACCACTCTTTCAACAGCATATTTTGTTAAATGGAGATATTAATATCCATTGGATTGCTCATATTTCCCGTGGTATAATGTAAGTCAAGGCGTAGGTGGTGGTGTTTAAATATCCTTGCACCTTGCAATGCTGGATTTTAAGTATTATTTTGACAAATGCTGGCTTTCAGCAAAAATCAGGTTTATTTTCTTTAGGTTCTGAAGCCCTGGCATTTCTCAAGGAAATGAAGGGTTTATTTGATAAACCCCAAATACCCAGGAACAGACTCCAAATGCTGACTTGGACAGAACGACTCTGATTTGCACCCGGTGAAACTCTCAGCCCTTTCTCTCTCAAATTTGCAGAAAAGCAGCACCAAATTCCCTCATGATTTTAGTAGGAACTGGATCAGCCCCATGAAAGATCCCTGGAAAGGAACAGACCAACCGACACTGAACACCTTGCCAAGTATTTTAATGAACTGATGACGGACAACTGTGCTAAGATCAGACATCACCTTTCAAACCTTTTGGCCTGAATGTACTTTATCTTGGACTTAGGACATATCCATCAAACTTTGAAGTTAAAAAATGAACCAGATAGGGCTTTTTGAGTCCTTTCACTCTGTACAGTAGCACTGCTGTTCAAAAGAATTATTCAAAAATCATTTAAGGTTTTATTTAACAGTAAATATTTATTTTTCATCAAAGGGAGGGATTCCCAGAGGTGGGCTGAGCATCCAGCTGGCAGCTTTTCAATGATATATTACTTTTTTGTACACCCTATTCCAAGCTGTGCAGTCAGCAGGAGTCAGGAGCTGCTGAAGACAGGGTCTCCTGCAAAGGGCAGGCTCCTCCTGGAGAAACACGATGGGGCGTATTCTGCTCTAGAAAATTATATATTCTGCTTTTTTCCCTCCAAACCAAAGCTTTGATTTCATTATAAAGCAAAGTAAAACATTTGTCTCCAGTAAACAAAGCATTTTGTAGGCTCCTGAATATTTCATTAGAAAATTTCCAAGATATTTTCTTTTTACCGTAGGATAGGAATGGAAACTGGAGCTTGAGGCTCCTCCAGGAGACACTAAACCTCCGTGTTTGCCAGCATGGCAACAGCAGTGCACAGATGTTCCAGACAAACATGGGCCTGCACAGACACACAGAAAACCTGACAACCTCTCCAGATACTAAACTGTACAAGGAGGAAAGCACACAAAATTAATCCAGCTCCTGAGACTGAAATAAGGGAAATGCCAATCAGAGCCTCCAACTGCTCCTATGAAGCATCCCAGAAACTCGGGATTTGGATGCTGTGTCAGCAGTTAATGGCTCACTTGCAAAATGGGGTGATTAATTATTTTTCAGTATGACCACCCCTGGATGCTTTAGCAGTGGCCTGGGGTGGGTTGTTTTAGTACTGCAGGAAAGCAAACTTCAATCTGGGATGAAAAACAGGGGCGTAATTAGTGTTGTATGAGAAACTACTGAGGAAAATGTTCTCTGCCTGCACATCAAAAACCTGACCCGTGTCATTCATCCTGTGGCCGTGTCAGGGAAGGGAAATTTTGCAGGAGGATTTACAGAATAATCCAGTTGCTCTCACCACATGTGTGGGGTTCTTTGGATGGATGTAGAAAATAGGTTTTTTGAAACTATTGGCGTCCCAGTGTTGAGCTGGGTGAGGTGGAAAAATTCGGAGCTCGACGAGTTCCTTGGGAAGCCGCAGTGGCCGGACCTGCTGTGAGCAGCCGAACAGCCGGGGGGGCTTCTGGGGAGGGCTGTGAGATGCTGCTGGTTTGCTGATGGCTGAGCAGGGAAGGCCCTGTTGGAGCTGTGTCATAAAGGGAAAAAGATTCTGAGACTGCAGCAGAGCCTGGAGGCACCAACACAGGGAGACGTGGCGGTGAATGCGAGGTCAGGATGGCACCGACAGCGGCTGGGGGTGAGCAGGAGGATAACGGGGGGGCTCTGTGGTCTTTTGGGTATAGTCAGGCTTGGGAAGGGAGATGGATAATTCTGTTTAAATCATATCGAACCAGAATAGGTGGCTCAAGAGCTACATGAGGACTAGAAAAACCAGGGGAGAAGCAAGAGGAGCAGAAGGCTGGTGTGAGGGTCAGGCAAAGCCACCTGAGCCACTCTGGCCAAAGCTCAGCCCGAGTGTCCCAGCAAAGCTTTTGAGGCTGTTCATTGGTGTTGTCTCCTCAAAGAGAGAAGGGAGACCCCAGACCCTTCACACTTTCTGTTTTTAAGCATAAACCCCTTATCAAATCCTCTGTACAACTTTCAGAGTTGTGTTCAGCTGCTTAAATTTGCAACCTGAGCAAATGAAATGGTGTTATTTATTTATTTCTCCCCCTGCTCGGGGGCAAATACATAAAGATGATGCATTTTACAATGGAAGCTTTTGACTCCAAGTCAAGCAGAGTCATTAGTCAAGTCACACATGCCAAGTCTGGTGGAATTTGGCAGAGCTGCTTAAACTTTAACAAGGAGGAATTAAACCAACCTTTACCTGAGCTGCACTGCTGAGGACACAGGGATGGTTACAACGTGGATGTTTAATTTATCAAGAACTGTTGAGTGCTCAGCTTCACATTGAAATCCCACTCTCAGCCAGGATCAATCCCTACAAATCTGCCAAGGAAGATACAACTTGGATCAAACAATAACATTTCTGCTCAGGCTGCACAGGCAGGGTTTGGCTCTGATGTGTTTTCCTGCGTGAATTACAAAAGCAGGATTTGGAGATTCTTCCGTCTCGGGAATTAAATGCTCAGAACCATTGGCTGTCAGCTTGAAAAATGTTAGATCTGCATCTCTCCACAATTGTCTTAAGTTTCTTGGCACTGAGCCCAGCTATTAGCAGGGGGTAAATAAGACAAAAATTGACAACAATGTGCATTATAGGGTGAAGCATGGAAGGCTGAGGTTTAGATGTGAACAGTTAATGGATTTCTTAGAACTGTGGTATTTCATTTGAAGCTTACCATGGTTTTGAAGCAGGTTCACCTCAGTTGCTCCCTGGAAATTTAAAAAAAAAAAAGAAAGAAAAACGTCTATTTTATGGCATTTGAAATACTGGGAAAATATGGGGTAGTGTTTATTACCATGGTGTGATTTTGGGGTTGTCCTTTGCACAGCCAGGAGATGGCTCGGTGATCCTTGTGTGTCCTTTACAGCTCAGGATAGTCTCGGTTACTATGATGGTGTAAAATCTGGTTTAAATGTGCAGTGTGAGTCAGCCAGAGTCAATTTGGCTGTTGGTGTGGACCAACACAGTAAAATGAAAATGGTTTGGTGACATGGGGGTGAAGTATCTGTTATTTCCAAGTTTATTCATCTGCTTTCCAAACTCCTCCCTGTTTTTATAATATCCAGTGGGTACAAGGCTGTCAGCCCAGACTGAGAGTGATTCTGTCTTTCCAGAGCAATGCTTTTTTGATTTATTTTCTTCTGCTTGCATGTTTGGACAGGAAGAATCCTCCTCCTCTGTGTGATGAGCTGTGCTTTCTGTCCCACACCATCTCCACTAGTGTTGAAAAGCCACAAGCAATGACTGCTAATTTTACCATGGGGGCAACGAGTCTAAAAACACTGTGGACATAATGCCTTCAAAAATTACACACTTGAGAAACACGACCCCCTGCCCTGTCCTGCCTTTAGTACCTGTTGTCATGTCCCAGTGGTCACATTTTCTCTCTGGAAGCCACTGTTTTGGGGTTTGACAAGCAACTCTTGGTTTTCTATTTTGTCAAGAAGGGAAAGAGTAATTTTTAAACACTGTGTTCCCGTAACTGTGGGTGTGTATTGTGGCACTTGTAAGGAAACAACCCCAACACGTTTATTGTGGACTGAGACCCTTCAGGGGTCATGATGTGCGAGGAGAAACTCACAGTTTGTCAAGGCATGACTTCAGTGAGAAACACAAGCCTGAGCCTGAAAATAAGTCTCTGGGTTGTTCCATGTGGTGAGACCATACAGGCAACAAAAGGGGGGCTGAACTGGGGAGGCTTTGTGTGTGTTTTTACCAAAATATCACCCACTTGGGACTAAAACCTGTAGGAATATAAACTAACAGCTCATATTCAGTAGCTGCACCATTATTAGAGAAAATCAGAGTAAATATTACATGGGAGCTGTTTGGACAGTCCCAGGCAAGGAGGGGAACAGACAGGTTTGGTGCAGCTTCTGCAGGGTTCCTGTAAATGAGGAGCTTCCAAGTCCCCATTGATCATCCCTCTTTGCACCATGTGTATAAAATAGCAATTGGAAGCTTCAGGAGTGTCATGTCTGCATGATGAGTCCATCAATTTTCCTTGGCTGCAGGTTTCCCTTCAGCGGCTGGGAAGTAAATGATGAGAAGCTGAAGGAGAAAGCCGTAAATTATTGGGCTCTGCCAACTCCAATATCCGCAGCCTGACGGATCCTGGGTTTGACAACAATCTGCTTGTCAGTCTCCCTTGCAAAATATTAACACACTCAATTATCAGAGGTGTTAGTCAACTGTTAAATCTGGGGATGGAGCAGTCCAAAGGCCAGGGATGGGCAGGCTCAGGTTCCCTTCCTGCTGTAAAGCTCCTCTGAGGCTCAGGAGCAGCTCCTTCCCCTCCTGTGATAAGTTTCTTTAGGGTTAACAATATTTTTTAGGAAATTCTGTCCCTTTCTGTGAGAAAATTGGAAAGAAGAGCACAAGTGTTGCTGCTGGATTCCCTGGGTGCAGCCTGAGCTTCTGCTCATGGTCAGTGGGAACAGGGTGTGCCCAGTGCTCACCAAATCAGCCTCTGAACATGCAGAAAACGAATTCCGTGCTTTAGCAAAGTCCCCAAGTTTGGGAGGAAAAGCCACATTCCCTTCACTGGAGGGTATTTTATAACTGGTAACTCAGGTGTCTCCTACAACAGCCCAAAAAAGCTCATCCTCCTCTGAAACATCCCATTTCAGGGTGATTTTCTCAGTCCTCCTGCACTTCCCCACCCCCCAGTCTGTGACCTGGTGCTGTGATTTGGGCTGACCCCGTCTGGGAGAGGGCAGAGAGATGGGGAGCTGAGCCTCAGGATTCCCTGGGCAGAGCAGAAACGTTTCCTGTCTTTGGAAAAGCAGGAGCCAAAGGTGCATCCAGGAGGGCTGTGGGAATGTGGGTTAGTACCGGAGGAGAAGGAGACAGGACCACTGGAAAGGGACCACCAGTCACTGGTTGCATCCCTCACACAGGGCACAGACTCTAAGGCTGGACAGAAATCCCCAGTGCAGTAAAGGTGGGTTCTCCATTCTCCCTCCTGACCCCAAATATATGAATTTTAAGATCATTTTACTGGAATAATAGAGGGAATCCGTTTAATTTAAGCTACAAAGCCTCTCTCAAAATTCCTGTGAATTCCTGTGACTACATATAAGTGCTTCTAAAATAACATTTTAGGTTAAATGGTTAAATAAGTGCTGAGCACTGGTTTAGAAAGCCCTGAGACATCTCTCACCAGTTCATGTTGGCAAGTTTTTTGTAGGTGAGGCATTGATCAATTATTACATTTAATGGTTTGTGTGGAATTCAAAAGCAAGTTGTATCTCTAAGGCTCACTAGTTTGCCTCAGGCAATGGTGAGGAGCATTACTCTGTCTCCTCATGCTGGAAATTGTGATGGGCCACTGTAGATAAGGGTGTTGTGCTAAACATTAGAAACAGCCACCTGGAAACAAGGAAAAGTGTGAGTAATAACCACATGCAAATTTATCCCCCATTATAACGTGCCAGTAAATGCTGACTTTCCTAAAGGGAATGTGGTGCAGGAGGAGGATGTTGGGTTTTGCAATTACAGTCCCAATCCAATCCCCAAAGATTAAAGTTTTACACAGTGGTTGTTCTCAGGAAATTTGCTGAATCCTAATATTTAAGATGAAAGCATAATGAAGGATGATTTTTTTATTTTTTTTTTTTTGGAAAAAAGAATTGTCTGATAGGCTTGATTTGCCAGTTCTCACTGAAGCAAAACTTCCCTCTGCCTTCAATTATCAGTAAATTGTGTTGACCTCAATAAGGGTTTTGCAGAACTGGACCCGTAGCATGAATAGGCTGTTCTGTGCAGAAAAGTGACTGCATGGAAATGGCATCTTCTTACTCATCAGTTCTGCTTCCCGAGGGCACACGAGCTGCTGCCTCTGACTTTCATGACAAAAATGAGCTTTTGCTGCTCCTCCCTCCTGTGAGACCTTCAGAGCTGGTGGAACCGGGCTGGGAATGCACAACTGCAGCCGAGTTTGGGTGAGACCCACCCTGGGGATGCTCGTGTGCCCCTGGTTCTCCACACCCACGGGGCTGTGAGCCCCAGGGCTGTCCCCAAAGAGGCTGTGAGCCCCAGGGTTGTCCCCAAAAAGGCTGTGAGCCCCAGGGTTGTCCCTCAGGGGGTGTGAGCCCCAGGGTTGTCCCCAAAAAGGCTGTGAGCCCCAGGGTTGTCCCCAAAAAGGCTGTGAGCCCCAGGGCTGTCCCCAAAGAGGCTGTGAGCCCCAGGGTTGTCCCCAAAAAGGCTGTGAGCCCCAGGGTTGTCCCCAAACCCCACTCCCTCCCTCACAGGGAATCAACCAGCGTTTTCCCAGTGGGCTACTCCAGACTCAGAGCTTTAAACTCTCTCTGTTTGACATCCTCCTGATTTATTGCATTTGTAAAGGTGACCTTAAATATTTTAATGGTAATAATTCTTTCAAGGGCTCGAATCAGTAAATGTGCTGTGTTCATATTTTGGCATTATATACTGGAGGCAATTTAATCCATATAAGCAGTTTCAGTGATATTAACACTGTAGGCAAACTGATACTAAAGTTTAAATGTCAGAGAGAGTTTTCATATTACATCTAGTGCAAACAAAGCATTTTTTCTCCAAGTACTGAGGCATAAAATACCAGGAGATAGTAAAGACAGAGAGTGCCAATGAATCTGAAATAAACAGGAGGTGAAATTTATAGTATTTTCAAATCTGTGCCCTATCCAAGGACTGCTGCAGCTGCACAGATCTATAAAATTGGAGATAAGGGAAAAACCTTGTAGTTCTCCACAATAAATGCGCCTCCACCAGGGTATCCATCTGCATTTCTGTAACTCCTTGGAGATTTACTGTTTCCCCTTGGATTTATTACCCACTGTGCATACCAGGAATGGTATCTTACATTCCCCCCATTGCCCTGCTCATAATTTAACGGCAGGTCCCAGCTATAATCACTGTGCAGGGATGTGCCAGCACGTGGCCACCCCTTGGAGGATGATCCCACCAATATTTACGCAGGGATGCTCTGGGAGCTGTGGGATCAGGCAGATTTCCATCCTCTGCCCCCAAAGCTCTGGGTGCCCTGCTGAGGTGTCGCAGACTAGAAACAAAAAGAGCTCCAGACCCTCAAACCACATGGGAGAAAGGGACAGCCAGGAGCAGTTTCTTGAATTATTCAGAAAACTCCAACACAGAGAGCACCTTCCCAGTGTGTTTTGGCACCAGGGTGAGCTGTTTGTGTTCCAGGCTGAGGTGCTTCTTCAGTGACTGTCACCTTTCTGGCCACAACCTGCAAACTCCAAACCCTCTAAAACTGAACAGAAAACAAATGTGTTCAAAGGCTTGTTGCAGATTTCAATCTTCTGCTGAAAGAGGCAGAGCCAAGATCATTAATTCATATTCAGATCTTTAATCAATATTTCAAGAAAATCAAAGTGTAAAGCTCAACCTGTATAATCGTGTTTCTGTCTTCATCCTGATTGCTCTTAATTTCATCAGGGTCACACTGAAGAGCTCAGGCTTGTTTAATTCTAAACTCCAGTGACAGTCAGAGGAACCCTTTTTAGTTGTGCCTCTGCAGGATTATTTTAGTCAAAAGCAATTAAATGGCTTTCTTTGGCTTCCTTAAATTGACAAACTAAATAAGGTGTTTTCAGGGCTTCTTTCTCTGTAGATGATTCAATCACCGTATTTAAAAACATATATAGAATGACTTGTGAGAACTGCTGCTACCTCAGTGGATGATAAACCAATAAATCAAGGGAATGGCACATAAAATGATGAATTCTGATAGACCTAAGGTGGTATAAAATAACTGGAGACGTTATTGCCTTTTCTGGTTTTAGAGGGGTACTGGGGCAGTACGTTCTGGCAACGGGCTGGGAAGGTAAATTAATCTTTATGCCCCATCATGAAGCAGTGTAAACAGGGCCAGACTTCATTAGGACACAGTGGATTGGTAAGTGCTGCCCCTCGGGGTGGGATTGCTCTCGGGCAGTGACCACAGCCAAGAGCACTGTCAGGCAAGGTCTTCTCTTAAAGGCTGGGAGTAGCTTTGCAAGCCTCTGACAACAAATCCCAAGGAAAAGCTGTGCCAGAGGCAGCTTTCCATTGTCCCAGGGACAAACCCGGATTTGCAGTGAAGTGTTAATGAAACTTGGCCTGAGATGGCACTGCTTTGGCAGTAAAAACTCTTGCTTTCCTGCGAAAACACAATGGGAGTCATTCCAACCTCCACCTGGGAGCAGGACGGAGGTGCTGGGCCCCCCAGCCCATCTTCCCACACCCATGGGCACCCCATCCTGCTGGGCTGGGAGGAAAACCCACGGAGAGGGGAGCTGGGCTGAAGTGCTTTTATAACAAGTGCAAAAATCTTACTTGACATATTGCCCTTTAGAAATGCAACGCATCCATTTTCCACTCCTATTTCTGGGACTGGTTTTTGTCACTGGCAGCTCCATTCCCGGCACTGAGGTGTGATTTTATGGACCCACTGTACCTCTCCCTCCCTTTCCATGGCAGCAATTGAACCTACACTTACTTCCATAAGTACATATTTATACTTACTAGACATGATCTTCCTTCTTTAGTGGGCAAAGTTCACTAAAGGAACACAAGGCAATAATTTCTGTTTGAAAAGCAGCTGCAAAGTGTAGTTCAGACATCTCACACTGCAGAGGGTTTTGTGAGAAATCTTGGTGAACTGATTCTGAGAAGAGAATATGATTTATTGAATAGTTCCAGTCAGTCTGAGATTTGATGTCTTTACACTGTGGGCAGCAGAAAATTCAGGCCAGAAAACATGTTTCAGTCTTGGGGGAATTTTAGTTATCTGAGCACCAAAGATGCCACCTGGACCCATCCTGATAGCCAGGATAAAACAGCAGAGAAGCCACAAAATGCAAAGATCCCAACTTCACTTGGTCACAGCATCCTTGCAGAGGGGTTCTGCGTGCTTTAATTTCTATTTCAGTTATTTAATTCACTTTTTAATTCCCTCTTTGCTCACTTATTACACGTTTTGCTCATAGTTTCCTAAAACTAACCCCGTGTATCTGGAAGTCAGACTCCATCCCTGCATCTTGCTTTTGCATTTTCACTCTTTGATAACAGCTTTTACTACCAGCCCAGTTGAAATTCTTAATTTTGTCTAATTCCTCTAAATGCACAATGATTCTTCAACTGGAAAGGAAAGAGAGGAGCTCGGAATGATCCATATGTTGAAGTACTGTATTTTCATCGTTTAAATGATAAACTTCCCATCAAATATCCACGAATGTACATTCATGACTCCCATCCAATGATCTATTGGCCAGAGGCACATGCATTGTTTTAATTTATTTTGGAGGAAAGGTGCTTTCCTGCCGAGTTTGGATAAGCTTTCTCTGCACCAAACAGATGTTCAATAAAAGAGACTTTACTGAATATGACATATAAACACAGGGAAAGAGGAGGAAGGAAGGAAAATTACAGGATGTGTGGATTCCAGGTTCATCAAACAACAGGCCACAGTTTTAATCAGGACCCTTTTATGGACGGAGCAGTAATGAAACAGAAGGACTGGGGATGGCTTGGAGGAAGGCAACGTCGGCACGTTGCTTGTGGTGGAATTAACTTTGGTGAGTCCACTGTGAGAGCTCATGGAGCCCCCCAGGCCTCTGATGGATGTAAACACTTCCTCCCATCATGTTAAAAACACCTCAAAATTTTCATTGTGTGGTCTGGGAGAATTACAGGGTTGGTTTGGAGATGGGCACGTGAGGGTTCCTTCCCGCCACGTAAATACCCAGTTTTGCTCTCGGGAGGAAAAGGTGCTTCTTAAAATACCCAAGTCTTGCATCTCTTCCAGGCTCTTCCCATTTGGAGAGAGGTGCTATTTAAGGAGGCTTTGAGGAGCACAAAGCCTGCCTGATTCATCGGCAGATCAGAGAGGAAGTGCTGCCTTTGAGATAAAGGTGGCTCTGCTTTGATCGGCCTCTCCTTTGTTCGGGAGCGCTGCCGTGGGATGCCCTCCCACCCCGAGTGGGAACCTCCTCCTGAGGGACACCCAGCGCGAGAAAAGCCCCTCCTCTGCCTGCTGCAGGTGAGCTTAGCCCCGGGGCTGAAATGGGAATTTGGGATATTTCCATCAAAGTGAGACTTGGTGCCTGACTCTCTCCAGACCCTTCCCGGCTTGGCAGCCAGATCCGAACACGGCAGCGCAACGGGGTCCATGATGTGCTCCCACTTCTTGACACCAATTATGAGGTATTAGACTCAATAATTAGAGACAGAGAATTAGACTCAAAGCTGCATCTTTTAAATCTGGGAAGCTTTTAAACCTCACTGAAAACTTTCTTATTTGCAAGACGTGAATCCCAGCGTTGATTCTCCGGGGAAGGTGGACTGACATTTTCCACCCACTGTGCTTGTGCAGGGACAGTTCACAACCCACAGTTCTCACTCCACCTTCCAGAAATGATGTGTCAACGTGGTGAAAATGAAGCAAGTAAATACTTTTGTGGGCATTTTGGTAAAACCTGCTGATACAGAAGGCAATGGGGAAGCAACATTGTCCCTGTCATAATAAAGTATTGAATATCCCAGTGCTCAGTGTGAGCCACCAACCACTCCAAACCAAGGAGGAATAAAGGAGGATTCTGAGTAGATTTACTAACTCCTTACCACGTGTCCGTATCTACACCCAGGAGCACCAGGTCTCCAAGACCAGCTGATGAATTCAAACATGATGCTGAAGTTTTAAAAGCACTGAAGCCTGGGCAGTGTTTTTAACAGGATGGATTGGCAGTTTTAATAATTCCCAGATCCCAAACACTTATGAAACGAGCCCTCGATAAGAAAGGTCTGATTACAAATAACCTGCAGAGAGATGAAAGTTCGTTTTTAATATCTGGGTTTTTAAGCCTGCTTTGGACTTTCAAGAGGCTTCAAAAGAAGGCAAAGACTAGAAAACAGTTTGATTTAATACTGTTAGATGTGTGAAATAAAATGCTGGACAATAAGAGATGTAAAACAAGCAACAAGTGCAAATGACTTAAATCAAATTAAAGAGCTAATTGAAAATAATGGAATTAAAACCTTTTTTGGTTGTTTTCATTCATCTGGTTTTCAGCACTGTTTGCAACAGCTTTTTTTTTTTTTCATCTTCTTCACTTTGAAGACCAAACTTTCACTGCCATGAAAGACAATGATTTTAATCAGGATGTGAAATGTCATTCTATGGGATGGAGGTGGGAAATGCCAGGCAGGGGGAGAAGCACCATCAACACGGACCAGGGCCTTTGTCTGTGGAGCTTCCTGATCCAACACCACGACACTGAGGTACTTCAGCTCCCCTTATCCTCATCCTCACCAACATGGCTTTGCTTTCATTCTCTCTCCGTCTGAAGGGATTTTCTCTCTGTTGTAGCACACTCACAGCTCCAGCCGAGCCAATCAGGGAGCAACCACGAGGTATCCACTGGCATGTCTTTGGCTTGAGGATAACTTTTGTCTAGATCACCCAGCACAGTTATATTTTTGCTTGGATTTTGTTCGTTAAAGCATCTGAAGGGAAATGGGATTTACACTAGACTGTTTAGGTGGGTTTCTTTCCATTAAAGCAAAGGAGCGACTCCTCTGCAGTGGGATTGGTGACTGCAGACCTGCCTGCTCCAGGGACCTGCTCCTGGGGGTTCCTGGCGTGGGGGACACCGGGTGTCCCAGCAGGAACACCGCTGTCCTTACGGCTCTTCCCTGTCCTCCCTCTCTCAGCCTGCCCAGTGCCACTGCAGGCGCTCTCCTCGCTCTCCTCTGTCCCTTCCAAGCCTCCTCCTCATCCTCCAGCTGGGTTTTTGCTCCAGGACAGGGATTTGCCCACAAGGTTTGTCAATGCCAGAAACTTTCAGTGCTTAGAAAAATCCTGTTGAATAGAATTGATGATTTTAAGGGTCTTTTCCAGCTGAAATGATGATTCTCTGACTGCAGAGTGCACCTGCAGGGAGATGTTCCCTACAGACCTTGAATGAGGCTTGGCTTTGCAGGGCAAAATCCAACCTGAGCCCACCAGCCTGTTAAAAGCATTTTGTCCAGAAAATTCCACCATAAATCCCTGTCACTGGTGGTCAGAAAGTTCTCTCCCTTTTTTTTTTTTTTTTTTTTGACTGGAAGCTCACAGAACTAACTCCCCTGCCAGCTTCAAAGACGGGCAGCACGGCGGGTTCAGCTGCTTTAGGGGTTATTTTTGCTTTATTCCACCCTGCAAACCAGGAGCAAAGCTGGTCTAGTGGAAGGTGTCCCTGCCTATGGCAGGAGACGGAATGAGATGATATTTAAGGTCCCTTCCAGACCAAACCACTCCAGAACTCTGTGATTAACTGTGCTGCCTTTCTCATGGGCAGCTTAATTTCAAGACTTTCAGAAGAACAAGGGGAAAAACCAACTGAGACAACATGAGGACAATTCCCCTGCTTGTGGAAACGGGGCTTTTAAATGAAATTATTCCCCCTGTGTACTGCTCATTAGAGTGGGTGTGCCCAGTGCTGAGCTCCCATGGTATGCAGGGACTGCAGAAAGAACTCACTCTGCTGCTAAACCCCGAACTGACACTGCCCCTTAAGTTTGCTGAAATATCCCATCAGTCTCAGTGGGGTTTTGCGGGAAAAGGAACAAATAAAATAACACACCAAACAAAACAAAAAAAAAAGGGGGGGGGTGGGGAGGGAAAGAAGAGAGAAAACCCACCAACCCCAGTGCATTCCCATAATGAAGGGTCTAAAAATGCCCCACTCGTTGATGCAAAATTACAGTTATTGTTTTTGCTCCTTCTACTTCACACGGCTTTATACAATACACACCCGGCAAACACACGCAAACAACCGGCACATTAGTTAAGAGACCTTCCATTTTACTTTGGCAGTTCACGATAATGGAATTTAATTGTGGAAAAAGCTGAATAATTTTAGCTGAATGTCATTTGGTTCATTCAAACTGGGAATCAGGGACATTTTTAACAAAGGTTTTCAAACTTCTTTTGAAATCAGGAAGCTGCTGTGCACAGATAAGGGGAGAGGTTTGAGGATTCTCTATCAGAAATTTCAAGGTTTTTTCCATCTGCTTTTTCACATTAACTGGTAATTATCCAGAAAGGCACATAATAGTGCAGAAATGACAGAAGCTGACAAAGGTTTTCCTAAGATATGTAAATTGTCAGTGATAGGCAAGGTGCAACAGAAAGCCTTTCTACAGCACAATTATTTATGCCAGTTCCATTTGCTTTTAGGTAGCACTGATGGTTCTCCGGCACCGCCGCCTTTATCGCGGGCACTGCACATTCCCTCACCACCAGCACGCAGGGAAGTGGCAAAATCCAGGCTTGGAGCTCGGTGGTCTCCTCCAACACCTCTGTTTTCTGTTCAACACACACGTGGGGGCCCGGGGAGATGTTTCTGAAGAGTCTCTTGGCTTGTTATAACCTCCCCCTTCACTTCTCCTGCCGCAGAAATACATCAATCAGCGGGACCCTTCCCGCTGGAACAGCTTCCATGTGTTAGCTCTGGGTGGTTTAGGAGGCCGCCTTCCTCACAGCAGTTATTTGAGGTGTTCAAACAGACACTCTGAGGTTCGTTAGCCCTCTCAGCTAATTGCCTAATTTCCGCAATGAGGTGAACTTGTTAAAGATGCTCCAGATAAACTCCCTTTTCTGGCTCTCACTGCCCAGCGCTTCCCGTGCTGGAGTTGGGAAGGTGGGGCTGGGACAACCACTCCATCTGCTTCTGAAAATTTCAGTTTTAAACATTTAGATTTTAAAAAGTCTGGGAACAAAGAATCATAGACTAGTTTGAGTTGGAAGGGACCTTTTTAAAGGCCATCCAGCCCAACACCCCTGCAATGAGCAGGGATGGCTCAATTTGGGTACTTTTAGCTTTACACTCCTCAAGGGAGAAAAGATTCTTCATCCCTAAACTGCCCAGTGAGTGTCAGGAATCACCACCCTGGGAGTGAAGACAGGCCACCCTCCAGGACACGTCCCAGCAGGTCACCAGGGTGGCTCCAGGTCCTGAGCAGGGCTTTACACAGGTATTTGACGGGTGGAGGTTTGATAAATATCCCCTTTCCAAAGGAGAGGTTGGATTGGGCTTCCGAGTCCTTCTGGGAAGTTTCTTCTTATTTAAGGAAAGAGTGAGGGGCTGTGCAAGGGAGAAATTCCTGCCTGACCCCCCCACATTCTGCTCGTACAGGAATTACAGGTTTTAATTAACCTTTTCTGAGAATAGGACTTCATATGTAACTACATATGTAATGAGAGGTTATAAGATCTGTAATGGATGGAAGGACTTTACCTATCAGTCTCTGATGGAGTGGCACCAGAGGGATTATGGGGGGATAATTACTTTCCATGCCCACGTGAGTGATGTTTAAGTTACCCTGATGGGAGGCGCTTCCTTGTGTGGGGTGGGGGGGTGGAATTGATGTCCTTTATGGTAATATTAAGTTAATGGGTGCTGAGAGAAAGTAAACAAGGTGCAACACAGCAGATTTAGAGAGAAAAAAAAAAAAAAGACAAGATTGCATTTGAAAGTCAATGGGCTTTGCCATTATCTGTAAGGACCTTGCCTTCTGTCTTCAGCTTTGTTTTCCCAAATCAAGGAGGTCAAACCCCTGTGAAAGGCTTTGGGATGGATGGAGGAGAAGGGTTTGTCCCACCAGATCCATCACGCTGCAGCTGCTGCCCAAGGAGGGTCTGTCCCTGCAGGAACCAGCCTGGGGGGTCACTTGGTTTCTTTATTTTATTTTATTTTGTTTTATTTTGTTTTATTGACAGATTTTTCTTTCGGGTGTTTTTATGCCATAAAGAATCATGAAATGCTTTCCATCAGGAAGTTCAGGCTCAGGAGCTTTGGGTGGAACATCCCAGCAGCTGATTCATGGCATCTTCAGCCCAAAGCAGCTCCTGTGCTCGTGTCCCCTTTTGTCCCCACTCCTGTTAAGTCCCAGGACTCCTCCCTCTGTCTGTGCAGCCCCTGCAGTACTGGAGGGACAATCCCAGCAGCTCCAGCTGCTGACACTGGGCTGTGGCTCCACCGCACACTGGGAAAGCCAAGACATGGATCAGATATGTCTGTTCTTTTAAACAGGAGTTGATGTATTATTAATTGCAAGAGGGGACCCCAACTCAGCCTCAGAGGAGACTCCAGGACAAGACGACGTGGCGACCAGGGCCCGAGCCCAGCTGGAAATGGATTTTAGGAATATGCAGGTTAAATCAGGTGTCTGGGCCAGCAACGTGCTGCTGGTATTTATACAGAGTATTTAGGATATTAAAAAATTGCCTGAATCTTAGTTCTGTCCTTAAACTTTCTGGATTTGCTTTGAGTTTATTTTTATTTTTCTAAATAAAGTCAAAATTAGATCAAAACTTACCAGGCCTGGGAAGATGGTCCTAAGTGCACAGCAGAACTGAGGAATTGCCCTGCACAGAGTTCCCCAACACCATGGCCAGTGTTTTGGGGCAAAGTTGTGGAAATCAGAGCAGGCAAATGTGGGAATCTCAAAACACAAAGATGGTCTGAAAGCATCATCTTGTTTATCAGTTGTTGTTTTGCTTTTGGGGTTTGTTTTTTTGTTTTGTTTTGTTGGTTTTTTTTTTTTTTTTGTAGCCTCGTTTAGACTTTGGAGGAAGAAAAGGAAAAAAAAATATTAAATATATTTCAGAGTAATTGAACTGTGTTCACATTAACTTCCACTAAAATTATTTTTAATTAAATGAACTTCCCCTGTTTGTAGCTGGAAGGTACTTGTGTGAGATAAAAACTCCGTTCTAATAACGCTGATACTCACCACCACTTAATTAGCAGCACAACTCCAGGCAGCAGGGTGAGCAGGGAGGTGGCTCTGAGCTGCTGGGTGGGACTGTGGGCAGGGAAGGTCCCTCCTCCAGCTGCCCCCATCCCAGAGCCCACCCAGCCCCGCCAGGCACGCCGGGAGGGGAAATCATGCCTCACAGTTGACACAGTTTGTGGCAAAAGCAATTATAATTAACATTATATTAAATATTAAGTCAAGATCATAAAATGTTGATTGGTACTGATTAGCTGTGTAATCCATAATGAGAAATCACTGCACCCTTCAGCAGGTACTGCAGTGCCTCGCTCCTGATTCCACCGCTAAATTAAGGCGGTGATTCAGCTTTTGCCCTGAGCTTTACTTTTGCATTTCATTTAGGGCAGGAGCACGTTCAGGCAAAGAAAGGCACAGGAGCTGCTCCTGCTGAGGCCGCTCCCAAACTCTCCATGCTGAGGGCTCCCCATCCTTTATACAGCCCCAGGAAGGCAGTGCCAAATTGCCCTGGACCATCCCCAGCTCTGCTTTGGTTGTGTCCAAAAGGCAAAGGACGAAGCATCAGACCAGGCTGTGCCTGGGGCAGTGGTGGAGTCCCCAGCCCTGGAGGGATTTATAGGATGAGTAGATGAACAGGCTGTGCCTGGGGCAGTGGTGAAGTCCCCAGCCCTGGAGGGATTTAAAAACCGTGTGGGTGTGGCGCTTGGGGACATGGGTCAGAGGTGGCCTGGGCAGTGCTGGGGAATGGTTGGATTCTACGACCTTAGAGGGCTTTCCCAACCTAAATGATTCCATGACAGGATGATCTTATGAAAACTTGTGGATTTACTCACAAAAGGCCAAGGTGAGGCCATCTGTGCCCTCCTGGCTGTGCCCAAGCCAAGGCAGACAAAACCATCATTAGGCAGCTCCAGGATAGTGATTTATTTCTGGCCCAAACCAGGACACCTCAGCAAGGAGGGATCAGGAGAAGTCTCTTTATTCGGATTTGATTTTGAAGACCAGATCCATCTGTGAGTTGCTCCTCAGTGGGGTGGAAACACCAACCCCTTGGCCAAAGAGCTCTGAGAGGTCGGTGGCTCTGGGCTCTGAGCTGCTGCAGGAGGGGGATTTATTTGGGGTGACTATATATTGAATATATGAAATTATGAAGGTTTGCTGCAGCAGCCCTGCTTTCCCCTAATTTTATGGATCCATTTATCATGGACATCCATTTGTAATGGATAATGCCATCATTGCACACTGGGAAATGCTCAAGTTTCGTTCAAGTGAAGAGCAAAATCCCCTCACCATGAGGCTTTATGTCTTTGCCACTCATTTCAGTCACTGAGAGCCAGCTGTGACTTTCCACAGTATATCTGGATAAAAATCACCAAATTTGGTGGATAAAATCCCAAGCCTGTGGCAGCCTGGCTGTACCTCCTGGAAGTCCAGCAGCCTCCTTGCAGCTCCAGAGGGACTTCCAAGAGCGCTGGGCACCTGCAGGCAAACCTCAGGCTACAGAGAGAACACACTGCCATAATTTTTTTTCTTTTCCGAAGGCACTTTGGAGTCCTAGGGAAGAAATCTTTTCCTTCCTGCTGCAGCTGGAGCAGGCTGTGTTATCTTTTGCTCTGATTACATTGCCTGGAGAGGGGCTGTGGTGCTGGGCAGCTCCCAGTCGATTCAATCAATGCAGCCCTGAGCTCCACAGCCCTTCCCTGACGGAGCCTTTGGAAGCTCACCCGGTGCCGTGGAGGGCACAGGGAATCACGGAGAGTGTGGGGGGACAGGAAGGCTGTGCTGGGGGAGCCACATCTCCCTGCCATGGGCACCGTGGGGTGCAGCCCTGGAGCGGGTCAGGGAGGCGCTGCCCCCACCCCCCGTGATGCTCCCACATTCATTCCCACCACCTTTTAATTATCCTCAGAATGATTTTAAAGGCTGTATTTTTATGCAAATGATGGGTTTAAGATTGCATAGCTCATCTTCTTTTAGGAGTTTCTTTTGGCTGGTCCAGGGAAGCCACTGTGTTCCCCCCTACTCCTTATCTGAGCTCCTCAACCAGCCACGTGTCCTGCGGAGATCTTTACCTGTCCCACCACAAAGCATCAAACCCCTCCCCTCGCCTTCCCCTGGGCATCCAACCCCCTGCAAACACAAACAAGCACCAGAAAAGCGCTCCCAAACCTTGTGTGATCTTTGCTGTTGGTGGAGTAGAGGCTGAGCAAACAGCTGAATAAATACATTTGAAAATTCAGGAAGATTCCCATGCCACGACTACAAAAACCAAGGTATTTCTACTCTTTCAACACTTTGATTTGGAAAAAAAAAAAAAAAAGGTTAAAAAAAAATAAAGCAGAATGTCCTTGCTGTGCATGACCCTTCCCCGGGCAGGAGGGAGTTATTTTCTGCCAGGCACAAGGTGCTGCACCCCGGGATAAAACTGCATTGGCATCAGCCCTCACCTCGTGCCTGTGATGGAGAGCAAAGCCCCCCATCCAGCAGCCAGTCCTGGGGCTCTCCCGGGACACTGAAAATGTTGATTTTTTTGCATTAACTCCGAGAAGGGGCAGCAGAAGGAAGGCCTGGAGCCACTGCCCACCCTGTAGCACCAGAGAGGCAGGAGAAGGGAAAAACACCTCTCTAAGATGGCTGCAGAGGGAAGGTCTCTGCTGTCACTTCCTAAACACGGGAGAGATTTTCCTTTAAAAATATCCACTTGCAGGCAGGTTTGATCTCAAAACAGCATTTTCCGCTTTAAAAAAAAAAAAAAAAAATCACGTGCACCAAAAAAATTAAATCCCTTCAAAAATGTCTCCAGTTATTTCTCCTTCTTTCCACCCCCACCCCCCCCCCAATTAAATTAATTTAAAATGAGTGAAAAATGCTTTATGCCCTGAGAGCCTGAAACCTCTGGTGTCAGCTGAAACTGGCACTTCTGCTCTCAGCTCCAGCCCTCGCTGCAGGCACCTCTGCTTTGAAGCCTTTGAAGTGTTCGTGGCACAGGAAGAGTCTCTCCACAGAGAACACCAGTCATTTATATATATTTAATGTGCAAAGTGTGTGTGAGTGTGTTTGTGTCCCTGTAACGTGCATTTTCACAACACAGAGGGGGAAATGGAGGAGAAATCTTGACTTGCAGGACAAAATTGAGGTAAAAAGCCCTGCCCTGTTGAGAGCGCAGTAAGATGCTTCCAGCCTTCATCCGTGAGGTTATCCCAGCATCCTCCTGAAGATGCAGATGAAACGATCTGCTGACCCTCAGAGGGACCAAAGCAGTTCTTTTAGGGGCCCCGCTTCCACCTCTCTCAGCATTCCCTTTTGAAGCTCAGAGGAAATAATGCCACCAAAGCATGGAAACACCAGGAGCAAAGTGGCTGAGGATGCCCATCCCAGCTGGGAGCTGAAGGGCAGCGGGAACAACCCCCAGGGCAGCTGGAACAACCCCCTGAGCTTATTTTGGGGATGTGGTGCCAGAGCAATGCAATAAATTGGATTAATGGTTGGAATTGGGAGATAATTATTGGACTTAAAATGTAATGGCCTCTCTTGTGGAGCGAGGTGGGATTGGAGAGGCAGCAACTGAGTGGGCTGATGCAAAGTCTCCACCTCAACACCCAGTAGGACCAGTTTTGAGGCTGATTTGTCTGAATTATTAAATTTCCCTACTTTTTTGGGCAGGGAAATATTTAAAATCACCTCTTTTATTCACCATATAAAACCTCTTTATTCACAATGCCCTGCAATTCTCCCAGCCTGTAACCAGTGAGGTTTATTCAGGAATAAAGCCTTAAATGAGCCAGCTCAGCCAATGCTCTTTGAGCACTGGGTGGTTTGGGGAACGTCTTCTCCCACTGACTGGTTTTAAATAGGAGAAAACACCAAAAAAATTGCTACAGCACCTGAAAGGGGAAAACAATTGCGTCCTGTGACTCTACAAAACTATTTCTGAGGACGTGTGATACATTTTGCCAGGGAAATGTCCCTGTCCCTGGTCCAGGAGTGGCTCTTTCTGCTCAGCTTTTTGTTGCTTCTTTTAACATAAACCCAGGGCAATATTGGATAAGGGATAGGGAAAATAAATAGATAGGAAATATAAATGTAACCCTGTGTTTTTCACACACTTGCCCTTTGTGCCACTTTAGTTTTAATTTTGCTGGCTTTTCTGGAGCCATCATTGAGTCAGGCAAGGCCAGGTGAGACTTTGCCCTTCCTTGCTGATCCCAAACCTTCAATCTACTCTTCCATAACCAAATGTTTAGTACCAGCTGAGCTCATCAAAGTGCATTTTTACAGCTCTGATAATAATCCCTACTACAGCACCACAGCAGTGGCTCCAGACTGCTTTTTTTCATTTGGGATTTCTATTTAACAGTGGTCACAATGGTGAACCCACTGGATCTTTTCGGTCGAGCCAAAGGTTCTGATTCTACCTGAAAATAGCAAGTGCCAAGAGAGAAGTCTCATGACAATTCCCAAACTAAATGTTTCACAGAATCTTGGCTATAACTCAAAAATTAGTGATTTTTTTTTTTAAAAGAGGAGGAGAACATCTTGGTAAGAAAAAAGTGTGAGAAGAAAGGGAGATCAGTGAATGTGCAGCATTGATTTAGAAACAGGCTCTGCCAAGCAGGGGGAAAAGGAGCCCTCCCCAATCCATTCAGGGTATGGTTATTAGTATTGATATAGTATTTCCCTTGGCTCCCAAGAGAAAAATTGGGGAATGAATTAGGGAAAAAAAATACATTTCTGTGAATAATTTTTTTCCAATTCAGACATTTTTTTTTTTTTAGGAAACGGGAGGGGGGAAAAAAATCTGCTTCTCAAATGTCAAGGACTTGAAAGCCTAAAAATACATCACCGGAATAAATAAATTAACCCAGCCGACAGGAGTGATGCTCTGCAGGCACCAGGGATTAAATAAATTCACTAAATTCAAAGTGGTATTGCAGATAAGAGCTCTTTGTGCTGCTGCATGTACAGCTTATTGATTGTAGGACTGAGGTGCTGTGCACTCTTGTAAAGGCACTGGGGCTGATAGGGCTTAATCCTGCCCCGCGCACAGCCCGGTGCTCAGAGCGTGGCGCCAGCCAGCACGGCCTCGTTTACTCTAATTGGCCCTGGGTCTTAATTGCTGCACCCCATCTGCGCCTCCCCTGGGCTGCTGACTCAGCAGGGGGAGGGCTGGGGCAGGACGGGGCTCCTGGGAATCTTTTTCCATCCCTGTGGCTGTCTCCCATGGGGATGTGAAGCCTCGGCACTTCCCAGTGTGTCGCATGAGGGCACTGCCAGGGCAAGGGGGCCCCGGGCTCAGGTGCTGGAAGGACCTTTGTGGATGGAGATACTTGTTCAGCAGACCCACATTTTGCTACGTGAGCCCACCAGGATTCATGACCAAAGTGAAAACCCTACCAGCCCAGATAAGATGGATTTTTCTGGTCAAAAAAGAAGGCGTGGAAATGTTTAAGTGCTGCTGGGGCAAAGCAATCCCACAGAGGGTTATACACACCCAGCTGGAATGGAGTTTGGTCAGTTCCCATCAGCCTGTTCTCCATGGCAGAAGGTGTTTTCACGCTCCTGGTCAGATCTGAACTGCCAAAGTCCCTCCACACTGATACAGGACACTTCTTTCCTCCTTTGAAAGTCCTCCTGCCCCTGGAGCCCAGCTCAGCTCTCCTCTGCAAGTTGCTCCAAAGAGCCAACAAAGCTCTCCAAACACAGAATTTTATAATCTACCAAGAAAGAGAAAACCCTCCAGGCCTCTGGGGGTGGGAGAAAGCAGCTGGCCATGGCACTGATGCTCTCCCGGAGTGCTGCTCTGCTGGGCCATCTCTCCTTGGGTGAGGTGGTCCCAAGCACCAGCACCTTCCCAGCCTCGGGGCATCCTTGGCTCTCAGTTTTGTGGTAAAAGAGCTGACCTGACCAAGAGGAAAAGCTTCTGTTACTAATTGTTGCCTGCCAGGTGTGAGGGAAAAGCTCCCCGGTATGAAAGAAGGAGCCACAGGGACTTGACTTTTGGGTAAGGTCCTCAAGTCCCTGTATCTCCCTTAGATTTGGCAAATCTCCCAATATCCAGCCTCACCAAAATCCAGCCTCTTAACCTCAAGACACCTCTCCTCTCCTCCGTAACTCTGCCTCCTGAGCACGAGCACAGGGCCTGCATTTCAACACCCAAGATTCATTAATATTTCCTGCAGAGTGCTCAGTAAGTAGCAAATAAAGCAGGAAGTGTCCCAGATGTTGGAAAGAAAAAATGGAATTATTCATTGCTTACTAACATCAAATGCTAATGTGAGAAAAGCATCCTTGAAGAAATCCTTGACTAAAATTCATCAGACTGATGTGAAATCACTGTTTTAATTATGCATCTTTGAATGTATTTATTAGTCCCGGTTCTGATCTGACTTACAGATGTTTAGCAGTGATAAGGGTCTGCTGCATCTTCGGAATTACTCGTGATTTAGAATGACAAAACTTGGATCAGAATTAGGTCCTTGTCACTACTCTATAATATCCTTTCATCAAACTTCCTCACATTCAACAGATGAAAGCAACCGTGGTTTCTGCAGTTTCAAACCTCACCACTGAGCTCGTTAGGTTGGGGTTTGAAATTTCCCCTCAGGAAATGATGATTCTCACACAAAATTCTGCCTGCTCGAGTTCTGCTTGTCACAAGAGACTGGAGAGCAAAGGGAACTCTTGGTTCCACCAAAATGGTGTGCTTGGTTACCCTTGGGCTGCCTACAAATGTTGAATTTCAACAGAGGAGGTAATTTTTTAGTTATGCAACTCTATAATCTCCTCCTCTCTTATTGTTGGGACTATTAGACATAGATCAATATCCAATACTGGGAGATTTGCCAAACCTGTGGGAGAGACTGGGATTTCATGGACTCACCCAATACCAGATGACTACTGGAGAGCATGTGCTCAGTGCCAGAGATATTTAAAATAAACCACCCTGAGTTCAAGAGTGATCCAAAGACACATGTTTTCCCAAAGAATGATGGAGTTTTAAACTATTGCTTGTTCTAGAGCTGATCCAGAAAGAGCAGGTCTCCAGGGATGCTTTGCTCCCTAAGGCATGACTGCATGATTAAGCTAAATGTATTCCATAAATGCCTTGATGACATTAAACTAAATTTTTTAAAGAACAGATGGAGAAAGTTAATAAATATTTCATTCTATAATATAAAACTCACTTCTATATTCACAACTTCAGGGATCCTCAGCTTCACAGATATCAATAAGTCTGATGGATTTCTTGCTGCATTCTCATTCTTCTGCCCTGGTGTCTCTTATGGGATCATCATTTCTGCATGCTTGGATTGTTTTATGGGATCAGTGAAAGGCAAGTGACTGTAAATCTTGACCTCTTCTGCTCCTGGATTATATACTTTTATTCTTTGTGACCATAAGTGTTCGTCTCCACATTGAAGAGATAATTAAATGACAAAAATTATTCAAAGGGAATTTATAGTGAGAAATTATCCCTTGAAGAACTGGTGGGGCACGGGCATAACCCAAGGAGATATCAGGGAAAAACCCAGTTCAGAATGGCCAAATAAAACACTGCAATATGTGTGTTTATAAATGCCATGAAACTCCCATTCCCTGGGAAAAACCACGATTTTTACCTGCATATGCCAGTTCTATTCAAACAAAACTCCTGTGAAGGGAGAACAGTGTGAATATTGCTGAAGAACTGCAGCCCAAGCCTGCTATTCATATGAAAGAACTAATCTTTCCATGTGGGAATTACAATTTCTCACTCTATGTATGCCATGAATCTTGTAAAAGAATAATTAGAACTTGCTCCAAAAGGAAAGAAACACCAGACTTGAATAATATTTTAGGGAGAGCATTAACAAACAGTTTTATACTGCCAACAATCTTCTAGAAGAGATTTACATTCCATTATTAATTAACTGTTCTGAGTCAATAGCATGACAGAAAGCTCCGGAGATGTGTGCTGAGCACAAACTGACATGCAGGAGAACTGCACACATTTGGAGCAAGTTTGATTTCAAATCTATGCTAATGAGCTCAGCAAGCAAAAACCCCACAAACTACTTCAAAGCATCACCACCCAGCCCGAAAAACACGACAAGATCCAATCTTTGTCGTTTCTCCAGTGTCTTTCCAAAGCTCTGCATATTCAGTGAGAATTATTGCCCCCCCTCCCCGGTACCTGCAGAGTTTGGTGCAGAATTAGGATGTTTTGCTCTTCTGACACTGCCATGTCAGACAAGGGACACCTGAGTGATTGCAAGCATTCCAATATATCTAAATGATATGTAAATTGCCTTTTTGGAGCTGGCTCTTGTGCAGTGGCCGTGGAATTCAAGGTCCCACGCTGGGCTGGCTGACAGGGCCGACCCCAACAGAGCGAATCAAAGCCAGCAGTGCCATTGTCCCCTTCCCCTTTTCCCCCCAGCTCTGACCATCCTTCCCTTTTTGAATTGAGAAACCTCACAAAACTCTGCCCAGGGAAAATATGGAATTCAGAGTAATGACAAAAATTATTCAAAGGGAATTTAGAGTGAGAAATCATAAGAACTGATGGGGCACAGACATAACCCAAGGAGATATCATGGTATCAGCGTCCCCACTCCCTTCCCCTCAACCCTGACCATCTTCCAGTTTTTGGGATGTGAATCCCCACAAAACTGTGTCCAGGGAAAATGTTAAATTCAGAGTAATGGCAAACAGTATTTAAAAGGAATTTACAGTGAGAAATTATAAGAACTGATGAGGCACAGGCACAAGCCATAGAGATCTCATGATATCATGCTATTGTCCCCTTTCCCTTTCCTGACTGTCTTTCAGTTTTTGGGATGAGAATCCCACAACACCATGTTCAGGGAAAACATTAAATGTGGGGTAACACATTGCTGTAAAGAAACACTAATGAATTCATGCTGAGTTCCATGCCACAGAAATGGGTTTATTCCCTTATTGCAAGTTAGGTCCAGGTACATTTATATCTTCAGAATCGGGGCTTTTAAGGAAAAAAACTGTCTCATGTTTCCCGACATCCCATTAAACAGGTTGTCCTTTGACGTCAATTAGAGCCAGCTAAGAAAAAAAATCATCCTTAATTGCTTTCCAGAAACAGAGATTAGAACACTCCCCTCACAGCCACATTCGATTACCTTTTACAAGAAACAAGGATGCTGGGAATGCCATAAAACTCCGGCTCAGCTGAATATGGAGGTGGGCTCTGCCGGCAGCCCCTGGAGCTGCTTTTCCTTGGGCTGCAGAGAAACCTCCTGCAAAGCCCACAGACATCCCTACATTTCTCCAAAGTGTGAAAAAGCTGCAGCTGGATGTGCAGCTGGGGCTGGTTTTGGATGGGCAGTGGTTGGACATCTCTGCAATGGAGCCAGGCTGGGAGAGCTGGGGGGGCTCACCGGGAGAAGGGAAGGCTCCAGCGACACCTGAGAGCCCCTTGCAGTGCTTAAAGGGGCTCCAGGAGAGCTGGGGAGGGACTGGGGACAAGGCATGGAGGGACAGGACACAGGGAATGGCTTTAAGCTGAAGGAGGGTATATTTAGGTTAGATATCAGGAAAGAAATTCTTCCCTGGGAGGGTGGGCAGGCCCTGGCACCGGGTGCCCAGAGAAGCTGTGGCTGCCCCTGGATCCCTGGGAGTGTCCAAGTCCAGGTTGGAGAGGGCTTTGGAGCAAGATGGGGTGAAGGAAGGTGTCCCTGCCATGGCAGGGGGTGGAACAAGGTGAGCTTTACGGTCCCTTCCAACCCAAACCGTTCCATGGATGCTCAGTGCTCCATCCCTGCCCCAGAGAAGAGGGAGTGGAATTTATCCTGACAACTAGAGCTACAAAAACGATCTAGTCCTCAAAACTTGTGTCTGTTTATTTACACCACCGATTTTCTCAAAGCCTTCTCCAAATCTGTCTTACTCCAGGGACTTCAGAATGTCTCTGCCCACCAGGAAGAAGAGGAGTCCAGCCAGCAGAACCAGGGGCACCCCGGCCGCGGCGAACATGAACGACCACCCGTAGTAGACGTGCACGGGGACGTCGTCCAGGCACCTCTCGCTCCTCTCCAGAAGGATGTACTTCTGGAAGTCAGCAGCAAACTCCTTCCACATCACAAAGAGAAACACCAGCAGGAGAAACAAACCTCCTGGAAAGAGAGACAGGGATGAGTCATTGCCTGCACGTGGAACACCGGAGTGAAAGTGAGAGGAGACCTCCACAGCCCCCCATTTATCGCTGCAGGTCCTTCAGTCAAAGCTCAGTGTTCAGAATTATTATGCAGGATGTTGCTCTGCAGGTGCCTGTGGAAGCCAAGCCCGCTCACCATGGGAGACCCCCCGGCCCTGTGAGCAGTTCCTGCCCACTGGCACCTTGTTCTTTCACCCCCAGCACTGCTGAGGCTCTGCCCTGAGAAACCATCCTGATGAAACCAACGGCTGATGATCTCAGCGGGACCTGAACTCCTCTCCCAGGGGTGGCTTGTTGCCTTTTTCATTCTTAATTTCTCTGAGAAGAATGAGGAGACACCAACACTTCTTCCTTTTTCGTATCTGCCCTTCCAAGCAGGGTCAGATCCAATTTCCACGAGAAATACAAAGACATGGGAATCAGTGCTGCTGATGGCATCTGAACCTGCCACCTCCAGCAGGTACAGATGATCCTATTTTGCAAGGAAATAACACATAATAGAGTGGAAAAGGCAGGTAACCATGAGATATCAATATTAGATGGGCTACAAAACAACAGAATAACAAAAAGGATAATAAGCAGCTTTTACCAGGAGGCTACAAAGACTTCAAACTGGCAAGGGAGACCTCCTTGCCCTCCCTGGAGCCACACAGGGGAGGGCTGAGGCCACACGAAGCCTGAGCAGCGAGTGCAAGGTCAGCATCTCCCCTGGAGGGGTCTGCTCTCCCCAGAGCCTCTCTGGGCTTGCAGGATGCCCATGACCCAAACAGGTCTCCCAGAAGACCTCTCCATCTCACATTTCCAGCTGCATTCCCGGCCAAGGTCAGCAGGAAGAGCTTGGGCACATCTGACAAGCACGTGGGGAACAGGCACCCCCTGGAGCTGGCGGGTTTGGGGTCTGCAGTGCCTTAATGGGAACCTCCTTTCCCCACAATTCCAAGGAATGGCGCTCAGAGGCTGCAGGTTTAGTTTTCCCCATGTGGAGCAGGTGACAAAAAATAGCGTGGCCCAAATACTATTTACTGTGCATCACTAAAAATATATATTAGTGCATTTTAAATTCCACATAGATTAAAACCAAATAGTGATGGTGTGATGACAGGTCTGAAAGCACTTCAGTAATATCAGATCTTGGTACTTCACGGCCAGAAGCTGCTATTTTTAAAAGGTGCTGTATAACATATAGATATACACACACACACATATGAAAGAAATACATCACAGCTTAAAATATTTTTATGGTAGAAACGAACAGCTCGAAATTAATTCAGTTGACAAGTTACCACACAGCTCTGGGGATGTGTTGTGGCTTCTGCAGGATTTAATTTCTCCCCTTGCCATTTTTAAATCAAAGGTAGTTGTAGTGTATTTAATTATTCTTCCTGGCAGCTTACACACTCCAAAATCCAACTCTTGGGTAGGAAAGCAAGGGGGTAAAGCCTGACATTGATTTATCTGCTTACTGATTACTGAGTCCTCAGTCAGAGAAAACATGTCAGTGTTTTACTGTGATTCTGTTTCTAATGGATATAAACACACTGTGGAGCCAAAAATGAGATTTACGTGAAGGTAAGAGGGTTCAACATCCTCACCCTGAGTTACAGAGAAGAGCTGCCCATCCTAAGCGGTCCCACCCATTAAACTGCCTCCCACAGCCTAAAACATGGAATCTTATCAATCAAAAATTGTTGTAACCATCTGAATATTCTTTACCTCACCCTTCCCTGTTCTTTCAAGTGGTTTTCCCTGATGTGGGGAAGTCCTTGTGTTTGCTGGAGAGGCAGGCGAGGAGTTAAACAGCAGCTGCTGCAACATTTGCATGTTCATTGAGGTTTTGATACCACTTGAAATTAAGTGCACAAATAAATATTTTACACTTACCATGATAGTTGTATGCTTAAAATACCAATTATTCTACTGTAAGAAAACCGTCGTGTGCTTAAATAGTCGCATGTCCTTTACAAAATACAATGTATTGATAAGAAGGCAATTAAGTCTTTATTACCGATGTAATTTAAAATTAAATTAATTAGACAGCAACTGAACCTTGAAAAGTGCTCTTTTAAAGATCAATTTCTATTTCATTAACTTATAATACCTATGGTAAGAGACACGAATGAAAACGAAGCCCCAGTGGGACGGAGAACGTGGGTCTGGTAAAGCACTTTGGAATTCTCCTATTTTTCTTTAAATAACCAGGAATTCTGTGCTGACTCATCCCAGGACAATTTAGAGGCTCTAAGTCTCTTTTTTTTTTTTTTTTAAGTAATCACATCAAAATCTTCCAGTTCTTACCCAGGAGGGTGTGAAAAGTCCCGTGAGCGGGTGGCACCATCCCCAACCTCACCAGGACATAAGGATTGGGAATTGATCCCTCCCCTGGCCCCGGGAGAAGCGCCAGGTCTCGGTATGGAAGGATTTATTATTAAACAGGTACTGGAGGTGTTGGCACAGCCATGGCATCTAAATTAAGAATGTTTTCACACTCTGGGAAAATGACAAGAAAACGTAAAGCAAGCAGCCTTCTTCCCTGGAATAATTAGAGCGAGTGCCCAGGAGTCCCCGGGATTTACAGCCCGTCCTCGGTGAGAGGCGAAGAGCGGAAGGGCAGGCGCAGCCAAAGGATGGGGGGAGCGCAGGGAAGGGGCAGCTCAACACGACCTGCTCAGCCAGAAACGCCTGTTTGGAGCAGTCACAGTCTTCATGAAACTGCCTAGAATGTGTCACACTTACAGCCACCAGCGGACTCTTCATAAAGAGAAAATCAGGAGGTTTCAACCCCCATCTCACCAAAGGGTTTGGCATTTCTGTTTTAAAATGCTGCTTTCTTTTGGATTTCTCATGTTTCCAACAGGTCTCACTTTACCACCTCCTTTCTGGGGCTTTTAGTGTTGGACACAATGGAAAGTCATCTTTGTTTCCTGCCAGTTTTTGATGTGCAGAGACAGATTCCCTCCTGCCTTGGGCAGCAAAATGAAAAACTGGAAAAACTGTGGTTTTCCGCCCTGAAAATGAGACTGGCATTGGCACCCAGGACGTGTGTTGGGTTTGGAGAAGGGCAAGTGAAGACCTCGCCAAACCAAACCACCCCCATGACCCTCTCAGCATCCCTGTGGTTTCTATCACTGGAAAAATACCCAAGTGACCCCTTTCCTTCTCTCCTTCTCCCTCTTTGCTTCTGTTCATCAGAACAGTACAGGAAAAAATTAACTGTGAAACTCCATGTGCTGATGGGGTCAATGGCATGTGCTGGGGAGGGGCTAATTGCAAGAAAATTGAGGTGGGGGATGAAAAGTGTCTCCTGTGAGCACTGTAGAACAGGGGCCCACGGGGGTCCATCCCCCCTCCCACAGCTGCAGATTCCCGGGGGGAAATGAAGCCAAGCTTTTCCTTTCTCTCACTTTATTTCCTTGTGACACCTTTATAGCTGCTAATTGTAGGGACAGGTGAGTGAACCCAATCTTTAACTCTTATTCTGTGGAAGCTGCTGAACTTTTGTGTAATCTGCTAATTACGAGCACAATGAACTTTGACTCCTTCTCCTCTCTCACTAAGTTGCCTCTTAAGGATGTTAATAACGAGGAAATGGAGGGGTGACCTTGAGCTGCCCTTCAGACCTGTCAGCCCTGCACGTGGGGAGCCTGAGACTGCCACAGCGCTGCTGGATTTGGGAAGTGGAATCTGAGCAAAAAATCCAGCACTTTAACTCCTAGGACTGGGAAATCTGCTTTTTATTCCTGTGCTGTTGGGTCATGCAGAGCAACAGGTTGGTCCCACGAAGGGCAGGGATGCCACCCACTATCCCAGGCTGCTCCAAGCCCCGTCCAGCATGGCTTGAACACTTCTAGGGATGGGGCAGCCACAGCTTCTCTGGGAAACCTGTGCCAGGGCAGCGCTTCCAAGCTCTGAAATGCTCCAAAATAAAGAAAACTGAGGAGCACAAAGCAGAGAAAAAGAAGAAGTTGTCTCAGCAATTCAAAGAGCAGCACAGAGCTCACCCAGCCCTCTCAGTGCCACTGTAGTGATAATTAATCCTGTTGGCCTCTGAGTATTGAAACAAGGGCACAGTTGGTCACCAGGCAGGATCTGCCGCCCCCTGGGAAGCTGCAGCTCAGGCTGGGATGGCACAGGCTGGAGGGGAAGGTGTTTTGGGGAGCAGGCTGGCAGGCAGAGCTGCCCACAGGGGCACTGGGTGTGCAGAGGCAGTACCAAGTGCCAGATGGGCTCTGGCTGCCTTTGCCGAGTCACCCAGCAGAGGAAACCAAGGGATGTGGCTCCGGCCCTTCGAAGGGGCTCAGAAACACCTCCCATGGAGCATTCCATTGGTTGCAGTGCTGGCAGACACTCACATTTGTCCTCTTGGAAGTACAGAAATAAAAGGTGTCTCAGAGAGGAAACCCACAGGGTTTATTGAGCAGTAACAGCTTCACCCTTTGGCTCCAAATCCCCCCAGTAACAGAGGGACACAGAGGGCTCCTCGAGACCATGTCAGGCTGGTTATCCAGGAATGCTTGGGAGTGCATTTGCAGTATCTTCAGAGCCTTTTGGTGGCAAAAGTGACATCATTTTGCAGTGATTAACCACAGCTGTAATGTCATGACCTCTACCAAAAGGAGGGAGCTCACGGACAGAATAAAGTTGCCTATGAAGGGTTCCCTGAGAGGCTGGAGCACCCTGCAGATGTGGTGCCTCCCACCATCCGACTGCCAGACCACCTTCCCACTCTACAAATTGCCAGCATTTTCACACTTCCTCAAGGAGAGATCATTTCTGCAAGGGAGGTTAATTAACACTGACCTGCAGGCCATGATTAGAAGACAAGACTCACTTGCTCCTGCATCCTCCCTCCACATCCCGCCATCCCAGGGAAAGGGGTGGCTGGGGACTTGGAGCTCTGGCAACTCTATTGTTCCTGCTGCTTAGTGCAATTATGCAAAACAGTTTTAGAAAGAATAATGAGAAAATAGCCATGGAGGGATGCATCCTGAATCCATCAGGAAGTCAGGGCCAAGCAGGACCCCGAGGCCTGGCTTCAGGATAAGCCCCCCCAAATAAAAGGAACAGCTGGAACGCTAAGGAAACTTTGCTGAAAAACATCTTGCATCCTCCTGCTCTCATTTGGATTGAAGATACGGCAGGAAGTGTCTTCCAGCTGAACTCGCTCCCTTAACGACTGTTAATAACAATGATTGCTGTTCACATTGAAGCTGCATTAATACAAACTTCAGGTTTAACAGCAGCATCTTTGTCTCATGCCAAGAGGTTTATGTGATGCATAATCAGCTCTCCTAAGAAGTGTCACATTCTACGCCCCAGCCCTTTAATCAAGAAGGAGTTCAATAAAGTGCAAAAACAAGGAAAAAAGAAGGAAGACAGTTCAGTGTCACTCGCCACCCTTTTCTGTGATATCTCTGCCCGAGAGGCAGAGTGGACACGCTGCCTGGGGCCATCTGCTGCCTCCCTGGGGCCTGGCTTACACATGTGAAGGGAAACTTTCCTACCCTGGCACAGCCCTTGGATTATTAACCATTATGGGGTCACAACGACTCCGTGGAAAGCTCCAGGCTTGGGGCAGAGTGGCTGCAAATCTGCTTGGTGGGAAAGGACCTGGGAGTGCTCAACAGTGGCTGAAGATGAGCCAGGTGTGTCCAGGTGGGCAAGAAGGCCAAGGGCACCTGGGTTGTCCCAGCCCTGGTGTGACAGCAGGATCAGGGCAGTGACAGCCCCTGTGCTGGCTCTGCTGGGGCACCTCCAGCCCTGGGGGCAGCTCTGGGACCCTCAGACAAGAGAGACGCTGAGGGGCTGGAGCGTGTGCAGGGAAGGGAAGGGAGGTGGGAAGGCAATGGTGGGACCTTTCCTGTTAAATGTTTTAGCTAATGTTTTCAGCCCTCCCCAAATTTGGGCACACTCAGAACCCACCCAGAGCAAAGACACCCTCTCATGTTTGATTTATGGCAGAGATGAGGAAGCAGGACCTGGTGCAGGCTCTGTCATTAAGCTGTGGTTTTTCAGAGAAAGGGCCTGGTTTCATTACCAAGTTCTGCCCTCGGCACAGCTCGGCTGAGCTCCAGCCTGTAGCTGCTTGAGTGGCAAAAGAGATTTTTTTCTGAGTTTGAGTTCCTGGTATAAATCAAGCATTTCTAGTGGTGAAGCCAGTTATTCCTCTCAGATACAGAAAAGGGAAAAGCCCAAGTGATAATTCAATGGAATCATTTGTAACAGCAGTGGGAGTAATGAATAAATGCCTATTTTTAATTCATTTTCCTGCTGTGCCACCGCTTCATCTTTTCAGGTCTCCTTAAGCCAGCCCTCCCATTTTGGATCGCAGGGTTTGCCTTTCATCCCTCTGTGGGTTCCAGATGTTAACAACAGAGGCAGGAGCAGCCTAAATGCAAAGCCTGACGTCGGGGAACAGAGTGGGGCTGATGCTGCCCAGGCTTAACACAGCTTTACTCAAATAAAAGGCTCTGCCTGTCTGGGTTGCATAGAAGCATAGGAAAAAAAATAGTATTTTTCAAAAATCTCAGCTTTGATTGGATTCAGTTCAGTCTGGAGAAGAGGAGACTTAGGGGAGACCTCACTGCAGTTCCAGCTTCCTCGGGAGGGGCAGAGGAGGGGCAGGCACTGATCTCGCTCTGTGGGGACCAGGCACAGACCCAGGGAATGGCTGGGGCTGTGCCAGGGCAGCGTTAAGTTTCATCTCAGGCAAAGGCTGTTCCCCCAGAGGGTGGTGGGCACTGAGCAGGCTCCCCAGGGCAGTGGGCACGGCCCCAAGGCTGCCAGAGCTCCAGGAGGGTTTGGATGATGCTCTGGGGCACAGGGAGTGACTCTTGGGGATGGGCCTGAGCAGGGCTGAGGGTTGGACTCGACGATCCTTGTGGGACCCTTCCAACCCAGCATGTTCTGTGATTGCGTGAAGGACCATCTTGCATAGGATAATAGAATCCCAGGCTGCTTTGGGTTGGAAGGGACCTTACAGACCATCTCTTTCCAAGTCCCTGCCAACAGGCAGAGACACCTTCCACACACATTCATTGCTCAGAACTCACAGGGGTTTAATTCCGGAGGGGGAAAGGGAAATCATTGACTCCAAGCAGGTCAGCTCCCAGCAGAGCCCCGGGCAGCGCCTCACCCCCACCTGCCTCCCCTGCCTTCCACCCCCTTACCTGAGAGCAGGAGGAATCCGCCTCCCACCTTGTAGGAGCGGGGGCTGGCGAAGGGAATTCCGCAGAGCAGCAGGAGCCCCCCCACGAGCGCGGCAGCCACGGCCAGCAGGATGAACACCGTCCAGAACCCCCGGTACACTGCACAACAGCGGGAGGTCAGGGCAGACAAGGCTAAGGAGGCTTCCCTCAGGCCATCCCTGGAGATCCTGGAGGTCTTTTCCAACCCTAATGATTTCTGTGTTTAACTCCTGCTTCGGCGGCAGCAGCAACAACAACCACCTGTGATGGTGTTGTGTGAGGCAGAGCTGAGGCTCCTGCTCTGCCTGGAGCTGGTGCGAGTTCAGGTTGAATGTCATGCCCCTACATAATGGGATTGGAATGAGTACAAGGAGTTGGGAGGGATTGCCAGGGAAGCATGCCACAAAAGGGGGGAGAGGAAAGGACACTGTGCTTAGCTGGGCAAGGAGGGATGGAAAAGCTTGGCAAGAAAGGAAAGAAAACAGCAAAATTTGGAGAGGTGGAATCAGCCCAGAGCTTTGTTCTGTTTTAATTAACACTTAGGGAAGGTGCCAGGTGCCTGGTTTAAAATAAAGGCAGTGTTTGTTAGCAGGGCTGAAGGGAAATGGGAGCTCCTGATTTCCCCCATTAACAGCCTCGGTGACTCTGAGTGGGAGAACAGGGCAAGGGAAGAGCTGCCTGCTCATCCACTGAGGTTGGGGTGACTTCACACAAGCACACCCCACCCAGAGTGAGCAACCTTGTGTCCATCACACCCCACCCAGAGTGGGACAGGATGGGATTCAGTCCACTGATTCCAATCTCGCAGCAGCCAAGTCTCTTCCAGTCGCTGCCATAAACCTCAGCCAAAGGTGGTGGTCTTCTAGCAGAGACCCTCTGATACCCCATCCCTGCTCCCCTGAGTTATCTGATCCCCTCAGACCACCACACCTCGCTCTGCCCCTTGTTTTTCAGGAGCTCTACTCAGGGAGATTTTAAGCCAAGCACGAGCAAGTGGGTAATGCTGAGATGATTCACACTTGAAAGAAAAATGATACAGAGAAGATGCGTTTTCCTCATTTGAAACCATTTTGTCAGGAGAGCCACTTAAGGGAGAGATAAGTATCTTGAACTCTCCAAAACCACTGAATTCATTTTCATGTTTAACCTCCCGTCACCCGTTTCTCTCAGGGAGCCTCAGAGGATGCAGATAAAGGCAGAATTATCTCTGGAGCAGGTAATAGCTGGAGGACCCCTCTTCCTGGACAGCCTCCTGGGTTGTCAGCATTTGCAAATGAGGATGGAGTGGTTCGGGATGAAAGGAGCCTTAGTGCTCCCTGCAGCCCCCAGGGCTTTGCAGGGCTTGGGGCAGGGCAGGAGCCCGATGCTCCCACTGCCCTAAACGTGGGGCTGAGACACCCTCACCACCCCGGGATCGCTGGGGTGGGTGTCAGACAGAGCCCCCTCCCCAGCTCCTCCATGGAATCAGTAAGGTTGGAAAAGACCTCTGTGAATATTGGGATCTTCCTGAGCCCTGTCCCAAGAGAGGCAGCTGGGCAGGGTTCCATAGCAAGGCCTGACAGACATGGGCAGATGCCTCCAGCCCCTCATTTGGGATGGAAAAAAGACTGTGTTTATCATCAGCATGGCCATTCAGAAAGTGGACATCATTCCTGTCTTCCTAAGCAGGAAAAATCCCACTGCTTAATCCATGTGTTTGCTGCACATCCTTCAACCAGCTCCTCCTCCTCCCATCCACAGGTCCCTCGTATCCATTTGACACCACGGCACATTCCCTGGGGCAGGAATTCTGCACAGCACAGCAAGAGAAACTGGCAGCTCTCCCTCACATTCTCCTACTGACAATATTTTCTTTTCAATTAATTTCTCATAAAAAAAAAAAAAAACCTAAAAATAAAAAAGGTACTGCTAAAGGCTAAGGAAAAGGTCAAGATGTTTGTTTGTGCAGAGCGTCTGCCCTGCATCCCTGGAGGCAGCGCAGACTGATGCACACTATTTAAAGAAATCAATTCATTTCAAAAAAGATCATTGAATTAATTCTAGCTGCTGCCACCAATTTAGCAAATTAAAATTCCTACCAGCAGCTGATTCATTAAAGAACTCGGAAAATATAGAGAAACATAAATAAAAAAGGAACCGGTTGAAAGGCAGCTCTCCAACCGTGCCGTGGTTGGTGTGTTAAAAATAAGCCACTCGCTTATGTGGATCTTCTGACAATTTGGCCTTTAACTGATTTTCCACTGTTTGTTTATTTTGTCTTGCAATAAATCAACACCAGAGCTCTCCCAGGAAGCCTGGCTGAGAATGAGTCTGCACTGGGATGGGTTTGGGTCTTTGTCTCCAGTGGGTTTAACCTCCTGCCTTGCTCACAGGAGCAGGTGCTGAGCAGCCAGGGGGAGGGTGCACAGCCCATGGCCTGGAATGGCTGGATCTGGAGCAGAGAAAGCCTGGGAGAACATCTTGATGTGCCCATGGTTTGGGGCAGAAGCAGGGCTGTTTTGTAAAGGAGCTTTCCAAAAGTCTTGGCCGTGCATTTACAAGGGCCTGACACACATCCCAGACCTCTACCCAATCCCTTGGGAAAGGAGGAAAGAAACCCACCTGCAGTTGTGTCATAGGAGGGATGAGGGAAAGGTCCGAGGGCAATGGGCATGGGGAAGAGGTAGCCATGCATGCAGAACTTGGGGTGCGCTTGGCTGGCTGAAAAAGAGCAAAAACCAATTGTTAAATCCCTGTTTGCTTCCGTTTTCTGCAGAATCCCAAGGACAGCACTGGGATGGTGACGTGCTGCCGTGTAAAACCTGCACAGCCCTCACTGAAATCAGAGGCTGGGGAGGAAAGGAAGAGGGGAATAAATAAACAAAAAGCAGACCGGTGAGAGAGGGGAGATATCAGAGGATCTGAGTCTGCTGCTGGTACATCTTCTCATTTTCATAACCTGAGTCTGAGGTGGATGTAAATCATGGAAGACGGAACAACTGAAATCCCTGAAATATTCCCATTGCTGTTTTCCTCCAGAGAATTTCCCAGAACACCTGGAAGTGGCAAAGGTGTTTGGTACCAGAACAAGGCTCCTTACAAGGCCTCCAGTTGTGAGAAGGGAAAGTACAATTAGAGTGGAAGTGCCCCATCAATATTAATCCCACTGAGGCTTATCATGATTAACAGTAATAGAATGAATGTTAAATGAATTAATTAATGGTTGGCCACTTATTTAAATATGTTCCCCACCTCAAAGGAACACTTTATAATAGGTGGACATTAGTTCATGCTAAATTGACTATGGAATACCTATTGAATTAATTATTACATCCACGAGAGCAGCAAATTAATTTGCCATGATCAATCCTATTATAATAAATACCTAAAGAAGTAGCACAAATTTGCCAGAGTGAGTCATTTTACTTCAGGTGACATTATATTATGTATTTCCATAGAATGTAATTCCATAGCAAACTCCCTCTCTCCAGCCTGTCCTTTTCCATCACAAATGTCCTGTGTGAAACCCCCCGTTGCTCAGCTGGACGGTGGCAGTGACTATTCCTGCACGATTTTACAGGGCACACAGGTCAGGGACTGGGGGACAGCAGAGTCATTTGAAATTTTAATCACTGCAGGGCAGACTTATTGTGGGAACCTGCATTATCTGCAGCCCTTCAAGGCCACTGTGCTGCTCCAAAGCCACGTGAGCATCTCTGGGGGCATCGGAGCCCTGGGCTCAAGGTTCTAGAGGTGTTTAAATCCAAGACCCTTCACTGCACAAGGGCCACCAGTCAGCACCAACTGGTGTCTCAGAACAGGTTTCACCTTCTCCTTCAATTGTTTTTTGAGGAGTAAATGTGTTTTCAGGAAAACAAAACGATTTTACACCCCTCCAGTTTCTTCTTCTCATGTGTAATTTCAGTGACTTTAAAAAAGCAAAGCAAGCCCTTCCTGTGCTTGTTTCCCATTCAGACTGTGAGTGAGCGTGTGGATACATGTGGTGGCATCGTACTCACTGTACCAGAAGGTCCAGATGGTCTCTGGGTGGCCCTCACCGAAGAACCAGCACCTCCAGAAGAAGCCCTCGTGGTGGAAAGTGAGGATCTCCTTCCTGGCCTCCGTGGGCATTTCAGCCTGGGGAGGAACCGAAGCCCAGCTCACACAGGGAAGATCAGGGTGGAAAGGGTATTTTTTCACTTGGACAGGTGTTGCTCTCATTTGTTGTTTGAGCTGGTTTGGGGGACACGGAGGCAGGTGCTGCCCCAACATCCTGTATCACAGCTCCAAAACGTTCTGATAATCAACTGTCCTGCAGACCTGCACAAACCAGCTGCTTCTTTAACATCCTTAAAGCCCCAGTGGCCAGAGCTGGGTGGGTATGTCAGGTGGCTGAGCATCCTGAGTGCGCTCTACTCCTTACACCCCTTCCTTTGACCCCCAGACCAGACCTGTGAGCATAAGGTTTTGGTCTTTCCAGAGGGGGGTCTCCTCCAAATGTTAGTCAGGGACTATTTGTCAAAAAACTGACTGAAACCACAGCCAAAATCAATGTGATCTCTATCTCACACAGCCTGTAAAAGAGACACGACTGCAACAAAATTGTGTTTGCTGGAGGACGGGAATGTTCATTTGGGAATGGACCCTGGGAACTACAGAACAGAGGTGGGACTCAACAGGGAGTTCTAGAAGGCACTTGTCATATCATAGAATGGTTTAAGTTGGAAAGGACCTTGCGAAGACCATCTCATTCCATGGGCAGGAACACCTTCCACTATCCCAGTTGCTCCACACCCTGGCCATGGACACTCCCAGGGATGGGGCAGCCACAGCTTCTCTGGGCAACCTGTGCCGGGGCCTGCCCACCCTCCCAGCCAGGAATTCCTTCCCAACATCCCACCTAACCCTGCCCTGGCAGTGGGAAGCCATTCCCCCTTGTCCTGTCTTTCCATTCCTTGCCCCAAGTCCCTCTCCGGCTCTCCTGGAGCCCCTTTAGGCACCAGAAGGGGCTCTCAGGTCTCCCTGGAGATTTTATACTTCCCTCCCCTCGGTGTTTTTCCACATTTGGACAGGTTCCAGAGCTCTGACCTCATTCTCCTGTTACTTCCAGGACCAAACCCTGACCATGACACAGTAACATTCAGCCCTGAAAGCTCCTCAGCTGGGTGGTGCTGCCTCTGTGCACCCACAGCCCCTCCTTACCTGTGAGGGACAGCACCTGACAGCGTGGGAGGGGCAGGGAAGGTAAAAACGCAGCCTGTTATACACAACCAGCAACAGAAATAATAGTAACAGTGTCTGAAATAGAAATCAAATAGCTCCAAGGGAAGCAGCTCCTGTTTCTGCCTGGCCCTTCTGAAGTCGCTCTGCCCCAGTGACAGGCACGGGAGCACAACTGAGATGTTCGAGATGCTTATTCGTGGCGTGCACTGAACCATCACTACTGTCCCCACTTAAAAGGACAACGAAAGTGGGAAACAATTAGCGTTGTCACTGTCCAAGTGCATGAAAACAGCAGCACTTCTCTCCCTGCCATCTCCGAGGCTTTGCTGTGCTGCTTCACACAGTAAAGTCCCCGTCTCTGTTCCACTTCTTCGGGCAGTTTTTCCATCATAATGTGGTTTTTTTTGCAACAGAGAAAGTCATTTGGAACCATGACTCAAGCAAAAAGTGCCCCACATTTGATTATGGGATTCTGAAATGAAAGGAAAATATTTCTTGCTGGCATCCTGATGCTCACCCAGGGTGAGTCACCACACCAGGGGAAAAATCAAACCTAATTGCATTGAACTTTGAAGGAACAACAAGGATCTTCCTGTCATTTTGTAATTGAAACCACACATTGATCAGCTCAAAAACATTCTGGAGGAGTGGGAGGCTCGAGGAAGTGAGCTGGTTGTTATTCCATCGAGGAGTTAGACAACAGCAAGTGCAGTGAAAATCCACCTCTAGAAGGGATCTATAAAGCAGTGACACCAGCCCTCAGCACCAACATACCAAACTGGCCTCCCAAAATTACATTTCCTGCTAATTCGAATCCTCGATGGATCTTAATTTGAAAACATACAGGTCTCTTCCTGTTAGATGGGCAGGAACTTGTCTAGGCTGCTCTGCATTTGATGTTCACTTTTGTTTTCTGTCTGTGTGCAGTTGTATCACTTCAGATGTGATTGCCAAGCCCCGCACTTTTAAATATGAACCAGTTTTAAATGAAGAAACTACAGAGGGAGAAATCTTTTAATGGCAAATATCAGCAGATATCTTTTGTCTTTAGAGGGAAATGCTGTCAACAACTAAAGCTTTTACATTTTTGCCTTTCATTCCCTAATGTTCATATCTGCCAGATTACACAGGTGCTGTCTTAATGTTTCCTAGACACACTTTACTTCAGTCAAAATGCTCAATACTATGGAAAAGCCGGCTTGGATTTTTAAAAATTTAAAGTTTTAGCTCAGGCTGATATTTTACGTTAACAGGTCACTTTGGCTGAGCAAAACTGTTATCGGAGATTTAAAAATTTTTAATCATTCAGAAAGCTGATTCTTCCAAAGCAAGACAAGCTTGCAGAGCTCACCTCCCTGGTGCTCAGAGTGCCGTTCCCATGGCCGGGCACGCCGCAGGTCTCCGTGGCCAGGAGCCAATAATCCGTCCCAAAGGCGAGGAGAAAGAGCAGGACGCCGGTGCTGCCGAGGATCCCGGCTGCCAGGGCAGCTTTGCCAGCCTTCATGGGGCACCAGGGAGCAGTTGGAAATCAGAAAAGAATAAAAACCCTGGATTGTCCCAGGGTGCTGGGCGAGCGGGGCGAGAGAAGCGCTATTTCTGGCCGTGGGGAATGACCTTCCACTGGCTGGTGTGAGTTTCAGGGGGTGGTGGAAGAGGACTAAGAAAAGCAGATGACCTGGTGTAAGCAGACAGCTGTGGCATTAAGGAGCGGGACAAATGCTGTGGAGGCCGAGCAGGAAGGGATCCAAGGGAACACGTGGCTGCTCGTGTCAGGGCAGAGGAGCAGAGCCCTCGGGCAAACCGCACACGGGCAGCCCTGGACACCCTTTCGGCACACGCTGACAGAGCTGAGCGTGGTGGGAGCAGAGATGACCTGCCAGAGCTTCACCACACCCTGGAGCCCTCAGTGTCCTCGGCCACCGCTGTGAGACACCTCCAGCTGTGTCCTCAGACGTGCAGTGGAGGGGGCACTTCTGGAATGTGCCTCTCCTTCTCCCTCCGAACAAAAGGCAGCTGCCACCCAAAGTAACCTCAGAGATCCAAGAATAACATTCAAATACTGGTGAAATCTTCAATATCTTGGTCCTCTTGGGAGAGATGCAATCAAGCTGTGCAAACACCTTGGAACCAGGCAGGTCCTCACGCGGCTCCACAAGGAGCATCCAAGCAGGTGTACACACCAACACACCTGGGGGTGTTTCTGCACAGCCATAGGATAATGTTCTCTCTCCTGCCACGGAGGAGTGGACTGGGCAGCACCCACAGCCCTCCCTCCACCCCAGCCTGCTGTGGGAGAAGTGTCTCCTGGGGACAAGGACATTCCTGAATGGAATTTCATTGCCATTTGGTTCCTAACATTTTTGGCTTCTGCTGGAGCATCTGCTGTAGATCACTGCCAGGGATGGGATGCCAGACTAGGAAAATTATGATTTCTGTAGGGCAATAACTATAGTCCTGTGACATGCCAGGAGGCTGGGGGAGGAAATTGAAAATACAGCGAAAAATCAAGTTCTGATTTTCTAACCTTAGCCTAAGTCATGACCTGTTCTAAACAGGGGGAGAGATGAAGATGTTGACTTCTCCATCCTATGGGAACTTGTGTTGCCAGATTAATTTCCAAAGCAATTTAATATTTAAAGTTACCTGTGAACATATGGGTTTCTCAGGGCAACTGCACACTGGTTATGGAACCTGGAGAGGCTGGGTATAATTTTGACTATATTCGTAGCCAACTGTTGGGGCATATGGACGGATGAATATACTCAACCTTCTTCTAAGAGCACAACAGACTTTAACTTGTAACGATTTATTCTATCCTCTGCATTGTTTTTGTTTAAGCATTGCAGAGATAGCTGTTAGACAGCACATCAGGCTCGGTGTCCTGGGGCAGAGCTGCTGTTTGTTCAACCTGAACGCGAGCAAGAGGCATCCCACAGGATCCAGGATTGAGATCCCTGCCCAGAGAAGTTCCCAAACTGACAGAAGGAGAAAGGAAAGGTGGGACAAGTCAAAACTCAACCCGAGTCCTGTGATTCTGCAGGAATAAACATGCACTGTCTCTCCACATCCACTTACTTACCCTTCCATGCTGTCCTGCCCCCTGCTCTGGAAGGACTCCCAGACACCACGATGGGTCCCCACGCAGGGGCTCGTGGCCAACCCTCCCTACACCTCCACTCATCCCATTCCTGCACACATTAACCCTCTCCCAGCCCATCCCATCCGCTCTTTTCCCATAACATACCCATCCCAGAGTCATCCAGAACTTCACTACTGCAGCGAGATGAGCTCTTTGTATTGAACATAAAAGGGTTAAATACAAATCACAACGTATCTGTCACCTCAATCACCAACTAGTGTAATTTCAATCAGCTCCTATTTAACTGATGTAGTTCTGGTTGAACCTGGCTCAAGTGATGAGGAGAACTGGTTGCCACCTATTGCTGTGATCTCCACCCCAAAGCTGGACACCACCGATGGTGCAGCCCCGGCCACGCTCAAAGGAGCTCAGTGACGACAAGGCTTTGCATTTTCATAGATCACACTGCAATTGCATAACATTAAAATGCAAAGTAGGCACTTGAGTATTTAAAAAACTAAAATAAAAAAAGAGATTAACGCACATTTCCCCACTTCTGGGTGTGTTTTGAGTCAGCTGTATTTGGCACTGCTGTGTCTGTGCTCATGCACGCTCCGAGTCGGTGCTGTTTGCCATTTGGAAGGTGTCCTGGGCAATTCTGGGTCGCGCTGGCAGATGAGCCCCTGCATGGCTGAGGCAGAGCACTGCTGGTGCCCAGCCTTGGCTCCTCATGCCCAGTCAAACACCTTCCAGATTCCTGGGCTGTGGAACAGCAACTGAGCTCACAAGGTCAAAATGTCTCTCTGTGCAGTGAACATCCCACTCCTGGCAGGGGTTTCTTTTCAAGGCCAGGTTGGATGGAGCTCTCAGCAACCTGCTCAGTGGAAAGTGTCCCTGCCCATGGCAAGGGGTTGGAACTGGATCACCTTTAAGGTCTCTTCCAAACCCACCAACTCTGTGACTCTATGATGATTTTATGATTCCTTGGCACAGCCCCACACATGTGCTCATCACCCTCAGGATCCAAAAAGTCCCTGGATGTGATGGGCAATGAGACCATGTGGTCTCTCCCCCAGCCTGTAGAAACTGGTAGTGGTGTTGGTTGTCCTTTGCAGCCTTTGCTGGGATCTCTGGAATGCTACACACCGAAGCTGTGTAGTTGAATTAGCTGACCAGCACCACAACCCGTGCAAGGTCAGACACAAACACCCTTTAATTCCTGAGGAAAACAGCCCTCCCTTTCCTTCTTTACCTCCTTTAGTGCCAGCAGGGACCTGCCTGCAGATCCTCTTCTCCACAGAAGCTGAATGATGGTGCCACCAAGGACAGCCCTAGGATTTAGGTGGAAGGAAGGCAAAGTTGTAACCCTGAGCATTTTATTAGTTCCTGATTGATCCTGATGATTCTTTTCCCCCTTATTTAAAGCAAAGTTGTGAATCTCTAAAACACAGATGTTCTAGCGAGGAGCTGGGACATGTCAGCTCCCATTTTTCACAGAATTGGTGTTTTACCTTTTGATGGATCAAAGACTTCATCAGCACAGTCTGTGTCATCGTTATTTCTTGTGGTTTGATCCGTGCTCACAGAAAAATTTACATATTATGTAGATAGATCAACATATTTTCACTTTTTCATGCTGAAAGCAGAGAATTTCTTGGAATTTGATAAACAGATGAGATGAAGCTGCTTTTGGAGACTTCCCCCAAGTCCCTCTGGAGATCTGCAGACCTTTCTGTGTTGGAGCTTGGCCTGAGGTTCCTGGGTGGTCAAACCCTGGCACAGCTGCCCAGGGCAGGGGGGGATGTGGCACTTTGGGACACGGCCAGGGGTGGCCTTGGCAGTGCAGGGGGAACAGCTGGACTCGATCTTAGAGGTCTTTTCCAACCTGAACTATTCCATCATTCTCTGACCTGTCACACTCTGGAAGACATTCCACGCAGTGTTTCCACAGGTAGGTGAGGTGAATATCTCTCATGAGCCTCTTCTTTTCCTGTTCTCTCCACAAAACTCACAACAAGGAGAAACCAAGGACAGCAAAGCCAACCAGACCATGCCAAGTGCCACCCAAGCACTTCCAACTTTGCCTTGGAAAAGCCACCACAGCCCCCTGATGGTTTTACAAGGAGCAATTCCCCAGTCTGACCTGTGGTGGAAAGGGCAGGAACAGACCCCCACGTTGACATTTGCCCTTTAATTCTGCATTAAAATGATAATCTCCAGTTCCATCTCCATCACACTCTCCTTTTTCATCTCTCCCGTCTCCACGTCTCTGGGAAGAAGCACATAAGCCTGGATGTTGAAAGATCCTTAATGTTCCTTAGGAGGTTGAATCCCCTCAAGGACTCGATGTCAGGAGAGAAAAAAGCTCAAATTTGCCTCACCTGCTTCTTAAGTGCTGCTGGTCCTTTCCAGGATTAAGCCATCATAATCTCCTTAAGCAGTTGTGAAATAAAATAAACACAAGTGTGGTTTGCTGCCCAAAATAAAAGTATGAAAACAGGTCCATGTGCTGAAATGCTTTCTGGAATTATGAGCGCAGGGGAGATTTTGTCTGATTTTTGAACAGGCTGCTTGATCTGCGTGCCCAGAGTTTTCTCCTGTGGCTTTTGGGCTCTCACTTTGCCATCAGTAACAACTTTTGCCTATTTTAACCTGAACTTTCCAAAGGCTCCTGTAAACTTCCAGAGTAAGCACAGAGCAATAACTCTCTGAACTCCTAAAGGAATCAAACTGATGCAATTTATTTCCACAGAACCATGCAATATTCGATGATACACTGAATCCATGTTTTTAACACTTTTTAAAGGACTAAAACCCTGGAAAGAATTAATTAGGCACGCTCTGAAGCCTGAGCATTTAACAGTTTTCCACTCGGTTGTAGAATTTTAAGACCACCAACACTGGATACTGGCAAAGATTATCAAAGGTATTCTGGGCTGAAATGCACACTAGTCAGAGGGCTTGGCCACTAAGCAGCTGGAAAATGCTCCTTGAAAGCTTTGGCTGGGCTTTTATATTTTGTAAAGAAATTTTAAGAAAAAAATCCAGAGTATCGAGAAGGTTAAATCTGGGGCACAGTGACTCACTGGGGAAGCACGTACTGCAGGGAATATTGTCTCCTCTGCACACCAAGCAAACTGGGTTACGGACCCAGCACTGCAGAGGGGGGCTGGAAGGGGATGCTGGGCTGGGATCCACACAGGATCCAGCCGGCGCATGGGAATGTGGGGCTGGATGGAGCAGCCCCCACAGCCACAACTGCTGGAATTGCCAGAACCCGGGAGCTCCTGCCATCAGAATGTCTCCTGCGGTGTGGAAGGGATGTGAAAATGGGCAATTCTGAAAAAAAATGCGAGGAATTTCTTTTTTCCTTTTTTCCCCCCACATCTTCTGGCAGTGCCCTCATCTTCCCCACCACTTCTGTTGCCTACACAGGATGACAAAGGAATCTCCCCATGTCAAAACAGCCACTGCCTGATAAGGTCCTCACCAGCCCATGATGATATTGCAGAGCGCTGAGGTTAAATGATGGAAACTCAGCTGGGAAAAGTTCGTTAAGTATCTGATGGCCAGAATGATGATGGATGCTGTACAAGACAAAGACGGTACAGAAATCCAGGTATTTCAGATAAAAGCAAGACAGTTCAGATATAAAAAATATAAAACCAAAACAGAACAAAACCCAAAAAAACAACCACCAAACAAAACCCAAGCAAGAATTAGCCATGGGATTCACAGTTTCTACCCTTGATTGAAGATTCCTAGACAAGCAACTCGATTTATTTTCCTTTTAGCTCTCAGTCTACAGAATGAAAATCACCCCCCTCAGTAAATCCTTCTTTAGGTATTTACTATGCAGAATTTATGGAGAACTTTAAACACTGAGGACATTAAACTGCAGGTGACCGGGGACATTTCAACCCCAGAGGACCTTCAGACTCAGGTGTTATTTCTTTTGCCAAGAATAGCCCGTTTTTCTCCCTCACCACAGTCTCTTTCCTCGCTTGTGATCTTGGGATCACTGGGTTGAATGAGACCCTCCCCCGTGTCCCCAGCTCCCAGTGGGCCTGCTGGGGGTGCAAGGAGGCAATAACTCTGAGCTGAGCTCATAACACAACATGTTTAATTAAATTAGAACTGCAGCGCACCTCAACATAGTCACATGTCAGATATTATGTCATATATATATCATACATTACAACATATTGAGTTTTCCAAACAAAGCACAGCCAAATCCACCTGGTTCCCACCCCAGATGGATTAAACTGGGAAACCAACCCAAATTTTAATGGAGTAAGTGAAGATGACAATGAACTTATACTAAAACCAATAAATATGTACATCCACGTATATACACACACAAAATGCATGTATAAGGCTAAAAGGGCCAATGTTCCTTTGCAATGAGGTGAATTTCCAGGGATGGGGCAGTGAGGAGTGGCCTTCAACCTACAGGAGCTCCCTCAGCTTATGGCAGGACACTAAAGGAGCTTGTTCAGGTGAGAATGAGACCTGTGATCACTGCAAAGCAAACACACACCCCTGTGTGTCTAATTTGGGCTGAAAGCCACGGCGTACCAGGCAGTGGTGACCTCAGGGGGCATCTCTGCACACAAGAGGGTGCCTCTGGAAGCCCAAAAATACCAGGTGTGGGGGGGAGTATGTGAATTCCTGGAGTTTCTTTTAATTTTCGCAAAGAGTCAATCATTCGTATCGAACACTCTTGGATCCTTCCATGGGGAAAGGGAAGAGCAAGACAAATGTTAATGCAAAGCTAAAACTTGGCCTGTTGGGTTCAGTTAAGGACAAGAATTCAAAGGCTTGGACTTACCTGAAGTTTCCAAGAAAATAACCCAAATTTCTGTCCTCCTCAGGTGCTGTCCCTGAGGTTTCCCTGTGCCTGCTGCGCAGGGGGATCACACCTCTCCTGGCAGACGTGCTCCACAGCAGGGAGATTTTGGGTCCCTCTCTGCTGCTCCTTCTAAGGAGATACTTTCAAAGCCCCTCTGACCTGCAGCTCCCGGCTATGGCAGCACCTTCACAGCTTTGGCTGCAGCAAAGACCTTCCTGTCTCCTAAAGGGCTGGCATGCTCATCTCCTGGTGTCACCACTGCCTTTGGGGCTTCCTCGTTTCACTTTGTGAGCTGAACCATCCTTACCTTAATTTTTAAAAATCAGCAAGAACATATTTCTCCCTTTTAATGCAGCTGTGCTAAGTTTTCACCAGAGCTGTGTCGAGGTGTGGGACGGGCCCTCTGGTGAGACACAGCACCCTCTTTAGCTGTCATTTAACTTTAGGCTTTATGTGATTACTGTTCATAGCCGGGCTCCATCAGTTCCCGAGGAGCAGAGGAAAGCTTTTTCTATTTCTGCTCTCTTTCCACCATCCCCTAATAAAAACCTCTTTGAGATTATCAAGTTTTTCCCAACCCATGATCTAAATTCTCCCTGCTGTTTAGTCTATCCCTGCCACCTAATGAGAAGATTTGATATCCCACCTCATTAAAGCATCCTTTGAGTTGCAGGCAGTTTCAGCAATTTTCCCAGCCTGAACAGGCTCATTTTTCCTAGAAATCCCTTAGACGTTTTCCCTCAGCCATCCCCATGCATTGCTGGTGCTCAGCTGGGCACGTTTTCCCTTGGAAGAACCCAGTGTTGGGCAGTAAGACCAAGTTTCCATGCAAAGCACTCCGGGTATTTCACCCTGCCCGTGCCACCCTTGCCGATACACATCCTATTTACATTATCTACATGCAGAGCAGCCACCCCTGCGAGTCAGCCCCTCGTGGGAAGGCAGAGCATCACTAGTGCCTGTACATCTCCAGAGCCAGCCCTTTGCCCACGTCCTTGCCCCGTGCCCAGCCTGTCCCTCCAGGCTGGGGTGGGGGGATGGCACACACCGACTTCGACCGGTTCTCCTTCACTTCCCGGATCTTTTCCGTGTTCCCCACTGTGGGAAGAGCAAAACCACAGACTTGGATGAGAAACATTCATCTTTGTGGGTCAACAGGAATGAGGAAATCCCAAGAGCTACAGGGGCAGCCAGGTGCTCATTGGGGATGGGCTGTTCCACCCCAAGGAGCCCCTCTCAATTATAAAACCAAAGATCAGTGTTTCAGTGGAAGAAAAAGCAAAAAAAAAAAAAAAAAAGACAATTTAAACCCTGATTTATACTTTGACAGACATTACATATCTGGATCAATATCCCCACTCTCTTTTGTCAGGCCCCACCTGCAACTTTACCCTAACAAAAATTGCCATCAGTGACCACCTTGAACAGCTTTGGAAGGTGCAGGTGAACTGCTGGAGCATCTGTACCTCCATGTTGCCACAGTAAGTGATTTTCTGGGGGGATGTACATGCAACCACAATGGAAGGGTGCCAGTCTCCTTCAGCCCTGCCACCAGGATATGTCAGGGGCCATTGTGCTCATGTTTTTCCTGGGGTGAAGAAAAGCTTACCCAGAAACAATGGTTTTATGACTTGGCTCTATTTATGTTCGGGGTTTTCTTTGGAAGGAACATAATTTAAATACTCATAGTGAGCTGTGGATTAAAACCGCTGGATGAGGCAACCTGATGTACGTGATGTTCTTTTTCATGGCAGCGGAGTTGGTCTAGATGGCCTTGAAAGGTCCCTTCCCACCTAAAGTATTCCCACTGATCTCAGGTTGGGCTGAGAAGGCTCGTCTTGCTCATTCTCAATGCTCATTTGAGGAGCCCCTCTTTGTCCCCACATCCATCCTGCCACCTGCTGGACCATCCCACCTGGAGGAGGGGGCAGGGAGAGCAGGGAGGGGAGGGAATCGCCCCCAGCGCCCCAACTTACCGGTGAAGGAGCGGCAGAGCTTGGGCTGCGGGGCGGGATCACCCTGTGCCGAGCAGGACTCGTCCTTCTGCGACTGAGGGAGAGAAGGACTTTATGGAGATGCCTACAAGTGTGTGGACCACACTCCTGCCTCATAAACGAGCGTTTGCAATCCCCAAGGATTCCATTCTGTTTAACTTTGGCCATGAAAAAAAACCGACAAAAACAAAAACAACAACAACAACAACAAAAAGAAGTGTTGCTAAACACAGAGCGAACGGATGGCAGGAGATGTTTGCAGACACTGATTTGTTCTGAGCGGGTGGCAGAGGCCGGGGCTGTGCAGGAGGGGCGCAGAGGATGGGAAGGGGCAGCGGTGGAAGGCAGAGCTGTCCCCAGGACGTGGCTGTGGCTCACCTTGGCTGTCCCCACCTTGGCTGCAGGCCCAGAGGCAGGTACCCAGCTCGCACTAACGAGCTGTCCTTTCACCGCAGCGCTAATCTCCACCCTGCAGCACAAAACCCAGAAACCAAGACCAAGCAGCACAATGCTGCCTGGGTTGTTCCGCGCTGCTGTAAACTGGGAATAAGTCTCTCACGCAGCTGTGATTTGGCACCTCGGTCCAGAAGCCCAGACTGCCAAAGTAACTCTGGACACCTCCCAGCCTGGTCTGCTGTTTTGTTTCGGTCCCTTCTCCTCCCTCCCCTAACGAGGACCGCTGCCCCCCAGCCCTTGTTCTCCCTTTTATTGGCCATTTTAATGACAATGCCTTGCCGGCTCCCTGGAAAGCCATTCCCAGGGGCATTTACCCCTCTCGGAGCCCGCCCCGTGAAAGGCTCGGGCACAGTTACAAAGGCAGCGAGCCATCCACGCACCCGGCTGCGGGACCCCCATGGGGCAGAGGGAGAGCCCGAGCTGCCTGCCCACAGGGGCAGGGGTTTGCTGGGCGCTCCCTGGCAAACAAAGCCTCTCCTGGGGCTCTGACACCGCCCTGCCTAAAATAAGGCCAGCCCCAAATGCGGGCGGCGTTGGGATGCAGGGAGGGATGCGCGGCTCCAGGAAGCAGCAGCCTTCGGCAGGAATTTTGTCCTGAGGCGGAGGAAGGCGAACTTTCTGCTGGAAATAGATAGTCTTGGAGTTAATCCTCTGGGCTGCATTTCGGCTCTGAAGTCACCTCGTACTCCTGCCAAGGTTTTTCTGCCTGGTGTAAGTCATTCAACCTGCGCCGCTGGCTCCAGAGGGAGGAGGATTGTTCTTTTCTCGCTGCTTCTCTCTGCTTTCTCCATGTTCCCTCTCCAACCTCTCGTTGGCAGGGGCTGCAAACGCAGCCTAAGAACCACCTCGCATTATTGCAAAAGCCCAGGTAGACACCTGAAGTGCAGGAGACCCCTAATAAAACCACCCAGGAGAGGCGATTCAAAGAGTCACAGAATGGTTTGGGTTGGAAGGGACGTTAAGGATCATCCAGTTCCAATCCCAGTCCATCCTGGCCGAAGCCTGGTGTTCATCCTGGCCTGGGCACTGGTTTGTCCTGTGGAAGGAGATGGATCGTCCATCGGCCAAGAGGAATTTGTCTCCTCCTCAGCCTGCTGGACCCACAGACTTATAGAAGGTTTTTCTTCCACACATGCCTTATTTTGTGGTGATGACGCAGGAGGGGAAAGACCTGATAAAATATGGAGATGAATCTAAGCTACGACAGCTTCATATTTAACAGCAAAGTATTAACGAGCTTCATTAAGAAAGAAAAATACATATGTAGATCCTCAGCAAGCAGAAAAAACGGGGTTTCTACTGAACCAAAGGGATTCCTTAATGATTCCCTCAGCTCCCAACACTCTGACCGACTGAACGTGCCACCAAAGCTTTTTCCAAGGGACTGGCAACAGAACTGCGGGAGCTTCACCAGCCCCGGCGGGGTTTCAGTGGCCCTTCGCTGGAAGTTCCTTCCCGTCCCCGCATTTCCAGCTGGATGTGCAAACACAGTTGTAATGGTTCCATCTCGTGGTGACATGCAGAATAGAAACACGTGTGCAGTGACAGCATCCAATTTTTTCTTGCTGACTCAAAACCGGGAAGGCCAAACCCTTCCCTTTGGGACTGCAAGAGATGGAATATCTGACAATCAGAAAAATCTCAAACACTAACTACTTTCATTTTTCGTTCATCTCTTTTTCTAATCAGGAAAATGCCATTTTCTTGTCAACTTGGTATGAAACTAAATATAAGCAGCTGCGCTTTTTTTCCCAAAGATTTTAAGTATTATGCTGCTTATAATGGGCTAAAAATCTACTTTTTAGCAGAAGTGTTCCTTCTGCTGTTAAATTCTGCAATCTGTCCTCCTACAGATGAAGCAGCAGCACTCACCCACCCTCCTTAATATTATATAATATTATATATATAAAATTAATATCATGTTAATATTCCAGGCCTCTATTAGAACATTTTCCCATAACTTTGGGGCACTGCCTTATTTCTATTCACAGTAAAACAAGGCAGATATTCCTAAAAATTAACAGATAAGCTGCTGATGTCACAAAACAGGCCTGGCTTATTTTGGGCACAGCTGGATGGTTCCTGGCTTAGAGTCACCCTTACAGGTGTCACTGGGATCAGCTCCCAGTATTTAATCTCTCTCTCTTCAAGGCCAGGTTGGGCAGGGCTTGGAGCAACCTGGGCTAGTGGAAGGTGTCCCTGGCCATGGCAGGGGATGGAAAATGATGAGCTTTAAGGTCCCTTCCAACCCAAACCATCGTGGGATTTGCAACTGCTTCCCTCAGCCTGGCACAAAGCAAAGGTGGCTGCACTAGAGGGGTGTGATTAACACCACCAAGTGACTCCAGTGAGGCACCAGTCAGTATTCAGTCTCAAACTGGCATTTTCCATAACCCAGAGGGCATTTTCCAGCCTCACAGGAGGGCATCAGGCACCATCCACCAGGCAGAGACAGAGTGAGTTCTGCTGCCTTTGCAACTGCCCCAAAATGCTGTGCTCCCCAAAAGCCCAGCTGTGAGAATTCGAGGGAACAGGAGGGACAGCCTTCCCAAAGCTCCTCAGTTTCCCACCAGATGCAGCAGCAAAGGGGAAAGCAGGAGCACAAGGGTTAACAATCAAATATCCTCAAAGTAGGAACGTTGTGCTCCAAATCAGCCCGAGTTTGATGTTGCTCTTTTGAAGTTTAATTACACCAAATGTTCTACAGGAACATGCCATGTTCTTGCCTATCTATTTTGAATTGTAAGTACCAATCAGCATGTAAATGATCAAATTAAAGCTTTTAAGTTGTTTGCAGGAGCCGGAGCACCTTTCTGTCAATGAAGGGCTGAAGAAGCAGCAGCTTTTGGTGCGTTGCTGCTGCTCTCGGTGGGCTCCTCCACCACTGGCAATTCCACAAGGAATTTGGAGTGGAAGAAAGCCTCTGACAGCCCTGAGTTCTTATGCTGTCGTGGAAAATTACTATAGAAAGGTAATTGATTTCTTTTTCCAAGGTCATTTTGTTCTCCTTAATGACTGAGCTTGGCTGCCCAGGTTAGGGATCACAGTTCACACCTGGGCAGCGCTCCAGAAGCTGAAGTTTGGAGAAGCGGGAGAAATTTAGGGATGGCTCACCAATTACTGCAAACACCAAGCCCGGAAAAGCTCAAGGAGCAGTTGGACAAGGCTGTCAGGCACAGGGTGGGATTGCTGGGTTGTCCTGTGCAGAAACTGGACTTTGATGATCCCTGTCGGTCTCTTCTAAATCAGAATATTCCATTATTCTCCAGTGCTGCTGCCCTGGGAGCGAAATCTGGCAGGGGTTAAATGCTTTTCCTCTAGAACAACTGAAAACACCAAGTCTGTTCCTCATGCACCATCCCTGGGCCCTTTTGTCTTTCCATGAGGAAATGTTGGCCCAGCTTCTCTTACTGATTTCCAAAGAAGTCAGGAGATGTCTTCACCAGCCACAGACATTGTATTCACCTTGTTCCTCCTCTGATTCAGGACATGAACCAACTGTGCCAGCAGTAAAGTGGAAAAATTTTTTGTTCTCTCAAGAATCAATAAGCAAAACTTCCCTCTATTTTCTGCCCAGAACTGTAGCTGCTTTAAAAAAACAAAAATCTCACCTTCAGCATAAAAAAGAAAGCTCACAAAAATGCTTCTGTCCTTTCCAATGAGTTGGAGGGGGGGAAAAAACACCAAACAGTTTCAAATAGTTACAGTTCCTCTGGACCACTGACAGTGAGGGAACAAATTCCTGTCTATGATGAAATCTCCCCAAAAAGAAAACACAGGAAAAATAGACCTTGGAATCCACAGAATGAGGCCCAATGCATAACATTTGCTCAGTAAGTAACTTTCCTAGCATGGGTGGAAGGCTGTGCTCACAAAGCAGTGGATGAGGCTGCGTTCAGGACGACTCCTTGGTTTGGCAGGAGTTGGGTTCGGTCCTTTTTCCTCAGTATGTCCTGCTCATTGGAATTTGGGATTGAGACACCTTTTTTGTTTGTTTTGTTTGTTTGTTTGTTTTTAATTTAAGGTACCAAGATTTGTGTTTAAAAGGAAAATACCATCAGCACCAAACAGGCTGCAGTTACCTGTGCCTGATGCCTGCAGGTCCAAGCCTTCCCGGCTCCCTCTTACCTCCTTCCTGGAGCTGCCGGCGTCGCTGCCGCTCACTTCCACGAGCAGGCCCTTGTGCCGCAGGATCAGGAGCTCCTTGGCATGTTCCCCGGGCTCCGACTCGCCGGGCAGGGTGTGCCTGTTGTACGCCGGGCCCTGCACGAGGCACCACAGACGCTGTTGGATGTGGCACCATCCCAGCCCTTCGCCCCTGGGACCATCCCCCACCTAGTTATGGGGATAAACCGAGCCAGGAGAGGGGGGGATGCAGGGAAGGAGCCACAGAGGGGAGGTGGGGCTCCAAACGCTGCCTTTTCATGTGAGATCACCCAAAGAAATGCCTGAATGACAAGACTGAGGTACAGCTCTGACAGCCCAGGGACACACGAAACACGTGCAGTGACTCTGCTTCAGGCACCTTCTGTCCCTCTGCCCAGCGCTCCAGTATTTTATGTGAGCCCCACCTTCCTATATAGACCATTCAAACAGGAACCATAAACCTCAAAGTTAAATCTCCCATCAGTGGGAGTTGGGATAACTCTGTCACTACAAGGGGTGAGGCTGGATTTGGGCAGGAGAGCAAACAGGAGCTGTGTCTTTATCTTCACTCCCTTCACCATGCCTAGAGGTTTCCTCCCTTCCCTTGGCTCAGCAGAGGGACAGGAGGGGGTGGCTGATCCGCCCCCTGTGCTGAGTCCCCACACCATCCCCATCCCCAAGGGTTCTGCATTTCGTGTGTAATCCATAAAACAAAGGCTTAGGTGGATTTTAAGGCTAAGGCTCCACGTGAACAGCAATGACAGTGCCCAGCCCTGGTGCTGTGTAAAAGCCCAGACACCATCTAGTGTGTTTGTGCTCTTGTTGTACCAGTTCTGTGGCAGAACTGCAGCTCAGCTCTCCCTCCCAGCTCACCCAACGTTCTCTTCCATGGGAAAAATGCAGCGTGAGGATAACCCATCCCTGCTCTGCCCCGTCAGTAACGAGGAGCTGCTGCTGGATGTGCCTGAAGTTCCATGTGCTCCTCCTTTCTCCTTTCTGCTGCTGGGTACTGATGCCGAAAATACTCCCTGAAATTATAGGCTGACTGGGTGAACCTTTCAAAAGCTGTCATGTGCAAACAGAAATGTGCCACTGACTTGGAAACTGGATCTGGCTCCACACAGCCAACTATTCTCTGCTCACAAAGAGACATCATGGGTAATTATGTAAATATTCATAACATCTGCTGGGGCTGCTCGGATAACTGAGGTAACTTGTGCTGTTGGACATTTAAAATGCAGATGGAGGGAAAAGTTATACCGTTCTCCTGATCCGGTAGAGGTTCCTCGCCAGGATTTCCTGCATATTATCCAGGACATCAGGATTCTGAGCATCCTCCAATTTTTGGTCTGTTATGACAGTCCTGTCATTGTTGCTGCAAAGAAAACCAGGCTGCCTTATTTTGGAAGAGGCATTCCCAAATCCCCGTGCCCCGGCAGCCCTTTGGGATCCTGCCACAGCCAACAGGACCTACAGCCCACCCTGCAGGTGGAGCCCGGGCAGAGTGGGATTTGGTATTTGCATCAGAGCTGTCCCTGGGGATAAAAGGGCTGTGGCAGAGCAGAACCAGCGGTGAGGGATGAAGTGCCCCCTCTGACACTCACATGCTCATCCCTGCTGTCCCACTGCTGCATCCTCCTGGACACTTGGTGGTGCAAAACCATCAAAACTCGGGCAAGAGCCTTTTTCTCAGAGCACCCTTCCCATGTAACTCAGGTGAGCCTGCAGATACCTCCATGGAGGTCAGTACATGCTCACCCATCCCACCGTTTTTACCCTCCCCCCGATGTTTCAGAGGTCTGGGAGGGTTTGCTCACAGCAGGGAGGGGTGGGCTGGGCCATGGCCCAGCTGCCCAGCCTGGGCCAGCTCGATGGCGTGTTTCCTCTCCAGCTTCTCGTAGAGCAGCACGATGCTGGACTTGGGCTGGTCGTACTCCCGGAGCAGGATCTTCTGCAGGTACTTGCTGTTGAAATATTCCAGCCTGTTTGAGGACAAAGCAACACGGGCTCAGTCTCCTCCAGGACTCCCCAGCACCAAAATGGACCAGCAGGTTCATGGTCCATGACTGCTCCATATTCCATTGTATCCCATTACCTTCTCTCCAGAAATCAATGGCCTGAGAGGTCTGTCCCGAATTATTTCTGCACTTCAGCACATGAGCCAGAACACTAAAACCTTCCCAAATACAATAAAAATTTCCCAAAGTGCCAAATCTCTCATGAACTCCACTGTAAGTGCTACAAGCACATGCAGCAGTCCCAGATTTAAACACTTCCAGATTCCCTCCTGAGCCATTTCTTCTTGCTCTCTGCTCAAATCATAGGACAATTTAGGTTGGAAAAGACCTCTAAAACCATCAGTATCTCTAAAGGAGTCAGAATGCTCCTCAGCAGCAGTGATTCCCATACCCTCTAGTGGCACTTCCAAGCATGGGCATTCCATAAAAAAAGGCTCTACCAGCTGCATCTGTGTCTGCACAGCCAAGGAATTAAACCTGGTAGATTGTTATTAGTATAGTTTATGTTAATCCTTTTTTTTTTTTTAAATCTCAGGGTAATTTTTTTTAAATTTTAAAATGTACAAACTACCGGAATTTCATGAAAATCGAGCACTTTGCTACAGAAATCTGTAGAGGTCCTCTGTAATTTCAGTGCACAACAAGCAGTCTTGCAAGCTCATATTTCACGTGTTACTTTTTCATGGTTTACAGTTAATTGCCAAGCCTGGGCTGGGCAGCCCACATGGCCAGAGGGGCAGGGTCAGGTGTGTGTCACAGCCAGTTCACTTCCAGCAGCTTCCTTCAGACAAGAAGGGACAAACCCAGCAGGAGAGGAGAGGGACTCTTTGGGGTGACGTGCCAGAGGTGTCTGCAAGCAGGGAAGTGCCCCAAGAACCTGGAATCACCTTGGACAAGGAAAAGCTGCCCCTGTGTCACCTCCCTCGTGCCACACGGATGAACAAGGCTCAGCTGCCCCGAGCTGAAACTCAGGGAATAGAAACCAGCCTCCTTCTTTCCTACACATGTCCACAGCTGTATTTTAGCAAAATCCTTACTTGTCTTTCCAGTAATACTGTCCCCAGTGTCCAGATATATCTTCAATGCCAGCCAGCAGATGATCCAAGAACTAAAGAGAAGAGAGGATTTGGCTGCACACCGGGGAGGAGCCCGGCCAGCAAACAGCACCAGCCACACACAAAACAGGGGATGCTTCCAGCTCGGGATATGGAGCTGGCAAACAAGGAGAGGGGTGTTGGGGTGATTGCCCACCCAGCCACCCACAGGCATCTGTTGGTTCTGGAGTACAACAAGGGGGTTGTTTCAGGTCTGGGTGAGCAGAGAATCAGTGCCGAGGGATGTGGGTCTGCTCTCTGCAACGTGTGCAGGAAGGCTGAGGGCTCACACGTCCTGCCCACCAGGCCTTGGCAAGCAGGAAATGCTCAGACTGGGGGTTTTGAGGACAATTTGACTCAGAAAATCAGGATATAAATGTAGGTAACACATAAATGATGCTTTGCTTTGAATGATTAATATTGCCTTCCCTCAGACACTTCCCACTAAATGAAACCCGTGGCTATATCGTGCCTATGCACTGTTTAAAATTAAATGAATAATCCCAGACAGGTAAATTTTTCCACCCAGAAGTTAAATCTCTGTAATTTCCCAAACTATTTCCCCTCCTACTGGCATCTCTGAACTGGGAGAGGGTTCTGCTCCGCTGCCCCTCCCCACTCAGGTACCCACGACCCTGGAGTCTCCTCCAGCTCTAATTTTTTTAAAATTATTTTCTCTTGGGTCAGAGACAGGAAACCTCAGAGTGGCTCCCTCGGCCCTGCAGCCTGCTGGGGGTTTGGTGTCCTCACACTGGCAGCTCTGTGTTCCAAGGACCTCCAAACACACTGTCTTGGAGGGAGCCACTGAAGTGCCCCATCGCTGGAAGTGTCCAAGGTCAGGCTGGACAGGGCTTGGAGCAACCTTGTCTAGTGGAATGAGATGGGCTTTAAGGTCCCTTCCCACCTAAACCACCCTGCGATTCTGTGAAATTACACCTCCACACACACTGGCTGTCACTCCGGTGAGCACGAATGTCCCAAGCACCCAGATGGAGAAATAAATTTGAGGAATAAAGCTGCTCCTGGCTTCTGCATCCCTGATTTCCAACTATCTGCATTGTTACCTTCTCAACTTAATTGGGACACAGCCATTTTCAGCTCCCATCTCCTAATAAACACATCCCCAGGGATGATTTACTATTCACACAGGAACAAAAGAAGAAAGTCTTCTCTGTTCACGGTAGGAAAAGACTCCTCAGCCTCTTGAGCTCTTCTGTTCACCTCAGACAAAGCCCTGCAGAACAACCTCATTGTGAGGGTGTCAAACAAGGGTTTGTAAATGTCCTCAGCCCTAAAGGCTTTATTTCTAAAGAAGACAATGCCAGTAATCCTCCTGAAGGAGCCAAACCCACAGAAATGTGACTGGGATTGAACAGCCAGGTTCAGAAATACAGGAATTGCACGTTGGATGCAGATGCAAATGCGAAGCATCAGCTGGATGTGTGGAGTCCCTTGATGTCCTGGAGCTGAGCCTCTCTGGAGTCCTCTATGACTGGAAATACCCACGTTTGGATGGTGACAACAAAGTGACTGAAACCCCCTTGGTTATAGATTTAGAATCAAGGAATGGTTCGGGTTGGAAGGCACCTTAAAGTCCATCTCATTCCAACGCCCTGCCATGGGCAGGGACAACTTCCACCAGCCCAGGTTGCTCCAAGCCCTGTCCAACCTGGCCTTGGACACTCCCAGGGATGGGGCACTTCAGGGGTTTCCTCCACCCAACCTTATCCTCCCTCTTCTGCTTTTTTTGCAAAAATGCCCAAACCATTGGTGGTGATGGGGCTGGAGAACACATGGATGGTCCCAACCTGGAAAGCAACTAAGTCTCATTTTCATTCTTTCTCTCTTTCCAGAAATGCAGAGAAATAGGAGTGAGGCCCAAGTTTTAAGTTGAGGGTGAGGACCATGCTTTTCTGCCATGGCTGTGCATTACCTGATGGAACATCAGCCTGACCGGTGATGCTCTTCCATCACAATCAACCTGTGGTTAGGAAGCTGCACAGACTTCCAACCTGCAAAGGGACTGACCTGAGGAGGATTTGGATCAAATCGGAGATCCGTAGGGTCCCTGGAGACACACACATTTCAGAAGGGCCATCCTATCAGCAAAGATATCAGATTGCCCTGGCCATGTGCTGATCCTTACCCGGATATGGATCTGCTCTCCCACTGTGGGAGCACTCTCCCTTTTCCTCTTGACAGCCAACAGGTCAACGAGAGGACGGATGGTCATTCCCTGCAAAACAACCACAGCAATCAGCCTTTTCTCCCATCAAATATTCCTGGTGGTACCTGCACTGGGACAAAACCCACCAGCACAGGGATGAGCCACAGGAACCTTGTTCTGGTGTTTGAGCCAGCACCTCTCACCTGCTCTGCTTTATTGGCAAGGTACGGTCTGCAAAGCTGCAGCAAGACCAGAAACTGCTCTGCCAGCTGCAGCCCAAACACTGCCTGTGGGAACAGCCTGTCAATGGGAGCTCACCTGGAGGCTTTGGGATGAGGGAGGCACTGAGGGAACGCTCCCCTCGCCTCACCCGGCAGCCCAGAGCCCACAGAAAGCCAACCAGTCATGTCAAGGTCAAGCCTGGGGTTTGCTGTTGCTTGTGGCCTCCCAGATGGAAAGAGGCTTGGAAGGATCGAAGGTCGAATGCGTGAAACGATGATAATCCCTGAGATTTCTCAGCACGGAGCCTCTGCCAGCAATTGTCTGCTCACTTCTGCAGCTTTGTGTGCCACAGACCGTTCCTCCAGAGATCTCTGATGGCCACCAGTGGCTAAGTTTACTTATCAGAGCATCCACCTGGTGGGAAGGGTCAAGGGAAAAGTTATAATGTCCTTTAAGCCTTGTGAGAGAACTTCTAAAATGCTGACGTTGTGTGTTCTTGGTCTGGTTTCGGTATGAAATGACTTTTCCAGGACATGTTTACAGCAAAAATGATGGAGTAGTTGATGTTTATGACTTCTGAATGTCACAAACGCTGGCACGGAGGAGAGTCGAACACATTTTTAATCGCAGAAACAATTAATGTGTCATTTTAATAGCTAATAGCAATAAAATCACATCACTGTTCGGAGTCAATAAGACAGAACTCACAAACTCAGAAATAACAGATATTACAAAAATTAAGTAGACTGTGCAGCTTGGCCTCTTGCCTTCCTGGGTGATCAGCTGTGGTTGTTTGCATTTCAAAGCAGCTTTTGGGACCGTTATGGGAATCCCCTGGGTCACTGCAGGCCACGTTTCACTTCAGAGCACACCTGGAGGTCCCCCGTGATGCTCCTCCACCCACCAGGGACAACTCACCAAGTGCAACACCCAAAGCTCTGTCGTGGCCCACACAAGCATTTTCCACCTCCAGCCATCCAAAGGGTCAGTGTGGGCAGCAAACCAAGCCACCCACCTCCTCACAATTCTTATGTTTGCTAAGAATTTCACGGTCACAGGTCACAAAGCCGGGAGAGCGAACTTCAAACGGAGAACATGGCATTTCATTTGAAACCACACCAAGAGACAGAACAATGAGGGCTTTCTGTGACATTCCAGCCAAGCCCACAACTCCTTGGAGGACTTCCTGGTCCACATGGCTCATGTCCAGCATTGGAAGAGCTGAGGACTTGACAATTGATCAGTCAACCTTCTCCAAATTTTTAACCAGGCTTGCTGTGGGAAGAGCCTTGTGCAACCGGGTTAGAGAGGCCAAGAGAGAGGAGTTTCCTGGGTGGTGCAATGCACTGACAGACCCACGGAGGGACAAGCCCAGCTGTTTACAGGAAGGTCATTCCTCTGCAGCACAAGATTTTCAGACAGCATGGTCAGGATCTCAAGGGAATCACAGACTAGAAGGGCCCAAACCACCTCTCTATTAGGGCTGTCCTAATTTAACACAGACACCACCAAACCTGTGTTTAGATCACTGTGAATATAAAGAAGACTTACTGCACAACAACAAAAATGTCCACTCTGCACAGAAGTTGTTTCTCCTGCCCTTTCCACCCAAGGGACATGCACCATGGCAAACACTGGGATGTTAAAGACATTCCCTCCTCCGTGCTGTGTCTGACGGCAGTGCCATGGACTTCACCTGCAAGCCCAGGTTCCTGAAGGTTCACCTCAACTCCTGTTTCTGTTTCATTTGCCCACCTTTCCCGTGCTGAGCCACAGAAATGTCTTTCTGCCCCAGCTTTTCAGAAGTCTCCTGGTTTTAGCTCCCCCATTCTCGTGGTGGCCTCAGCTCCCCTTGGCTCTGCAGGTACCTGGAGCCTGGCAAAGCCTGTCCCTACAGACACCACATTCCCACAGAATGGCTGAAGGTCGAGGGGTCACCATGTCCACATGTCCCCACGGGGGACCCTGTTTAACTCTCATCCTTTTGCAAGGAGATGACATCAGCAGCTGAGCTCTGAGGTTACACAAAAGCCCTTTTCCCAGTGCTGGGAAGGATTTCCCAAAGCCTCAGCAGAAAGGAGCTGCTGCCTTAGAACAACCTTTGTTTGGGGCTCAAGAGCATCTCTGCGTGAGAGGACGTGCCTGGTGACCACATCTTTTCAATTCCTGACCCACATTTGCATCTTAAAACTCATCAACCTCCACCTAAGCCTGCTCCCCCAGCCCTGGCCCCTGCTCTCTCCTCTCAGGCTGAGGCTGGGCCCAGTCCCAGCTCCAAACCCATCAACATGTCCCACTCCTCACCCCCTTTTTCAGCTCAGGATGAGGACTAAGTGGATGGGGGGAAGCAGAGTCAGCCCCAACCCTGCACATTGCCCAAGTGCCCCACACACCCACTGAGGGGTTCAGCGAGGCCGACCAGAAGGAATTGGCTCTCGGGGTGATGCTCAGCCACGGGGCCACTCAGCAGTTGTCTCCACGAGCCACCACCTCCCAAAGCCCCAGCAGCTCCTCTGCTCCCTCCATCCCCCAGCAGGAGTGGGGCAGCCTTGGCTCAGCAGCTCCACATGGACCTCATGTCCTTGACCAGGAGCTCCCAGGGAGCTTTTGTGCACAACAACTTTCCCAGACCCCCACATCCAACTTGCTTCAGCCCTATGGAGACCCACTCTTAACTTTTTGGGACAAACAGCAAGTGGACATCAGCCTTGCTCATTTTTGGACCAGAGGACCCCAATTTTCCCCCCATATTCTCCTTTAAAAGGGGTGGAAACCGTTTTCCCTCCTTTGCCAGGTGAACTAAAAGGTGGCTCTGCTGGGCAGAGAAGAGCAGGGAGGCACATCCCAGACCTTCATCCCACAAAGGCTGCAGGAATGGTTTTGCCACTAGATGTCACAGCAATGCTGAGGCTGCTGCTGCTCCTCCCGAGCCCTGGAGCACCAGAATTCCTTACAAACTCAGCCCGGGAGAAGCAGAACTTACACACCCCCAAGCTGAGGGACAGGAACCTTCTCCATCGTCCAGCTGGAGGGGTCCCGAGTCGGAACCCGTTCAGGATGTTGGGTTTACCTGTACAAACACGGTGAAGAGGATGACAACGGTTGTGGCTGCAATGAAGAGCTTCTTCCTGTGAAAGTCAGGGAGCAGGAAAACCAAGGAGAAGCAGATGGCCCCGCGGAGCCCCCCGTAGGCGATGATGAACTGGTCCTTACTGGTGATGGTGTTCACGTGGAATCTGTTCACGAAGAAAGTCAGCACGAGGACCCCTGGGAAGCAGGAGAGAAGACCAAGGCACAGCAATAAAAAGGACAATCAGATACAACTCATCATCTTCTGCTTTACAGTCAAACATCACGGAATGGGGAACCAACAGAGCAGCGCCCTGGGAGGGTATTCCCAATATGCCACTGGAGAAGTTTCTTCCAGCCCAGTCCAGCAGGTTGAAATGTGATTTGTTCACATAAAAACCAAACCTCAACGTATTTCTGGTTTAGAGGATTACAGACATTGACTGGCCACAGTTCTGAAATATTGATTTATTCTAATTGGTGATAACAAGTGACTGAATTCCCTGGATTGTAAATACTTTTGAGGCAGACCCTCAACAACAATTTAGCCACAAGTTACCCTCCTCCTTCCAAAAGTTTCCAAGCAGTAGCTTGGATAAGTAGCTACATTCAACCTGTGTTAATGTCATTTCTTCCCCTCCAAGATTTATGCGGGATGAATTTAAGGCTCTGGGAAGCGACACAGCAGTTGCTGTGATTTACAGCCATTTGCAAATACACAAACAGATGCAGGAAGGTACAAAAATTCGGGCCTTAAATCAGGAAGCCGTGATTTCAATACCAATGGACGTGATAAACATCTTATTTGCCAAAGATTAATGGTCATTTTGAGGACTGATGGCACAGCCTGACACGGAATTTGGTGAGGAATTAGCTGGATCCACAGCACTGTTGCTTTTTTAAGGGGTGTTTGTAAAGGAAAGACAAACAGTGAACTTGTACACATTAAACATCTTCCCCCTCATGTGCAGCTAAAAATACCTAAACTTGAGTGCTCATCAGGCCAGTCTGAAGAAAACAAAAGCTGGGGATGTTTGGGAATAACTCAGTCCACTGAACTTTGCAACAGCTCCCCCATCTCCAGAGCTGCACAGAGCTGGTGGCCAGACCGGCACATGCGAAATTCTTTGGTGCCAAAGCTCTTTATAGCTTAAAAACCGACTAAATAAATACAACAAAACCTCCTCAGGTCACATCTGCACCTACTGCCCAGCTCAGGCAGCACTGGTGATTTAGAGAAACAAAACTTCCTTGAGCTGATATCCTGGCCTTTGTCTTAATTTAATCCTTCCTCATAAATTATTATTAACATTCCCTAAACTAATTCAAGGCCAGTTTGCTGCAAGAGATGACACACCATTAATCATTCTGAGCAGAGTGGATTTTCTTCTGGAGATACACCTTGGGAAGGAGCAGGAGGAGACCTCCCCAGCGCTTGGAGAACACGGTGCTGCCACGCGATGGCTCTTTTCCTTTCCAGATCCTCCCTCTCGTACCAGAGTAACTCCCCAGACTTCAGCAGAATCATTTCTCCAACATTTAAGAGCACTGGAAGGGTCCTGTGAAGGTCTGGGTGCAGCTTACACACAAATCCCAGCCCTGCCCACCCCAAAACCCCCAATTCCTGCATGTAAAATTCCACTGGCACCTCCCATTTGGGATCAGTGCCTCCAGCACCCCCAGAAACACAGAATCCTACAATTGTTAAGGTTGGAAAAGCCCTCAAAGATCAAGCCCAACCATCCCCCTCACTTGCCAAGGCCACCACTGCCCCACGTTCCCACGTGCCACATCCACATATATTCTGAACACCTCCAGGGATGGTAATTCCACACTCACCTGGGCAGCCTTTTCCAATGTCTGGCCACCTTTCAGTGAAGACATTTTTCCTAATACCCAAGCATTAATTAATTATTAATTAATCCAGAGCTGCTGGATGGCTCTGAGCAGGTCAAAGGCCTAATCCCTACCTCCAAGGCAGGAGTTTCCCACCCCAGCTTGGTTCTCCATCTCCCATCTCCCCAGGAAGGTGCTGCAGGACAGGGACACCCTACTCAGGTCCATGAGAACAATGCCCAGCCCTGGGCTGTGTGTTCTTATTTAATTCCAGTGGGATTTTGACCGGGAAGAGGGTTTTCCCTCCTGGCTGCAGCCTGAGCCCCTCCCTGAGAGCATTCTGCACGATCTGAGCTGCACTCAGGGCTCAGGGCTGTGCTTGGGGTGGATTTCTGGGGGGCTTTTGCAGCGTTCCTGTGCTCCTTATGTTCTTCAATGAAGAATTTTTGAGCTGAAGAAGTCAAACTCAGAACTCCTTTTATCTGAGCAAATAATTTAAGAAGAAAACCACTCAGGGGTAATAAAACACTTGGATGTCCAAATAACAGACTAATGAGAGTATTTCCAAGTATGGTGCACAGTTACTGCAACAAACCTTGGCATGGATTAACGACTAACAAACCCCATTCTGCCCTGCCCTGCTAATCATGGCCTATCCTATTTATACAATTTCCTGAAGTGTCTATCAAATTGGAGTTTCCCATTTGACTCAGTGCTTTGTAAACATAAATCCTGTTGAATGCCTTTTAGCTCTCCGATTCTTTGCCAAAAACAGGTGCTGGTTTATTCACAAATATAGTTAATATATGAAATTGTCCCTAACTGAGGAGACAGGCACTCTGCACTCCTGAGGTGGCAGCACACTGAGAGGAACGGGGGCTCAGCCCCTCCGAAAATCAGCTCCAAACACAACTGGGCTGACAGAAACACAGAGCATCTGCTTCTCTGGTGATATCCAATGCATGAAAATGGGACCCCAGGGAATTCTGGGGCCAGGATTGGTGTTTTCATTGTAGTTGTGGCTCAAGAAACTCTGGAGAGAGTTATCAGGAGACTATTTTCATGCCTTGCTCTCCTTGTTATCTGGTGGCTTTATGGCTCGGAGGTTGGTGAAACCCTCCAACAGGTTTCCCAGGGAAGGTGTGGAGCCTCCATCCATGGAGATAATCAAAAGGCATCTGGACACAGTCCTGCCACAGGAGAGGGCTGGGCCAGATGATCTCCAGAGGTCCCTGCCAACCTCAGAAATCCCCCCGTTCCATCATTCTCAGCCCTGACCTGAAGTTCTCGAGTAGGAGCAGAAGCGCCCTCACATCTGAGGTCCCAATTCCCACCTCTCCAGCAGTGAGCTGGGTAGATGCTCCCCTGTAAAGCAGATCAGCATCTCCAGGGACAGCTGCTGGAAGGATGCTGCTGTACATGGGCTTGACGTGAAGTAAATCCCTGAAATCTCTGCCATTCAGAACATGATCTCTGATCTCAAGGATGCACCTACAATCTCCCTCCTGTTGTGAGGACCCCAAGGGACCAAGACACACTGAGGGATCAAAGACAGAGCATTGATAACACGTCCTGAGAACTTCTGTTTCACACCAGTGAGTGCACAGAGCAGGAAATCCCAGTAAAATGCAAGACCTGGAATTAAGATGGGAAGGACGGAAGCACTGGCTGGGATGTCCCAGAGCAGGCCTTGCATTCCCATGTGGGACAATCACACCTGCAGAGCAAACAGGAGAGGATGGTGGAGGGGCAGGAGCATTCTCTTCTTTAATGGAACCACATTTTTAACTCCCAGGCACAACAGCATACAGAAAAAAAATCAAGTGTATCATTTCCCCTTACCCAGAGCTCTCCAAACGAGGCAGAAGATGACAGTAAAGCAGATGTAGGGCCAGTTCCACTCGTGGTTTTCTCCAATGGTGGAAACCCCAAGGAAGATGAAGATGAGGGTGTCGCTGACGCTGCTCCACATCTTCATGAAGTATTTCACCGTGGTGTGGGACTTCAGGGAGATGTTGGCCTCCACATAACGCTTCATGCCCATGGCACAGGCAATGATGCTGAGAAAATTAAAACAAAACAACACATTTTTCTACACAAGCACTAAAAATTGACCCACAGGTTTCATCAAGTCTTGGATGTTTGCAGACACCTCACTGGGGAGCGAGTCACTTCCTGCATCAGGCCAAGAGTGTCAGGAGGACCACCAGGACAATGAAGTACTTTACAGGTTGCCCAAACTGTCTGACTGGTTTGTAACAGGTAAACAATTCATCCTCTGCTGCGTTGGATCAGAGCACGCAACAACACCCGGCTCTTCCCATCCCCAAACGCTGCTCTTGGCCCTTTAACTTCGCCAAACTCTGACCTTGCAAGGGCCTCACAATTTTTCATGGATAATTGGCCCTTCAAGTTCCAGGGAACACGTGGTCAGTCTAATTCATCAGCTTTCCAAATCAATACCTTTTCAGGCCAGCAATCCTGGAAGGTCAAAACAATCGAGTGCTCAAAGAGGCGAAGCTCCGTTTTTTGTATTTCAATCTGGACTGAAATAGTTTGTTCTAAATATTGTAGCAGCAGTAACAAAATGGCTCTGAATTTCCCGGATCTGATTTCCATGGCTGCTTTGCGAGGCACCCACATTTTTATGGCACCAAAAATGGTTTTCCCAGGGACATCACGACGACTGTGCGGGATCCCAGGCAGAGAAGCCAAAGGAGAGGCAGATCCTTGGCTTGCAGAGTGTCCCTGGCCTTGAACCCGCTGGGACCAGCACAGGGAAACGACCCCCAGAGAGGCAAAGGCGTGTTGAGAGGGGCGGTGGCTCCCACATAAATACCCTCCCAGCTAAAAACTGCTCAGGGAACAGCCAGGTAGCAGCTCTGCACTGAAAACATCACATTCCAACACAGAATTTCCTCAATTCTTTGCATTATTTTGAGGGCAGAAACATTTGGGTTTGTCTGAATTTAAAGTTGGGTTCTAAGGGAAGGAATTTTAGTAAAAGCAGAGGATAGGAAAGGTCAGAATCAGGAAAGCTGTGATGCCCTTGCTGGGGAAAGAGATCCTGTGTTATCCAGCAGTGTGAGACAAGGATTCAAATCCCCTTTTCACCAAATGTTGTTTGAATTCAAATCTTTCACCTCCTAAGAAAATGCACAAATACTTAAAAATATTCCAAAACTGATCTGTTTTGATTTATCCTGTTTAGACTGACCCTTTTTGCCAGAACGAGCAGCAGGGACTGAACTACAGGATAAAAAATTAATAGACTCTTCAGTTCCTGTATCTGCCTCAACAAATAGTGGGTAAACCAGTTCCAGCCAGAAACTAAGAAGTCCACCAAGTATTTATGGGCAAGTGACTTCCAGAGCTGGGGTTTGGGAATGCTTACTGGAGAATGGATATGGGGTCACAGCAGGGACACAGAGAGGAATCAACTTGACCTGTCACAGCTTTAAGGATGGACATTGCCATGAGGGCAATGGAAAAAAGAGAAAAAGGAAGGAAAAAAAAAAATCAAACTAAAACCCACCGGCAGAACTGTTTCCCAGACTGGGCTGCATTCGCAGTTTCCATATTTTTGGGGGCTACGTAGAATTGATTTTTTTGGCAGTCAAATTATTTTCCAAAGGAACAAAGTGCCAAGAGCTGGTTTTTATAATCCAGTATTCCCCGGCCACGATGGAATGAATGGTTTGAACTCCAGATACGCAAGAGAGGCATTTCTAGTTTGGCAATTAGGAGGGCACAGGGCAGGAATCAGCTGCCTGGGCCATTGTTTGGCTGCAGAAAAAAAATGCATTATTCAAAAGAACGGCAAATGGGTTCCATAATGGGAACAGCAGCTTGTGATTGATGCAAGGAGACACCATTAGGATTGAATGTTTTCTGCTCCACAATGATTATGCAGCATATTTATTTCACTGTTCTGTCTTGCACTCCCATAAATAGGCTTTTGCTACCTATTCCCACAGCTGGAATTGTTTGCAGGATCACTCGAATATTGCTCCTATTAACAAGCCGAGGAAACAAAATCTGCAAGACACAGGGATGGTTTCTATCCAAAGCAGCATCAGTAGCTTGAAAACAGATCTCCCAGATCCTCCTGTGCCGAGCCCAGAACCCACTTTGTTTCCTGTTTGCCTTTTCCCTTCGCTGTTCTCAGCTGTTTACACCGAGCGACCGCAGCAGGCTCGGTCTCTGGGGGAGTATTAGGGGGCTGTGACACTCAGCGGGCTCAGGTTTGGTAGGAGAACCAAACCCAACAGACTTCAGCCCACAGCAACCAGGAGGGCTGGATCACCCCGGCTTTCATCTCTCCCTGCTTCCCAAGGGGAGATTTTGGTGAACATTGGGGCCCTTATATCTCATTTTTCCCTCAGCACCCGCTCTGACAACAGTGAATGCATGATGAGATAAGCACAAAGCTTAGTTTCTTAAGGCTGAAGGATCTGGCCCCAAATCCTTCACTTTATTGAAAGACCTACCCGGTAAAAAGAAAATTAAATGAATTGAACGATCTCTGACAACTTTGACTGAAATTGGTCTGATTTCCAGCAGTCCTGGAGACAGGGAGGTGCTGGATGTCACCCCCGCTCAGGAGGCCAGACGGACCCACGAGCTGTGTCTGAGCTCTGGTGCCAGGGCAGAAGTTTCCATCAGAGCCCTCTGCTCCCAAGGAGCAGGAATATTTCAGGCTTCAGCTCCACAGGGAATGCACAGCTCCCACCCTGTCCCTCTGTCCCCACAGGGGCTCTGCACCCACCAGAGTGGGCCCATGGCAGGACGTGCAGGTGGGGAGGGGGTGTGAGAACAGACGTGCTGCAAACCCAGACCAAAGCTTTCCAAGGAGCTGCCTGAATCCTCCTTGGCACTCTTCCCATGTTGGTTTTGACTGGGCCACACGGAAAATAATAAAATAGGCCAAGAAAGCCGCTTCTGGCTCTGCCAAACCTACTCACATCTCACTGCTTGAACATCCAGGCTTTCCAAACAGAAACCACGGAGCTCAAACAAACATTCCCCAATGACCTACACAAAGCCACCAGCAGGATTGCTTGTGACTTGCAGTTTGATGTGCAATCTGGGCGATGGAGTTACACTTGGAGAGGGCTCTGATCCCTGACACACACACAGACCTCCAGCCCAGCAAAGCTGAACGCTTTGTCTGACACTTTTCAGACAGGACAGGGACATTTCCAGACAGGACAGGTGTTGCTGGGCAGGAACTCACGCCACGATGCCCGAGAGGTGGAACATCTCAGCAGTGAGGTAGGACAGGTAGCTGTAGAGGAAGACGAAGAGCGGCTCGATGACGCGGATGTCCTTGGTGAAGCGCGTGGTAAAGGCGGCCGTGAACCCAAAGCTCAGCCCCACTAACACTCCTCCCAGCCCAACCACGAAGAACTTCCCAACTCCAGCAAAAACATCCACGCTTTTGATGGTTGGCATCTCACAGAAAGACCGAAAGAGCTTGTAGAGCACCTTGAGGGGGAAAGGAAAGAGAGAACCAGTTAGACATGGCCCAATCACTGCTGGGATTTCTGACAGTGCAGGGTCACCGTCCTTTCCTGAGGTCTGGGTCCTACCAGGGGACTGCTCTGGTGGCACCCCTGGGCATTTGTGTCCCTGGACATGCACAGAGCTGCTCCCCTGAGGGCTGCCCAGGACCTCAGGACAGAACTGGACCTGGAGCCCTCTGCTAGAAGAGGCTCTTGATGCCTTTTCCCTCAGCAAATCACAGAATCCTTAAGGTTGGAAAAAACCTCCAGGATCATCAAGTCCAACCATCAGCCAGCCCCACCACCGTGTTCACCATAACCCATGTCCCCAAATGCCACATCCACACGTTTTTTGAACACTTCCAGGCACGGTGACTCCACTACTTCACTGCAAAGCCTGTTCCAATGCCTGAACACCCTTTCCATGAAGAAATTTTCCATAATATCCAATCTAACCCCCTTCCCCAGTGATACTTCAGGCTGTTTCTTCTTGTCCTCACTCAAGGAGAGCCCAAATGCCCCCCCAGCTCCCCCCTCCTGTCAGGGAGTGCCAGAGCCAGAAGGTGCCCTCTGAGCCTCCTTTTCTGCAGGTTGAGACACCCCATCCCTCCCTCCCTCCGGCCACAAAACCCCCCAAGCCGGGTGGGCGCTCACCACGGTGACGGCGTCGTTGAGCAGCGACTCCCCGAAGACGAGGATGTGCAGCTTCTCGTTGACGTGGATCTCCTCGAACACGGCCAGCACGGCCACGGGGTCCACGGCGGCGATGAGGCTCCCGAAGAGCAGGTTGTGGAGCAGCGACACGTCCTGCAGGCGGAAGGCCCTCACCTGGCAGATCCCGTAGAGGGAGAAGCCGATGCCAAACACGTTCCACACGGTGCCCACCACGGCGTAGAGCAGGATGGTGCCGATGTTCTCGAAGAAGGGGCGGCTGGGCATGAAATAGCCGGCGTCCAGCACGATGGGGGGCAGGAGGTAGAGGAAGAAGATGTCGCTGTCCATCACCGGGGGGGACCTGTCGTTCAGGCCGTAGATGATCCCCCCCATGATGAGCCCTATGAATATCAGCAGGCAGCTCTCGGGCACCACGGAAGGCAGCTTGTTGTAGAGGTGGAACCCTGGGAGGGGACGGAGAGAGATAAGCGGGTTGTCTCATCAGCCCAAGTCCTTGCTGGGTGAGAAAATTCCCTGTTCTCCCACCATCAGCAAACTACAGCTTGGAGCAGCAGAAATAAATCACCCAGTGAAAGTGATGTTGCTCAGAAATCAGCTAGAAAATCTGAAAATTACTGAAAACACCAAACTTTCTCAAAATGGGAGACCTTGTTTCATCATAGTGTAAGGGCAGAGAGATATATTTAGGTAATAAGCAAATAGAAAAATAATCTGCATGAATAAAAAAAGTATTTGGAATTATTTAGGATGTGATCTAGTCAGCAGAATGTCTTCAGCACTAACATAAATAGCAACTGCTAATTTTAAACACAATAAAGTTCTATACATTTTAAAAATAAAAAAAAAAAAATCACAAAAAGCCTTTTCGTGAGTTATAAACGGGGTCCGCTTTTAATATTATTTGTTAGCATTTAAAGCTAAAAAAAAGCCCAGTTAATTCAGCCTTGGGTAATGGCCAGTGGTAGAAATAAATGCTGACAACCACAAGTACTCAAGGTGAGTTAAAAAGTAATTGAAACAAACCAAATTGGAATAGGAATAATAATTTCAAAAAAATCTGTGCTCGTTATTTTGTCTTTATGTGTGTCAATAGAATTGGGATCTCATTATAGAACATGGAGAAAAACATCACTTCCATCTGAAAAATTCTCGTTGAGCTGGATCTCAAAGACCTCTCCCTTCTGAGGAAAAAAATCAAAGAAAGTGCTGTAAAATAACGTTTACAGCAGCAATTTAACAGAAGTGATCACAATTCATGAAGAAAAAAAACCCCATACATAATGTCCACTTTCCTTTGCCCAGTTTTGCAGGGGAAAATATTGAAAAGGGGGAGGGGTCTATAATTTGTCAGTGGCGTTGCACAAACAGGCTCGATGCAGAGGGATTTCAGCGGGGGCTGTGGCAGCCCCGGCCAGAGTTACTCCTCGCCCTGGGCACACACAGGACGCGGCTGGCACGATTAGGAAGGCGGGTTTCAGCTGAGAAGCCGGCGCAGCCCCTGCCGAGTGGCAGTATGTCTGCCACAGAGGATGGGTGTAATAGTCACTGGAACACTGAATATGTAAATATATAACCTAGTATATGGATGCATGGATAATCTATATAATATATGTATATGATAAAATATATATGGATATTTTTAAATGTATAACATATAAATGTGTATTGCTATACATTATGTAATATTATAAATATTATTATATATATTATTCTAGTAATATTTTATATAGCACTAATATTATTTCTATATCATATTAGTATTATCCTTACTGTGTTATACGGAATCGTAATTACTTACAGAATTATAACTATACGATAATATGTTAATATAAGTATAATAGTGCACACATAACATTATACATAATATATATGTAAAGATGTATTATATGGCACATATGAAATATTATGTTATTATGTGTTATATAATAGATATAACTCTATACTATATACAGAAAGCATATATAATAGATATAATCATATATGAAAAATTATATATGATATTATAGATATAATTACGCACATAGGAAAGACAATATCAATCACTTCAATTAACGGGCTTGGCTTGTCACCTCAGGCTCCAAGGCTGGAGGGGACCTGGAGCCAAGGCCACCCTTTGCCGCCCCATCCAGCCCTCACCTATCTTGGCCAGCGAGGCCAGCATGATCCAGAGGGTGATTTCGAAGGGCACCTGGACGTGCTGGTAGTCCAGGGAGAAGAAGGTGTGCTCCGAGGACTCGTTGCCCGCCCAGCTGATGTTCTCCAGGGCCGCATCCTCGGGCAGCGGGTCCTGCAGGGCTCCAGCGCGGGGGGCTCGGAGGAGGCAGCACAGCAAGGACCCCGCCAGGACAGCGCCTGGACCCTGCCCCTCCATCCCCGGCTGCTCCCGGCGGGACAGTGGCGGGAACACTGCTGGAGACACGCGACCTGTGGTGGCTGCGAAGGGAGGAGCAAACGCTCCACCTCACACTGACCCCCCTCCCTGGGCCAGCGGGAGATCCCGCTGGAGATTGGCACCCTCTGGAACCACATGCCCAAACAGAGGCTCCTCTTGGGGATGCTTCCTCCAAGGAAAGCCTGGTGCACCCTTGGACCAGCTGCACAAGGGGCATTTTGGTCCTGACTCTGGGCATAATTTGGCTCCCAGCCTCTCAAAAACCCTTCCTGAAGGAGGAAAAATAATCTTCCCTCTCAGAGCAGACAGACTTGACAGAACAGGTTCCACAAAAAAAAAAACCATCCAAAACCAGCTCCACCTTCCTATGGGCTTCTCTGGATTTCTCCAGTGCCCACCCAGAGAACACATGACAGCAACATTCCTGATAATCAGTTTTCGTTTGGTAAGTCACGCAAATCCCCCGGTTTGTTGTGCTAAATACAGAGCTGCAGGGGTGGAGGTCACCTGTGAGGTGGGAGGCACCTGCGTGGGACAACGCAGGTTCAGCAATTGCTTCACGTTTCTTCCTACAAGAAGGATTCACAGGAAAATTTCTCTTCATCTCTCTTCACCACTTGAAAATTGCATCAAAACCTGAGCTGCTCCGAATAGCTGGAGAGATGGAAAAATAAAAGTATTTGCAAGTGTTTAACAGATTTTAGTAACATAGAGAAGACAGCCCACAGTGGGTCAAACTGCCCCCCCGGTGAAGTTTCATTTGGGTCGGTGATGCTTCACCAGGGATAAATTTAGCGCAAAGCACACACATAATTAAAGCGGGCCCGGGGCCATGTCCAGACGGATCGAAGGCCTGTTTGTTCCCCTCAGCCACCCAAATGACACCCAAATCCAGCTGCCAGGGACAGGCTGGTGACCCAATTCCGTGCTGGGAGTCACAGCCCAGCGTCACCCAGACACAGCTCCTGGGCCTCAGCACGGTGGGAGCTCCCTGGTCCTGACCCCATTTGTAGAGCAAGAGGAGGATAAACTTTGGAAGGCAGGAAAGATGCAGAGATACCCTCCAGGAGCAGCTTCCCTTTACTTTATCATAGCACACTGGAATTTCACAGGATCACAGGATGGTTTGGGTGAGAAGGGACCTTAAACTCATCCAGTGCTACCCCCTGCCATGGGCAGGGACACCTTCCACTATCCCAGGCTGCTCCAAGCCCCGTCCAACCTGGCCTTGGACACTCCCAGCGATCCAGGGGCAGCCACAGCTTCTCTGAGCACCCCGTGCCAGGGCCTGCCCACCCTCACAGCCAGGAATTCCTCCCCAATACCTCACATGGGATCACTCATCACTCTGGAGGAGGGAGAACACAGTGCTCTTAACAGAAATTAAGAAGTAATTAAGAAATTATTCAGCCAGAGCGAAGAGCAGCGGAAGCTCCAAGCCTGGGCTCACAGCCCAAGCCATCACATTTCCTCTTTCTGCTGAAAGATGTGGTGCTGGAGTTAAGAGTTTGAGCACTTGCTCCATTTGGAGACAGGAAAAAGGAGTTTTGCCAACCCCCCATTCCCCTCCACCCCTAAATGGTCGGGCTTTTTTTTTTTTTGCTATTCTTGGAGGGGGAAAAAAAAGCAAGAAAGTTAATATTCACCTACATTTCCCTGAAGCCAAAAATGAAATGTTTGCATCTTGTAAGGCAGAACAGCTGCAGCAGGGAGCTCACCAGGGCTCTGGAAAATAGTTTTGTGTGTAGAATCAATGTTTGTTTGATAATGGAACCTGAAAAAACCCCACAACATAGTGGTGGAAGGTCAGCAGAGAGGAGAACACAGAAATAGGCTCCATTTCTCAAATAAAGCTATTTTCTAAAATCAGAATCATTGAGGTTGGAAAATACCTCCAAAATCATCAAGTCCAACCATTAAACTAATTGCCCTGAGAGGTGGCGAACTCCCCATCCCTGGAAGTGCTCAAGGCCAGGTTGAACAGGGCTTAGAGCAAGCTGGCTCTGCTTTGAGGGCTTGGAAACTCCTCACTTTGTTCCCTTTTGCATCATTTTACCCTGAACTTCTATATAAACACACTTGTTAATTCCCTTCAGTCCTGATTTTTGCCCATGTTCATTATATGCTGGCTCTGAGTAAACCAAAAGCCAAAGGCAAAATCTTTCCCCAAAGTTCTGTGATAACAAAATACAAATGTTGTTCCTCTTGCAGTGGTTATTGACATTATTGAACCACTTTTTCATGTGAGCACCATTTGATCCAGTGTTTATGGACAGCCTTGCATTTTGTCCCTAGTGTCATGCTCTTTCCCACATTTTAGGGTTTCCAGGCTGGATTCTCATCCCACAATTCTACTGACAGGCATCTTGCTCCTGGTGGAAAGAGGAGGACTGGGAGAAGAACGGAGCCCTGTGTGATATGGGATTGGTGACCAAAATTCAGGCTCCTGCAATAAAAATGTCACATTTCTGCATCTTTTTGCCCCAGGGAGCACTCACCTCCTGCCCACAGGCAACAGTGGATTATCCCAGTGGAAGCTCTTGGCTTTCCCTGGGAAACCCTTCGGTGGGCTTTGCTGGACTCTACTAGTTCATTTAGACATCACTCAGATGATGTTTCGGTGTTACCGTATTTTTTTTTTTTAGAAGTAAACCTTTTCTCCAGCTTGCCCTACAAACCTCCAAGCCCCCCATCCCACTTCCCCTTCTGGGCAGGATCCCACCCACAGCTATTCTGGGCAGCAGGAACAGAAAACCCCTTAAAGCCCAAAGCCACGCCAGGGGCTTTTCTGAGCACGTTGCAGGCCACGAAGACACTGAGGAGTAACTTTGTGCTGCAGTGAGGGGGGAGAATCCCCAGGACTCGGGCAACACCAGTGACTTCACTCAAAAATCTGGGTGCAAAGAGAATCCGAACAAAGTGACACTGAGCAAATGCAATATTGAGAGGAATAAATGAAAAGCTAAGAGTTTCTCCCTGCCCACGCTCCCTCCTCAGAGGTCTGAGCACACTGTGCCTCCTCCTAGTGACACTGTGGATATCGGTTCCTGGATTTCAGCTCCCCTGGGATCAGTCCCCACACACTCTGTTAGATGTCTGGGCTTGCCTGGAAGTCCTTCACCTGCTGGATGCAGCCTCTGGTTTCTCCTTGTGGAATAAGGACAAACAGGTGCCATTTCCTGGGCTGTGTTTGTTCTATAAAAATCCAATAAATCTGAGCCCAAGCCCTTTCAGGGCCGTGGCTTTGCCTGGGACTAGTGAGCTGTGCTTGGTGTCCGGGTTGGAGCAGTGCCAGGGCAGCCCAGGGAAAGCTGTGCCCCTTCCATCCCAGGCACCACCACCACAAACACCCACACAGAATATTTCACAGTCTAATTCGCACCAATCTGGCATATGCAACATGGGTGCTTTCATTTTCTATTCTAGGAAAGGTGGTTTTTTGGTTTTTTTTTTTTTTAAGAATTCAACTAATAGGAAAGATGAACAAACTTCATTAATTTAGAACTTCAAGCCAAGATTTTCAGGAAATTGGCCTGCAGTCCTGTTCCCTGTTCCATGACACTCACAGATCTCATTCACTGGAAACAAAGCACTAACGCAGTTTATGTACACCAAAAAAAAACCTAACAGTGAGAGTCTGGCTTTTCTCTCTCTCTTTTTTCTTAACTTTTGTTACCTCTCAGATTAGCAACTAATTATTGAAACACCAGCTTTATCCAGTTGAGCAACAGACAGAGCAAGTGAACAAATGGCCCGTGTGCCCAAAAATGTGGCACTGGAAAGCAGAAGTGTGGGATCATGGATGGGGAATGAGAACAAAACACAGCACATTAAGAAATTGTACTATTGCACAAAACCAGAAGTTTTTTGAGGAGGAACAAAGATCCCTAAATAGTCAGAGCCCAGGAAAGCAAAGCCTTGGTGCCCCAACACCAGGGTGAGAGGCAGAGAAACACTCCCAGGGATAGGGCAGCCACAGCTCAGGGCCTCCCCATCCTCACAGCCAGCAATTCCTTCCCAATATCCCATCTCTCCCTGCCCTCTGGCAGGGGGAAGCCATTCCCTGTGTCCTGTCCCTCCATGCCTTGTCCCCAGTCCCTCCCCAGCTCTCCTGGAGCCCCTTTAGCCACTGCAAGGGGCTCTCAGCTCTCCCTGGAGCCTTCCCTTCTCCAGGTGAGCCCCCCCAGCTCTTTGATCCTGCATCCATCACAGAGTTTATATTCCCACTGAGAATTCCAAAGAGTTCAGAGTCCACATTTCAGTTTTACACAGCTGGGGCTGTACTTGGAAGAGATGTTGTTTGCACTCACCCTGGAGGAGGATCAGCAGTGGAGAGACACGGGAACCCTGTGAGTCTCAGCTCTTCTTCTGGGCTGCCTTTGGAGTCCCAGCCCCTCAGGGCACCGCAGTCCCCCCTCACCTTCCCTGAGCACTTAAAACACCAGCAAATAAAGCCCCAGGAAAAGTGATGAAATGCCAGATTGTTTCCAAGGCATTGCAATTTAAAAGATTGCAACAACAGCTCCGAATTTTCTCCCTAAAAAGAGCCCCAGACAAGCATCCCAAAGGAAATAAAGCCCTGACGGGCATCTTCACACAGGATTCCCAACACATTTAGTGCAAGTTTCAATAATTCAGCCCCAGAGATAACCCCCCCACACACCAGTTTGCTCCACAGCATCAAACACTGCTCCAGGCTTTTTGCCTTCCCTCAAGCAAAAGGGAATACCCCCAACCCCTACATGGCACAGGATGGAAGAAGGAGGGCGTTTGGCCCCTCGGGATTCATAGGAGGCAGCCAGGATGTCACAGGTGGCAGCGGAGAGGTTTGTTACCACCTGGGCACTCACTTACCAGGCAACCACTGCCCCTCACAAGTGATTTATATTCCCAACAGATTGATGGCATTATCACAAATAAACCAACCGAGAGGAAAAGCAGGTAGGGGTTAAGTGGTGAGGATCTTCTGGTAAAGAGAAAGAAAATTAGGTTAATTACAATCAAAGGGCCGGATTTTGGAAACCTTTATGCAAAATGGGAGCAAATCAGAGAGAAAAAAAGGTCAGTTTTGCAATGTTGTGTATGAACTTGTGGAGAGAGAGAAGGAACACTGTGCTAAAAAGCAGATTTCAGCCCATTAAAAGCAGCTCAGCATTTAAAATTTTGGGTGAAAAATAAGTCGCTCAGGTTTAGTTTCAGGCCAAGTTGACAAGCAAGTGGCATTTTCCTGCTTAAAAGAGAAAGGAATGAAAAATACAGGTAGGTAGTGTTTGAGATTTTACTGATTGTCTGGTATTCTACCTTTTATAGTCTCAAAGGGAAGGGTTTGGCCTTTCAGGGTTTGAATCCTTCCAGGTTTTAACCTGCAGAATAGAAGAACATCAACTGATGGGAATTGTTATTCTGCAAACCTGGGCATCTGTTTTGTGCGAATTAATCCTCCCCCCCAAAAAAAAAAAAAAAAGGTGGGTTTTGAGATTTAGTTGCAAAATGATTGTAAAACTCTGGAAATCCTGACCTGAAAGGTACTAAAGGAAACCACCACTAGATATCACCATTTGATTATTCAATATATCTCAGAAAAAAACGTTAATGTTGGTCTGGAGTGTAAAAATCCCAATTATCCTCCAAGCACAGGAAGTCACTTTGTAGAGGGGCTTGATTCCAACAGCCTGGAGCTGGGGAACAACACCCTACCTACAGAATTCCGCTGGGGAGATTTAAGTGAAGTGGCCTCTTCCAAAGGACTCCTGACCCGACTGGGAATGCTGAGATGGGGATTCGTAAGACACATGAGGAATTGGGGCAGTGCATAGTGAAGGAAATCATGCTTCTCCCTGTTATTCTCTTGGAAAACAAGGACTAGATTTAGTATTCTATTCCTTGCACCAAGGACAATGGGAATTTTTGATCAGGCAATGGTCAGTTAGGCCTTGGCTGTGTGTGAGTCTGATTTGATGACAGTATTTGCCTGGCAGGAATTGTCTTTGCTGTCATCTTAATCACGAGAGAGAAGTTCTTACTTTGGCCACCCAGATCACTTTTCCCTCCGGAGCAGCTTCTTCTCAATCCCTCTTTTCTTTCTCCACCTGAAAATCCCCATCCTCCCACAATGATAGCGTAGCAAAGTCTGCCTCAGGTTGAAGCTTGCCTGCAAAAATAACATGGAAAATTGGAAGCTGGGTGTTCAAGATGAGACAAAGAGTAGGAATCGGACTTGAGAAATTCCCTTCCCTGTAGAGCCCAAAACAGGCTCAGTTTTAACTCTAAGCCCCATCACACAGTTTCTACTACAGAAAATACAACTAATTAACCAGTTAAATTACTTGAATCAGGAGCTTTAAGGTGAATCCCTTGTGAGTTCAGATCTTCTCCATGTTCTTACAAGCCTCATTCAGAGATTCGTTAGGAAATGCACAACAAATAAAGATGCTGGATTAAAACAACAAACAAACAAAACCACAAGCAAAAAAAAAAAAACAACCAACAAAAAAACTTTACTAGAAAAACCTTCTGCAGAGCATGTAACAGTGCAATTCATTTATCATTTTACAGTGGTGACACCAGGATTGTTTCCAGCTGAAATATTTACAGAGAAGAGAAAGGGAAGAAAGTGAGTGAAAGTAACAGGATTTCCACGTCAAAATCTGTATTTAAATTTCCAAATGAAGATGCAGGAATCTTGCACTGCTTTTTCAGGAATATTGCAGTAATCTTTGCTTGCTGATTTTGCCGAAAATTAAACACTCGGGTGTGGCTGTGGCACCTGAGGACATGGTTTCACGGTGGACACGGTGGTGGTGCTGGGTGGATGGTTGGACTTGATCTTAGTGGTCGTTTTTAACCTTAACAAATCCATGATTCTATAGACACCATAAAAACATTATTAACTAGTATTTTAGAGAGAACTTGATTTCAAATTCCGTTTTAGAAAACAGAAACCAGTGACCTTTACTTCCCCTATGGTTTAAGCCTTAAGACACCAATTTGAAAAAGTGTAGTGTGTAAATGCTTGCACTTCCCAAGCTAATCCCGGGGATGAAATATTCCCAGCCAAGCCCAGCCATCCCTCCAGCCCCAGGTCAGGATGTGAACTGCACCCTGCAGCTCCGTCTCACCCCTGCTGGCTTGGAGATTTGCAGGCTTGGGGTGCTGAACTCGGAGCTGTTTCTGTTGGGAGTGTTGCGCCAACTCAACAAAGCCAACGAGTGCAGGAGGGCTCCTCTGGCCCTGCAGGTTTCTATGTTCTGCTCCTGGGAGATCTGCAAGCTTATCTGCTCCAGGGAGTTCCTCAGCCAGCTGCACGTCAGGAGGTTGGTCACGGAGCCACACCTGGCCAGGCTTTCTTCAAAAAACTGCTTGTAGAGCTCTGCCAGCTTGGCTTCCATGTACTTGTTGAGTGTGGAGTTGGAAAGGGGCTCCTCGCTGAGCACGATGCTCCTCTCTGCAGCTTCAGCTCCAGCCAGGGATGTCCCACTGGGCTTTTCAGGGTGCTCACAGGGAGGGGACTGGCCGGGGGGAATATCTATGGACAGCAGGACAGGGCCCTCAGGGAGCTCATCACACACGTGGTCCAACACACAGCCCGAGTCACACGTGTGGCCCCCCACTCGGTCCCCCCCGATGTGCAGGTCGGGGTAGTTCTGGTAAATGCTGTTGCAAGGCCAGGATCGGTACAAATCCACCTGGCTGAGGCTTTGGCCTCTGCTGGGGATATGCAAAGCTGGGGATACAGGCCCTTTAACCTGCACTGCCTCATCCTTCGCAGGCTCCTTTCCGCTGCATCCCCAGCGAGGGCCGCTCCCGGGTTCTGCTCTGCCACTTCTGGCAGAGATCTCATCCTGCTTCTCACATCCATCAGCAAAGCCCTTGATTTTTGGGATGTCTACAACTTCCTGTCTCCAGATTCCCTCTTTAGCCTTTTGGGATGCAGGGGATTTTCGAGGCTTATCTTGATGACAGCTTTCTTTATAGATGAGCCTCGTTAAGATGCCTTCTGCCAACATGATGACAAGTGGGAGTAACAGTCTGATCACCAGAGTTCCATGGAGCCCTGGGACTGCAAGACAGGCAAAGAATAATAATGACAACAGCACATTTTATAAATATTGTGATTTTTATTTTTATTTTTTCTCTAGAGTATTTATTTTTAGCAAACATTAAGCTATCATTGTCTTCCATCGAAAGACAGCCATTTCTAAGACCTAAAGAGGTGGCACAGGAAGGAAATACAGATCAAATTCCGATTGGGGGTGGTTTCTGCATTGAGCCCTCCTGTGAGGTTCCAAGGAGCTTCTGAGTTCTGCAAGTGTAATAAAACAGCATCCAAAAGGCAGTTCACATGGACAAATGCGTTTAGAGTCCCTCTTCACGATGAATTTAAAATATAAAAATAGTTAATTTGTCTTCCCCAATTAAGTAGTGCAGACATAAGTGTCTCAAAATAAACCCCTGCTTTAATCATTCCTTATTATTCCCTTTCAACTCACCTACTGTTAAAATCAATGGGAATCTTCCCATGTAGAGCAGAGTCTGACCCAAAATCACTAAGGAGAAAATCATCACCACTTGTCTAATGGATGAGCTGGAAAGATGAACACAAGGAAACCATTCTGTCCTTCCAGCATCTTTTTAATCTCTGCCATGAGTGTGCTCATGCGCTGAAAGGGGGTGACAGGCAAGGGCTGAGGGGGTGCCATGTAGTAGCTCTCCCAAAAAACATGATGTCCTGGCATGGTCTTTACTTATTTGCTTACTCACTTCATATACTCTCCAAACTCCACTTACCTCATGAACAATTAAGCTTCAATATTTTCATCCAAACTCTACACTCTGGTTTACTTGAAGCTCAGTGCACTGGGTCACTTTTTAGTGTCAGTGCTCCTTCCAGGAAGCCACTCTCAAACTCCAATCACTGGAGAGATGGAAATTTTCACCTTCCCTCCTAAATTTACACATTTGCTCAGCACAACCTTTGGTTGTTTTTTTTTTTTAACTTTTGAGGGTTCTTTTAGCCTGACTGGCAGTTCCTTCCCTGGAGCTGAAGGAACCCTGGAATCTGGAGGCCAAAGCGGAGAGGAAAAGGCAGCACACCAGGCTAGGTTAGCATAGCTGGTTATCTACAGAGTCATTTACATGTGAAAAGGCTGGACAACACATTCTGAATCACTTGAGGGAGTTAGAAGAACATTTTCCAAAAAGAGAAGGGTACTTGGCAGTCTAAATCTTGCTGAAGGGTCAGTGGAATTTGGAATGCTGCACTTACCCTGGTCTGTAAGACCTCAAGGTACCCAGCTCCCTCCCTGCTACTAAATTTTGGTTTACTGCTTTGAAAATTTGCTCATGCAGAGCTAAAGTAGGGTAATCTCAGCAAAACTGCTCTGTTTCAAATTAAATACATGGTTCCTGCCTTCCAAGAACAAAGCATAAGTGAAAAAGAAAGGCACAAGAAGCCCAGCTTACCAAGCCCAGAGGGGTCGAGGCGGATTTCCCTGAGCCCAGAGCTCTCCCACTCCTGCTGCTGGGGCAGGACAGGCTGTTACCTACTCTGCCTTCGCTGCTGCCTGTGTGGAAAGAGCCTGATGCACACATGACGTGCTTCCCCCTTTTTTCTCCCTGTAAAACAGAAGTGATCCCCGCAGGAAAGGCGCGGGGTTTGAACGCAGAGCGAGGCCAAGCCCCAAAGAGGATGTTGGAAACTGAGCTGAGCCGTTCCCAGCTGCGGGGCGAGGCCGACGGGCTGGGACTGCCCTAAGCGGGCACAGGGCAGGGGCAGAGGGGCTGTGCTGGTCCAAACTGGAACCCAGTGCCCCCAACCATGCCCCCGGCAGCAGCACGGTGCTGCTCCACCACCCGCCTCACTGACCATGTTAGTCACACCACTTCCCCTTCGGAGACACGGCTAAACGTAGAGTCTGTGACGTGCTGCTGATGGGAAAGAACTTGGCAACTGTGCGCCATCAGGATTGTGATGAAATACCCCTTTATAACACACAAATATGAGACTGTGCCACTGTGGAAAATCATGTTGCTCATTGACCAAACCCACTTTTTCTGGGCTTAAAAACTGCCTCTGGCTCAACAGCCCACCTGTGGTTCTCCCACAGTGGCTTTAGTGTGTCCCTTGCAAGCTGCAGCTGAGCCACCAGCACAAGATCCAGTCCATACACAGCCTGCAGAGCTTTCTGTTGATGTCTTTTCTAAATATCCTTTTTCTCAGACGATAAAAGTCTCCCAATAAATCAGAAGCTGAATTTCATCCAAGTACTAGACAAAAGGTCCTAGAAAGACACTGTTTAATGACGGGGGGAGACACAAATGTAAAATAAAATGGGAGCGTCAAGATAATGTTATAGCAACTCATTGATTGCAACCCATCATACACGTTTTGGCAGAAAAATAATGTTCACAGGATGGGTTGGGTTGGAAGAGACCTCAAAGCCCATCTGGTGCCACCCCCTGCCATGGGCAGGGACACCTCCCACCAGCCCAGGTTGCTCCAAGCCCTGTCCAACCTGGCCTTGGACACTCCCAAGAATCCAGGGGCAGCCACAGCTTCTCTGGGCAACCTGTGCCAGGGCCTGCCCACCCTCCCAGGAGAGAATTCCTTCCCAGTATCCCGTCTCACCCAGCCCTTGGCAGTGGGAAGCCATGTCGTGCCTCAGAAATTAAGGTTGGAACTAACTCTGGCCATTTAGGTCCAACAGAGTCTCTAAAACTACTCTTCTTCCCTCCTTATCACCTGGATTTCACAAAGGACCCCAGTTTTTACAGAGGCAGAATTACAGCTATTTTTATTCCCACCGACTTTATACAAAACTCATTTCACATTTAAAAGCTGTTTCAAATTACTTCATATTTAATCATTTCACATGACTGGTTCCTGCACAGCAGGTGTGGCTGGGACTTGAGCAGAGCCACTGCCCCGAGTCTGGTGGGGCAGGAACCAGGGTGGTTCAAATTCCAAGGAGTTTGAAACGTGGCTTGTAATCAGTGCCAGCTGCAGCTGGAATTCTTGGGCAGCTGTTTCAGCAGGACACAAGGGTAACAGAGACAAAGAAACCAAGTCAGATAATTCCTCTGGTGTGATTAAAACTAAATCAGGTCCCATTTCAGTCGTACTCAGCAAGCTGGGCCAGGGAAGGAGCCCCTTCAGGGACAGGGGGTGGAACAGGATGGGCTTTAAAGGTCCCTTCCAAACCAAACCATTCCGCGGCTCAAGTGTTGAATGCACCAATACCCACGGAAAACAATGTATTCCTATCAATTCCATCCAAACCGGATTCCCTTATAATTACAGAAACAAATCCAGAGGCAAAGTTATTTCAGAAGCTGAGTGCAGTTGGGAGAAACAGTGAGGCAGGGGCGTTGGAATAGAAGCGAAAAAATTACTGTAGCATTCAGTACCTACCGAATATATGGAAAAGATACGTATATATGCAAAAGATAAACACTACAGCATGGCATACTAGCACACACACTTAGATTACACACAACTATCGCTGAGTGTAAACAAAGTCCATTTTCTCAGCGCAGGTGCAGAACTTCACCTGCATGTGAACATGAAACAGACACTAACTGATTGGCCTGCTGCTTTGTTTCCAGGCACAGCGCCCCCAAAAATCCCTTATTTCGGATTTAGGCCCCGGGCCCCCTCACGCACCCACCCCGCGCAGCCCCCGACGCTTAAGTAGCTGAGGGGCGGGGACTCGCGCTGACTGACAGCGGTGCCGCCCAATGGGAGGGCGGGGCGGGCCCGGCGCGGCCGCTGATTGGCTGCCGGTTGCCGCAGCAACGCGGGCGGCGGCGCTGAGGGGGCCGCGGGCGCCATTGCGGCCCGGCGGTCCGGGGGTGTCACACACGGCCCCGTGCCCCGGCTCCGGGTTATACAAACACCGCGTAACCCGCCCCGCCTGCTGGGCAAACTGCGCTGAAAGCAGCCGGGGTGCTGCCGGCACTGTATTAACGAAGTGCTGGTTTCCTTTGATTTAAGGATTTTGAAACACCGAGCGACTTCAAATGAAATCATCATCAAGTTCCTGATGATATCGTCAATATACCAACCTGTGAGAGAAGGAATGACTATAAGGAATTATGTATTGCTATATCGTGTGTGTACACACACATACAATGTTATATATAATTCATATATATAAGGAATTACTCGAAGGAATTAGTATATATTGGCATATTGTGTATACAACTAACATATATAAGGAATCACTTTCTGTTACAATAATATGCAGGACCAATTGTGATACTTCATGGATACAGGACACTAACTAAATGTATTTTGTACTAACCCCCCGTACTTTGGACACTCAGCACTGTCAGCAGCTGCACTCACCTCCTGCAGTAACACAGCAACTTCCACTTCATCACTTTTTAGAGTCCTTTCACATTTCCAAAAGTTTAACCAGTCCGGTCCAAAATTTTAATAATGAACTTCAAAATTTTCATAATGGACTTTTCAATCTAAAGCATCCTACCAAGATCCCGTAACATGGATAAATCACAGAATATTTCTGCAGGAAAAACACTAAAAGGCAATGACTTGGGAGTGATTTATTTGTGGAGTGGATTGTTGTGTGTAGGTAGAGAGCAGGTGGAACACAAACTCTTCCATGGAACACGTGCAGCATGAGTGAGGGATATAATCAGACATTCCAGGATTTTCCATGGCTTGGAGATTGAGGAGACAAAATGAGAAATTAGCAAAATACCCATGACTTGGTAGAGAAGTTTACTATTGCAGCACATGGCGTTGTACGTGAACAGCAAGAGAGGGACACACTGTATGCACACACAGAGCTTGGGTTTTAGACAGATTATGGCAAAACTGTCTGTATTGAGCTTTATATTAATGAGCAACAGTTGGGGGTTTAAGACTTTTTATAAAAAACAAAGAAGAAAACCAGTGATTTTTTTTTCTGAGTTGTACAAGTGAAGTGGATACACAGGGGAAGTAAATGGGATTCACTGCAATTTAGGAATGGCATCCAAAGTCCTTTCCCCATCTTATGGAGCATTTTTTAAGACACCAAAGAAGGGCAAGTGTGAGAGACAAGCAATAATCACCTTGAAAAGGCATCACTGCGACTGAGAGTTCCCGGTTGTGCTTTAGTTGTTCACACTGAAAGAAGCTGATCCCATAAAATCACAAACCACTCCTTAAAAAATGGGGTTATTGGTTTCCTCCAGAGGATGTGAACTGAATCTGGGATTTGGGCAAATCCCAGGGCAGGTCAGAGCTGAGAATGTGATTCCTGTAGCTCTGCAGATCTTCAGGTGGTGCAAAACTTCGGCACGTAAAGTTGAGAAGGAGGTGCCTGCTGAGGTACCAGGCAAACGGGGAAGGTAAAAATTTATCCTGCACTGCTCTGTGGCAACACAAATATTAAACAGCACAGTTCCCTGCTGAGAGCGGCATAAAGCTAATTAATTACACTTTGTAGAAGAGCAGGGAGAGGGCTGGGAGAGCTCTCTGGGCTTGGGGTGCAGCTGCTGCCCTGGCTGCTTCCACCGTGGACCTGCCTCGGGGAACGAGTGGGAAACGTTAATGAGGAAACAAACCCCAAACCTTACAGACAATTTTGGGTAGGTGTATCCTAAATTAAATCCATTTAGTAATTAAGCCCCATTTAGCAACAGGGGGGAGATCCAAGCCAGCAGATTCACCCACAGCAGCAGCGGATCCGTGATGTTCAACTTGTATGAATCCTGAACTTTTAAAAAGCAGGGGTTTCATCTGAAAGCTCTTCTAGCCCAAAACTTCAAACATGAACAAAACATGCAAACGAGTCAATGGTGTGAGAAAGCATTCTAAAACAATTTTATTGGAATGATACAGGAATGGTTAATATACAGCTTAAATCCTCAATGCCTGCCTTCTACAGAGGAAAAAAATAAGAGAGAAAGGAACAAATTCAGTTCTTGCACCCATGGAAACAGAAATACAGCACAGAGGTAACAGATTCCTGGCACTCCTAAAGTCATGCAAGAGATCTGTATCAAAAAACTCAAGTTTGACACACACAACAAAGAGATTTTCGGTATTTTCAGTTTGTGTTGGTGCCTTGTTCCCCAGACAAAGGAATAATTGAGCCTGGCTCCCAGAGCTGGCTTAGGAATGCTGATACAGTTTGAACGCTCCCATATGGCGGGGGGGGGGGGACAGACGAGGGGAGTGACTTTTCTTTCTTAAACTTGGCAATTTTCTTGACTGTTGAGACAGAGATTGACCTTGTTTCTGAATGTTTTGGGTCGCTGAACTGACAGAATTTGGCAGCGACTTTTAATTACAGCTTCTCCAAAATAATGGCTGTAATTCACCAAACTTGCACAGGAAACACAGCAAACTGGTGTGGGTGCAGAGACCTGTGTGTCAAATCCCACTTTCTAGTATTCCATAGTTCCCATAAAGCTGCCCAGGAGTTTAGTCACAGAGAAAGATTAGGCCAATATTAAGAAAGAAAAATCACCTCGTTCAGAAAGATGAAATCGTAGTAAAAAAGAAAAATCTGACGCTGGATTTAAAATGACTGAACTTCCAACTCCAAAAGATCTTAAATGTCACAGGATTTCAGTAATTCCTGATAAAGCCTGTTAATAAAAAAGCACAGTTGTGTGTTTTCTTTAAGGTAAGGCAAAATCCATCCATCCCTCTGCCTCGTGACACTGTGGTGCTTTTGAAAGCACAAGCTTCAAACTGCCTCCCAGGCTCCCAGAAAGACAAATCAGGAATTAAAATATGGCCAGGAATAACAGGCTCCCTCCTGAGCCCTGGGAGTACACACAGGTTAATATTGCACGTGGTAAATTCACCAGTACAAGACACTTTGATAGATTTGCAATTCCTGTAATAGCTTCGTGATATGGCAGTAACAATGGAAAAACGAAGTCTTTAAACCTTAAAAAAAAAGTCCTGCTTAATTACAACTGGTTTTGCTATTCAAACATTTATTTCCTCGTTTGAAAAAATACTGTATGAACCTAATGGCTACTTGAACATGCAGTGAGATGTTTAATGCTCTAAGCAGTGTGAACTGGTATTTTTGTAGAGAAATACATTAAAGGCTTTCACCCTTACACAGGTAAGGAAATGCCATTTCTGGCCGTTTTGGCTTGTTTGCAACACTGAGTCTTGCCCACAGATGTGTCATCTCTCGTGCTTAGGCAGCTGTGAGGGACTTGTGTCCATGGCCCACATCCCTTTGAGTTAGAGGAGCCCACATGGATCACTTGAAGGAGAAATACATGGGGTTTGTTGGGTATTTATCAGCTGTACAGTGTGTAACAATACAAGTCTTAAATATCCATTCTACAAAAGAACAAACACAACTTTCCAAAGCGACTACAATGGTTATACTACACGGTACCACCTACAATTCCATCTGAAACCAGGAAAGACACTGAAAAATTTCTGTGGAATTCAGTAACGTTTTTGAGGCAACTCAGGCACTAAATTAGTATCTGACGAGGTTTTAGATGCTGTTTAAATAGCTGGATCTCTAGGTAAACCCCGGCTGCATTATTAGTACTAAAATAGTTTCTTTAGGTTTACACAAAATGGACGAATGGCCAGGAGAGTTTAAACTAAGTGAAATCATTCATGTCTGATTGCCTCGGCCTCCTCAGCCTCTGGCTCCACCCCAGCCCACTCCTGCTCCCCACCCGAGTTCACACCTCACTTGTGTTCAGTTTGGGTTACGTACAGTGAATGCTGCAAGCACCAATCAAACATTAGAAATCACATCTACATTTCTTGAAGCAGAGACAGTTGGACTATTTTATAAAAAGCTGTGGAAATTCCCTTTACAGACATTTAAGGCAGTTGAAATTCACGCTTGCTGCTTGGCCAGTGCTTCAGCTTCCTGAAACAGCAGAAGAGAATTACATGTATTAGGACTATCTCAGTATGTTGAGAAGGAACATTGTAAAACACTAACCTGCATTTTTCAGGTGTCTTTCAGCCACAAATGGGAACGGAACAACGACAGAAGAAATGCAGAAGCAATTTCCTTCTGGATGGTTCCTCCAAGTGTACTTTTGACTGCTGATTAATTTAATTACCCGTTAGCAGCAACATGGCCTACAAAGAGATGAACTCCAGTCCCAGTGCCCTAAGTGCAGCACCTCAGTGGGGACAGCCTGGTTTATTTGAAAGGCCAAAGTTCAACATCTGCCAAACTCAACCTTTATGTAATGGAGCTGTTTGCTTTTGTGACTGCACAGAAATACTCAAGATAACAAACTCAACAATATCATTGTCACCATGAGCCAGCACTGCTACACAAACAAAAACAAGAGGAGAAAGGACTGAGAGGGGAATTTCCAAGGAGTCCTTAAGATTTTTAAGAGAGGAGAGCCGGTGGGTGAGCGCAGCCTGCAGAAATCCCGCACAGATCTCCCTTATGCTGGAGGTGGTGGCTCAGCCTGGTTTTCCTGGCTCTCTGCCCTCAGCCTGCCTGTGCAGCGGGGCGGTGGGAGCAGCCTGGGGGGATGGCACCAGCACCTCTGCTCCTGCCAGCACACCCCGGCCCTCGGGCACAAAAGGCAGGTGGAGAGTGAGGGGACGATCAAAAGGAAATACAAAGCCTGGAAAGAAGCAGGATGTTTGATACTCTCTGAGAGACAAGTGGCTCTTTGAGTGGTAGGAAAGAGGAGAAAGTTCCCTTGGCTTTGTAACAACTCCATTAACGAGTCGTGGGCACTGCAATAGTGACCCCTCACACTTGTGTTTGCAAGACAAAGTACTTCTCTTCAGAACAGGCAGTGGACAGCTGGAGAGCATTCCTGGTATTTGCCTCATCCCCAGGAAGGTGGGTACAAGTAACAAGAAGAACCTTCTAACCTATTTTTCTTGAAGGTCAAACCCCATTCCTTGGGTGTGGTCCTGCAAGTTATTTGGGAGAGGCTCAGCTTTCCAGCTTTGACACTGTCCCTCTCCCATACTTTTCCTTATTTCTCCCTCAGGGTCCCTCACTGAGCATCCTCTCAGTCCTTAAATCCTTAATAAAGAAATAATTAAGCACAGCCTTTAACTCACAAAATCCTCTCCCTTTAAAACCCAAATAGGTATATTTAAGATCAGTTCAATGCCAGCCTTTCCCAGAGTTTGTAGATCCAACTGGATTCTCAGAGTCCAAAGCAAAAACCCAACCACTGGCGCTCAGAAAATAGTTGTTTGGATTTTCCATGCTCACTTCTGAGCCATTCCTGTTTAACATTAAATATCAAACCTTTGTGTTCAGAGTCAACTAACTTCCCAGTCTCTCATAATGGCACTGAATGGAGGTTTCCTGCCAAGGTTCTCCTTCCGATCACACACACAGGCTGATCCCAGACTCCTTCCATTTTATGCAGAGGCAATGCCATTCCCTACGGGTTTATATCCAAGCTGCACCCAGCTACACTGTAAATGCCAATTTCAGCACCTCCAAATCCACGTCTCCTGCTCTGCAGCAGGAAATCAGTTTGATTGTACATCCTGACTGTGGGAGGGATTCCCAAGGCCAGCCCAAGGGCGGGACGCAGGGGGTACAAGGCCACTTCTGCGAAGGTTATTCAGCAGCAGCCGCTCCACGCTACATGGAAATTCAGCAGAGTACAAGTGTGTTCTACCCCTCCTGTTTAGATTCACCTTTCGCTGAGGTGAGGACAGAGCTGGAGCATCCCTGAGGACAGAGTCAGGCACTGCCCCCCTGCTGCGTGCTCCTGCAGCCGGAGGGTCGGGCAGCGGCGACGCTGATGCACCTTCTGCAGGCAGGTGACCTGATTTGTTATGGCAGCAGCTGCTCTCCGGTACCACTGCACCTCCCGGGGGAAGGCACGAGCCTCACTCCATCCCACAGTCTCAGGGCTGCTTCCTCACTCCTTGGCTCCATCCTGCACGCTCTGCTGTGCAGATGTTCCAGGGAACTTCCCTGAGATTCCCAGGACTGTGGCCCTGTGTGCAGCTGGCGGTGTGTGACACTGAGGCACCTTTTCCTCATCACACCGTTCCCAGCAGTGGAGCTACCGCTAGAAATTAGTTTGGCTTCTAAAACTGCTGCAGTCTGGCCCACAACCTGCAAGTCTCACTGCTGATGGGTCACCATCCACCCTTAAAATTAGGTCTCTCGGTGATGTGCACAGCACGACCTTCAACTCGTCCGTGAGTAAAGCTGAAAGGAAGCGGCCTGTTTATCCACAGGAACAAGGAAGCTGGAAGTGACCTGGAGGATCCTGCTGCTGTCAAGTGAAACGTATAAAGCAGGCTTGTCCTATCCTATCAAAATCAAAAGGAGAATTCCAGCCCACTGCATCTGCAAAGCAGCAGCCCAGTTTGTAACTGGCAAAGGAGAACAAGCTTTGGATAACAAGCTGGAGGAAGAAATTGCTCTGAAGCAAGACCATGCTATTTCAGAAAGTGACTCTGGTTTCCAGGGATTTACTCGTACAAAAATCTCATCAAAACTTCACATGAATTAAATTTTTTCGCTGAATTGAAAACATTCTCTGATTTTGTGGCAGGTGTTTTCATGTAGATTCCTTATGCATTTTTCAGTGCAAATATTAACTCCTTTTTTGAAGCTGAACCCTGAAGGCCTCTGGAGACTGAGGATCTCACAGGCTGATTGGGGCAACCACAGCACCCATAACACACCCTCCTATGAGCAAAGAACGAGGTGCAAGATGCAGGCAGGGGATCCCTGTGAGGAAGGGGCTCACCTACCTTTGAACCAGGTGGTGCAGTCAAGCCTAAAAACGCATACACCGCATTGTTCTCCCGCGCCTCGAAGAAAGCCTCGTAGTCCTTCGCCGGGGGAGTCAGGGAGGGGAACAAAGGACAGAAAAAGGAATCGTCAGAATTAGCTCAGCTCAGCTTGGGGTGTCACCCAACCTGCACCAACTGCTTCGTGTGGCTGAATGCAAATTGCAGGTATTTGTCATTAGCACTGACACCACATCAGCTATTCTGGCTGGAAAGGGACAGACTCCACACTGGTCTGGTGTGGATCTCCCTCCTGCCGGAGCAGCTGAGCCTGGACCTTGTCATCACAAACACTGATGTCCCTGGATGTCATTGCTAATTCCTGACTAGTGATGGCAACTGTGCAGCTGTGGACTCCAGCTCTCAAACCTGTTGAAAGTTCAGCTGCAACCTTTACACTCAGAGTACAACTTTCCCACCACGTTTCCCACTCAGGATTAGTCTGTGCAAGGAAAGGCAAAGGGGTGGCATTGTTCATGGTACTCACAGTGCACTACAGTTGCCCTAAACACACACACACAGAGGAAAATTAAGGTAAAAACAATTAAATAACAGAAGAAATACCAAACCCCAACCAAAGGAAGGTAGCAGGTTTGTGCAAGCCCACTGTTGTACGAGTTACCACCCAATTCCCTCACTGACTTCTGAACTCAGCACAGATCTGTCCTATGACTTTCCTGATCTCCCTTTTTAAGTGAAGCACAGCACGAGCCTCTTCCAGCTTTCCTGGGGAATGTTTGGCTCCAGGAGTATCCAAACTGGCTGGGGAGCCCAAGGCAAGGCAGCAGCTCAGACTCAGGCTGGAGTCAGGGAGAGCAGCTGTTTCAGGCACACAGCTCTGGCCTCCTCCTGGCTGTCTGCTGGGGAAGAGCCTAAGAAACAGCAAACAGAGTCTGAAAACAGCAGACAGGGGCAGCTCTAAGAGAGGCTGCTGCAGCTGGAACAGAGCAAAGTACAAGGACCAGAAGATTCCAGCTGCCTGGAGATCAGGGATGGCAAATTATTGCTGGATTTGCACACGCAGCATTTGGGTACCAGTTGGATAAAAAAGTGGATGATTATGGCAAATCCTCCCTGAAGCCCTTCCGTTGACAGGACTGGGGTTGCTTGATAACAAAGGGCTTGTTTATCTTGCTGGTGCATAGTCTGTCAGCCTGCTCCACTGCATCTCCCACGAAAGGAATTCCTGGGAGTGAGGAGCAGGGCTCCTGCCAGCCTGCACAGCATCTCCAGTTCCAGCCTCTCTCCTGTGCATGGGCCAGGAAAGTCAATGTGCTCTTTCCTCTGCCAGTTGTGCTGCATCAGATGAAACAAACAGGGAAGTTCATGCTTGAGAGGCATCAGATAAAGACAGAAAAAGGTTCAAATTCTGGGCGCAGAATTAACTTTTACCTCCCTGGAAGCTGAACTGTAGCAGCACGAATCCAGCAACAAAAACCGACCAAACTTCAAAAGTTTAAAGTGACATCAAGCCAAATTTTGGGCATGAAATAAGCCCCTAACAAGAACTGGTGTGAAGCACCTCTACCCCTCCCCAAAATTCCTGTATTCAGAACTGTCCTGGGGTGCAGTTGGGGGGTGCATGAGAAGTATTTCTGCTAATATTTGTCACTCCAAACCAACCTTTTTTCCATGTCACAACCACAGTCAGTAAATTTTGAGAGCTGGGTGGTACAATAGCTCACTGTGGATATTGTTTCAAGTTCTGCTTCTATTACAAGCAGGAAAAATTCCTGGAGAAATTTCTTTCGGTAGGCACAGAGTCGCTTCACAAAGGTCCAGCACTGGCAGATTCTGACTTTGTTACAGACTTTGCAGGTCAGAACCAGACTTCAAAAGGACCAGAGGAATGCACACTGTGAGCTCTGTTCAGAGCATATTAAGTTTTAAAAATAAAACTAACAGTTAATCTAATAATCATTCAAGCATGGCCTGCTGAGTACAAATACTGCAGGGCAACTTACTTTTGATCAAGCATTAAAATAATTACCAGTAGGATTTGTGTTTGCAACATGAGTTTTAATCTGTCCAAGGCACTGCAGAAAGTGGACCACAGCAGCCACTGTTTTGCCAGGAGCACACAGAGCTGATCCCAAGAAGAAAACTGATTTATTATCATGGCAGATATGACTTCATATGGTCTGAGATCCACATCTGGGCAGGACAGATATCTGAACCTGCTACAGAATGTAAGGTTGGTGCAACAGGGCCAGTTTCTGTGAGGTGTTAGTGCACAATCATGACAATTAAAATAAAAATCCATGAACTTTGAGAGCCATAAGAGCAGAAAAAACCCACAGGGAAGAAAAATTATATATACACTGCAAGGTGGGATCTGAAGAGCATCAGATCCACATTTTAACCTGTCCTGTGGTAGAACTGGAATATTCAAGAGTCAGCTATTACTAAAAGCCCAAGAGAAGGGGAAATGTCTGACACCCCCACACCCCTCCCAGAGGCAGGGCTGGCCAAGCCGTGCCGTGCTGTGCCGGTGGCGGGGCACAGGCTGTGGCAGCGCGGCGGGGGAGCGGGATGGGCACAGGGGCCGAGAGGATGGGGCTGGGCGGGCAGGGAGCCCTGCGGCCTCACCCCCAGGTAGCGGCTGTCGTTGAAGAGCCGGGGGGGCAGGGGGTTCCCGCTGGCCGGCCGGCTGTCCTCGGGGACGTTCTCGCGCATCCATTTACGGTTCTCCTCGTTGGCAGCAATATCCTTTTCCTCAAATTCTATTTTGTTGGCTTCCAAGAAGCCTAACACATCTTGTTGCTGCTTTTTAATCTGTCACAAAAGAGGAGGGGTGGGGGGAGAGAAGGCAAACGAAATCAGTCAAACCGCCTTTCCTGCAGCTGCAGGGTTCGATGCAGAAACCGGGGGTGCGAAACAGGCTGTGGTAAGAGAATTCTTGGAATGAGCAAATATCTTCTGAAGAGTCAGATCTGAGCCTTGGCTTGGCTTCTACGTAACTGAACAGGCTGAAGCCTGAAGACGCTCACTGTCCATCTGCGAACCCGGAAGGTGCCCCCCAAAAGCAGAGGTGTGAGCAGGGCCCCGCAGAGGCTGTGCTGGCCGGGTTTTGCAGCTAACTCGGGGAGTGTTGTTTTTACAGGTGCAGTGGAGTTTGCTGAGGCACATCTGAGGTACAGCCTGCTTCCTTTAGCACAGGCTGAACCCCCCCTCCCAGAGTCCAGGTTTTTGTCCACCCAGACAGCTCACCAAATCCATTAACTTTACGATCCCACAGCAATTTTGGCTCATGTTTCTTTAGACAAAACTCCCTTTCCCGCTGTGTTCTGGGCATCAGCAGCAGCAGGTACAGTCTCTGGAGAGCCGTGGTCCCTCATCCCCTGTTCCCACTGGTGCCAGGGAGGCTGGCTGAGGTCCCACACCTGATGCTGCCCATCCTTGTGCACTCACACAGCATCCAAGGAAAAAGCAGGATCTGTGTGGCAAACACTGTGCTGCCTTTGCACAGGGAAGGTGGTTTTTGTTACTGTCATTCTGAATTACTGACTTCCCGACACAGAGATGCTCTTCTTATGCTCTGCTCTCCCTCTGCATTGTTCTACCATCATAAAGGAAATTATAACCATGCGCATCCTGGCAAACAGTGGAAAAACGGGATATAATGGGAAATCCGTTCTCTTCAAATTACTCCCTTCACTACAAAACCAACCCATGGCCTGGCTTTAATCTAATGAGCTCTGAGCCGCAAGAGCAGCGTTTCATACAGATGTTGCAGTGGTGCTAATTCAGGTCAGCCCCAGCTCCCGGAGCAGCCGCTCCATATACGGCCACGGGAAAACACGGAGCAGCGCCGGGGTCAGGGCACAGCCAGCCCGGAGCCAAATACGGTGCCTGTGCCCCGGCTCGTACAGCCCCGCACCCATCCGGATCAGGGGGGTGAGCCCCAAACCCAGGGCACCCATCCGGATCAGGGGGGTGAGCCCCAAACCCAGGGCACCCATCCGGATCAGGGGGGTGAGCCCCAA
>JAWWEU010000138.1:1095315-1115680 GCA_035583155.1 Acropternis orthonyx | reverse complement strand
ACCCACGGCACCCATCCGGATCAGGGGGGTGAGCCCCAAACCCAGGGCACCCATCCGGATCAGGGGGGTGAGCCCCACACCCACGGCACCCATCCGGATCAGGGGGGTGAGCCCCAACCCCAGGGCACCCATCCGGATCAGGGGGGTGAGCCCCACACCCACGGCACCCATCCGGATCAGGGGGGTGAGCCCCACACCCACGGCACCCATCCGGATCAGGGGGGTGAGCCCCAAACCCAGGGCACCCATCCGGATCAGGGGGGTGAGCCCCAACCCCACGGGGCTCGTCGGGCTTGGCGGGGCACAAGGGGACCAATCCTGCTCTCCCAAGGAGGGCAAACCCAAGGCTGCAAAGCCAACGCAATTCCTGCTCCCACGTCAGCACAGCACCCTCAGACGGAAGGATGTTGCTAATTTTCATCAGGGCTAAAAATAAATAGAACTGGAGGAGTTAATACCGCCCCGGGAAATAATTCATGGAGAGGCTGCATGGAAAAACATTTCTCAGCAGACTCAACCCTCGGGGTCAGAGGCTTCTGCCCCTGCCTTTAACAGGAGCCGGAGGAAGGAACAGGGGAAGCTTTTCCCTGTCAGCTCAGAGCTTCCTTCAGGACTGTTCTGAAGGGCTAAAAGAAGGGAAAGGTCTTTGGAACTGTAAACTCCTCTGCCAATAGGACCTGGCAGTAAATGGAAATATTTTTCCCTGAACCCATCAGATTTTAATTAAGCTTTTCTAAATGTCTAAATTAGAGATCCAACTAATTTTCAATAGTCTCCGGTCCTTAACTTGTCCAAGATCATCTGCATAATGAGAACACCTGTTGAGATGTCCCGGGATTATTAAGAACTTAAAAGAAAACCAACTTTTTACCTAATCCATCATTAAACTATACACTCTGCCACATAAAACAAGAGCTCTAAGTTGGACAGTAATCAGCACTTTGATCTCCTGAGCAGTGTGTTCACCTTTGTAATCACTTTGACTCCTCAGTTGTCTCCCAGCCACACACCCCTCACACCGCTCACAGCATCTCACACTGGGCCAGCCTCTGGGTTGGTTTTTCAGCTCCCAGTAGCACAACCACATCCCAAATTCATGACCGTGGCTCCAAAGGGCCATCACAACCCTCTCTGCTTCTTTTGGAAGAACTGGCAAAGCTGGAGATGTATTTTTTCCACTAGAAAAGGCACCACTGGAGGGCAAACATGGAATTTTGGTCTCCATGTTGCTCTCAGGCCATCTGTGGTTAAGGGATGTAATTCCCCCAAGAGCTCTAGGGAAAACCAAGCAGTTGGTATTGATGCATGAGGAATATTAGTCTGAAATCCTAGTTTTCTTGGCAGATCAAGACAACGGGAATATCAAGCAGTGATGGTTTCCTCCCAGCTCCTCAGACAAGTCTTCTGGTCAAGGTGATGAGCACTTTCACAAGAGCACCAAATGCTCCAGAGTAACACGGCACCAACTGCTGGGCAGAACGGACACTGAGCTACCAGATCCTGTTATTTTACGGGATTTTATTTAGATGACTTCCATTAATCCCAGGCAGGAATACCACTGGGAGGGAAGGGCCAAAAATAGAGCAAGAGACGTCTGCTGCTGCTTCAGGGTGTTTTGTCTTATTCAAAAGGGCACACGTTGTCCTCAGGACAGCCTGGGAGATGGTTCCTGCTGCCCATGTTTGGGAAGGAGCGAGCAGCCGTCCTTCAGGATGCTCCTGTCAACACGCAGCCCTCCCTTCCCAGAAAACCTCTCCCGGCTGCCCGACCAGGCCTGGACACCGGCCAGCGCCTTTCCAGATCCGCACCTCGTCCTACGTAAACAACTGTCATGTCTCAAGCGATTTTGGCCCTTAAACTGCAGCTCACTGCAGTTGGCAAACACAAAAATCCTTGTTTATTCCGAGTGCTCCTGACACGCAGTGCAGGGCCAAGAACACCAGTGGAGAGCTGGGAACGTGCGGAGAGTCAGCGCAGGAGCTGGAGAGCCCAGCAGGGTCCGGAGGCTCCCAACCAGCACTGCGAGGGCAGGAGGGCTCACGGAGACACGGGAGCACCAGAGAGGAGAAGTCAAGGACAGGGATGGGCAGAGAGCTGTAAGGAAGGGAAGGAGCAAAATGGATGGATGGAGATGGGGGGGAATCCCAGGGTGCAGGTGGGATGGCGACAGGGATGGAAGGAGAAGGGGTGGGAGCAGAAGTCAGCACTGCCGTGCTGGAGATCCCCACTGCCCTGCCTGGGAAACAAGGATACCCTCGGGAAAGCCAGTTCTGCTCACAGGTGCCTTTACCCCCATCCCAGAAACACATCCTGGATTCTGTGCCTGAACACACCTGGGAGGAGAAACAGCTACCATTGCGTCAGTGAGTGGAAACATAATCCTTTATGGTGCTGTCCCCAAGATAATATTGAAAGGAACATGTAACCAAATAAATGTCTTTTCTCTTTGGTTTGGCTTTCACTGTCTGTTCCAGACACAGAAATAGTTTTATGGCAAGTTACTGTGGTTAAGTGAAGTCTCAGCACCGTGCTGTGACCTTCTGCTACAAAATCCGTTGCGTAGCAAGATTCTCTTCCTTTCCAGTTAGGGGCCAAAGATGAAACATTAAGCTTTCAACAGAGCATGGGCACAGAATAACATTATAGAAATGAGTATAAAATCATGAACAAGTTCTATCCCTCAGCTGAATACACATGAAAAATTCTATTTGCTGTTCTTAGATCTAACTCCCATCAGTGATGTCAGTAACACACGACAAACCACATCAAAGCTGCCAGAAGTACAAACAGGTGATGTTTTCCAACACATCAGTCCATCAAAAAGAGATTTTTAATCCCAAAGTGGGAATAAACTTTCCAGAAAATACTGCAACATTTTAGACTCAATATTACTTTTCTCCTTCCAATTCTTATTCATTGAAAAAAAACTAATAATTTAAACAAAGAACTCAACTAAAATATAATGAACAGGAAGGAGGCAGGGATGATGCTGCAGGACACTCCATCCATCCTCAGCTCTAGCCAGGACTGTGCTGACTGTCCCACAGCCAATCTCTCCTACCACCCCCCACTTCAGGGAAACACTTATTTTAAGTACTTTATTGCACTGAACTTCGCATAAGTTTCCATCTCATCTGCTGTACACGGGCACACACAGAGAACAGTTTTGTCTGCACTGCTGGCCAAGAAGGGGTTGAGTTGGTTTTTTAAGTCTTGTAATTTTTTCAGTTTATAAATAAATCCCTTGTTAGACAATAGACATGTTTTGGAAATCTATTTATGGACCACTGGAACCAGAAGTAAGTTTATAGTCTGAGTGCTGCTGTTTTGATCACAAAACAAACTTGCTGACTGTCCTGGCAGCAGGGGGAGGTTTATATTGGATATTAGGAAAAATTTCTGCATGGAAAGGGTTGCAAAGCATTGGAACAGGCTGCCCAGGGAAGGGATGGAGTCCCCATCCCTGGGAGCGTTCCAAACATGTGTGGATGTGACACCTGAGGCCCTGGGTTGGTGGTGAGCATGGTGGTGGCGCTGGGTTGATGGTTGGACTTGAGGATCTCACGGATCTTTTCCAACCTTAACAATTCCATGATTCTCTCCAGCTGCCACTGAACATGTAGCCTGAGCTGCCTCTCCCAGCCCCACAGCTGGGATCCAGGACCAGCACAGCAGCAAAGCCACACCTTACAGCAGATCTAGATCTTAACACACTTCTCAATTCCGTTTCAAGACAAAAACAGCTTTAAAAGGTTTTTCTTTTTTACCATTTCCTATTCCAGTTTTTTGAGTTCTAGATAAGGAAAAGCAACTGACTACAGTTTTAAACCAGTTGTATTTTATGTCACTGATGATTTTAAAGAAGCTGCTTCATCATTTGTGCAGGAGGTGAAGTCCAGGCTCCAGGTGATGCTACTGTTTGTGGGCAGACTTGTACCCGTCTGTTCTTCAAATGCTTCAGAACTTTTTGAAGACTGATAAGCTGAAATTTAACAGCAAATGGGAAAAGTGCAGCATAAGAAATGTTCAGCAAACTCCCTGGGCAGCCAGGAGCAAGGTGAGAGCCCACAGGAAGTGCTTTTCCTTGGAAGGATGGAGCAGCACAAGGAATGCTGAGCTGCTGCCAACGCAATTAACTCATGTCCCATGGGCTAAGCTGTGGCCTTGGCTTCAGGACCTGCCACCTCTGCTGCTGTGCCTGGCCAGCACTGCTACAATTCACTGCCATTTCGTGGAATTAAGACTAAAAAATAGCTTGGTTTTTGCTTTGGTTTTTACATTTCTCACCTAATTTCTACAATGATCTTGCCTTCCCCACCTGAGTTGCTAATGCAGAAGCTCAGACTTGCGAATGAGCTGCAAAACGCTTACAATTTCACCTCTCCTAATTTGTAGGAGTTAAAGAGCCCGGCAGCTCAGCCATGGATTTAAATGTCAGGGATTCCTGAAGGGGCCCCTAAGCTTGCTCTCCACCCCAGCACTGCAGCCAGCCTCCCTTCTGAGACAAAACACCCCCAGGCAGCCTCGCTCCTTGCCTCCATCAGAGTTTTCCTTGGGTTTACTCTAATATTCCAGAAGCTACTTTTTTGTCTAAAATGCTTTTGTTGGTTTTATTTCTGTGAACAAGCCAGATTCCTCTTGCCTCCCCCCCCCCCCCCCCCCCCTATTAGCTTAATATTCTGAGGTGCCAGTTCTGGTGGTGCCACTGTACATGGTGGTCAAAGAGGGGAAACCTGTCGGTGCCTCCAGCAATGACCTGCTCCATCAGAGCTTTGCCAGGTGTCTCCCAGCAATTCCTGTCTCACTCTTACTTCTCTCTGCCTGGTAGAATCCCTGCCTATTTTTAGGTCTGGGTAATTATCATCACAGAACTCAAAGCACTTCTTTGTTCTGCCTATTTTAAGCCGAGCATTAGACGTAGCAGTGCCATCATTGTCTCTCTCCATGTTTGGCTTCTGCTCTGTAAGGACTGAGATTGAGGACAAACACAGCAAACCACCATGAACTTACGTGACCTAAATCACACACAGGAGGCTGGAAAAGTTCATGCTGGACTTGTGCTGCTCTTTTTTTTTTATTCCAGAAACTAGGCAGTGTCCAGATGGGCTCCATATGTACTGACTCTGCCTCCCTTTGGGAAAGCCCACGGCATATCCTCACATATCCTGCACAGCAGCCACGGCAGCCCTGATTTGATGTGGTTAGACCCCAACAGCTTAAAATTTGTGTATTTGGAAAGGGTTTTTACCACCAATCCCAAGCTGCATCAGCATCACCAGCCCAAGACCAGGGGCAGGAGGGACCAGGCTCAAGCTCACACTGAGAGCAACAACCACATTCCTCTTGCTCACATGTGGTTCTGGGAGACTTTTTAAAAGCAGGAAAAAGTCCTGGGGAGAAAGGATGCAAAGGGACCACCACTCAGGAGCGAGGCTGGAGGAAAATCCAAGCTACAGAAAGGTTTTTGCAATTTAACGTGGAGGTTGCATCACATCTGGAAGCACATGGTCTGTCTGCAACAAGGCTTTAGCCAGGCCTAAGGTACCACCCCACTGACCAGATTTTGGAGCACAAGCCAAGTATATAACTGGAACAAAGGACAAAGTCTGCACTTCCCAAAACAAGACCACGACTTGCTCCAAAAACCATAGAAAGTTACATAAATGAAAAAGCTGATTCATGAGAACAAAAATAAAAGCTTCTCTCATGGATTATAATGCCACTGTAAGTGCACTCATTCAATAACCCAAGGCCTGAAAACTTGTTAAATCCCCTCAGTGCTCTGGGCTGGGTGGCAAGGTGGGCATCGGGCACAGGGTTGGACTCCATGGGCTGGGAGGGCTTTTCCAGCCTCAGGGATTCTGGGATTCTGTGACTGCCCAGCCAGGTGAGTACTTGGTGTCACACCCCTGCAGGCAGAGGTGTGTGTGCACAGGGCTGTGAGCAGAGTCCATCAGGAGAGGGTGGGGAGGGAAAACAACTGCTCACAAACAGGATTCCAAAGGCTCTGCACTTACACCACACGAGGATTTGGGGTTATTTGTCATTTGGACCTACAAAAGTAGACAGACATCTGCTAAGAAAATCCACGGCTTTAATCATGTTGTGGCCATGATCACAGGAGAAGCTGACAGGAGCAAATCACCTCTGTTAGTGCTGCGTGATTTGAATACTCAGACTCAAATGGTATTGATTCTTTCATTTAAACATACACAGGGTTTGAGTTCAGTGTCCCAGCAGGGTGTGAGCATCACTCAGGTGGTGTCAGACATGCAGTACAGCCAATTCCACCACAGCTCTACTACAGGCAAATTGTGACAAGATACTAAAAGGCCACAAATAGGTCAGAACTGACTTGCTGCATCCCATCCAGTGTCTCTTTAGCTACTTTCCTCCCACAGTGGCCAAAAGCAGTTTCCTTCACCCATTAGCCAAGTAGGAGGACAAGTAACATTTCCTTATTTATATCTGCCCAACTTCTGGCAAGCAGCAGCAGCAGCAGCACTGCCTAACAAAACCCTGATGACTTTTTAATGTGTTTTAGGTTTACTTTCTATGAAGGCACCTTAAGGATCAACGTTTTATCACAGCTTCAGTCAAATTCTGCTCTTAACACATAATCTCCAAGTGCTGGGGCAGTGTTTGCGGGGGAATCCATTCATCCTTTAGCACCTGCTTGTCAAGGACTATTGTGGTGCCACCAGGATTCTAACACAGAACATCTTATCGTTGGCAACACCTGAAGACTGTCTATAAAAGTACCAGTTAATAAACTTCACATTTTGTTCCAGTACATGAACGTGGTCTGTGTCAGCTGAAACTCCACCTCTTTTCCTTCTGAAACACCAAGATCTTTCTCTAAAGACTGCAAGGAAAAGGTGGTTTGGCACTGAACAGAGTCCCCAGGGCAGTGGTCATGGCCCCAAGGCTGCCAGAGCTCCAGGAGCGTTTGGACAACCCTCTCTCAGGGACAGGGTGGGATTGCTGGGGTGTCTGTGCAGGGCCAGGGGTTGGACTCGATCCGTGTGTGTCCCTTCCAACTCAGGAGATTCCATGATTCTCTGAAATGGAGGGCGACCCTGTACATTCTGCTTTAACTCTCCTCCTTCCTGGCTGCTCCCCAACACGTTTTCAGTTGCTCATTCAGCATTTCCTGGCCTGCCCCAGCTCCTGGACCACACTGGAAGCACCCAGTTGCTTTGCCCAAGAGCCCAGCTCAGCCCCAAGCACAAGTTCCCACGAGTGTCCTGGAGGGCTGTGCAGATCAGGTACACCCTGTGTCCTCACCACAGCCCGAAATGAACCATCCCTCTACTCCGCTTTAGGTGCTTCTATTCATTCTGTGAAGTGCTTAAAAAACAGGGTCACTATTGCCAAGTCAAAGTCATGCACGAGTCAGGATGCCAACGCTCTTCCCCACAGCAGTCATGGCCTGTTCAAAGGCCACCTCCCCAAACACAGACCCTCTGTACATCCAGAGATTGGCTTTTTATTTCTTTGGGGGTTTCCCTTCCTTTTTTCCTTTCTTCAAAGTTCTGTGAAAAGTGACAGCAATGCCCAGTGGGATTATTTGCCTGGATTTCAAACCCAAACAATCCTCACGCAGCCAAAACTTTCCTTTTTGCAGGGATTCTAATGCAAGATTTTAACATTTAAGATCTCATTCCTTCATCAGCCAAGAAAATAGAGATGTTTGCTTAGCTTATGGGTTGGCAGCGACCCTTTTTTACACTGTACTTCCATGCACATGGAACACAAGATTCCCAGCAGGGCAACGGAGGAGTTAAGGACTCAAAAGTCCCAGGAAGGGGCTGGCAGCACTGGAGCTGTTCCTGGCACAGGCACCAAATTTCTCTACCTACTTTTTGCAGATAACCCAAAAGCCTGAACACAGTAAAACAGTGAATGCACATGAAGCTTCCAAGTGCAGAACCCCAGGAGAAGTGTTCCAGATCCGGAGAGGTGTCAGACTGGCACCAGTCCTCTCGGACCCACTCCTTCCCTTCTCCTCCTTCAGATGAGGATGTAAAGACACGCTGATGTACAGCCCAGCCCGGCTTTAACCCTGGGCACTGACCCTGGCCACGAACCACCGTGGCACCCGGAACTGTCACCATCCAAAGGAAAACACCACCGTTACAATCCTCAGTAAACGACCCTTGGCAATTTTCTCCGTCAGTCTCGTGGCATTTGACTTTCACAAGCCTGAAAACTGCTCATGTGGTCCAAAACCAACAGAGAGCGAGCTTCCTCCTGCGGAATACAGGCTCCATTATCCTGGTTATCTGCTAACACAGACAACTGCTTGCTCTAGAAGCTTTAAAAAGTCCTGAAAGTTTGGACCTCAGCCCCGTTGTCAGGTTGTCAATCTGTTTTTTTTCAGAGAGTCTCTTTCTGAGAGCCAGAAGAATTCTTGCTCAACTTCAGCTTCACAGAAACCCCAGGACAGGTCCACACGACTACACCCTGTGAAAACTGACACAAACTGCACAGGTCCCACCTCGGTGCCCCCTCAGCCTTCACCTTCCACATCTGCCCAGCACTGGGATAATATTTCCTGGAGAAACCAGCCTGAGGTAACACCCACAGGGCTGCATTTGGGGTGTTTATTGAAACAGCTGCTCCTGTAATTATTTTCCAGAGCCTGTGGATTTCTGCTGGCCCTGCACAGAGAGAGCAGAGGCAAAACAGGTTTGGTTTTGTTTGTCTGACGAGGTGAACTCTGGTTAGAAAAGGAGTTAAAAGCACAGACAGTGCTGCATGAGGCCCCTGTGGTTTGCAATAAAAGGAAGGTTTATTTCCTGTATGGTTTAGCACACAGAGCTAAATTAACTGACAAGACTAAAAGTTTACAGCATTAATTGCTGTTTCACTGCCTCTATACTGCCAGGCATTTATTCTTTAAATAAAAAACTACTTTAGAAGAAATACAACATGACCTCAGGGATCCAGGTGCTTCTGATGTGTGTTGCTTTTTATCTTTGAAAAACTCGTATACCACAGGTATTATTTAACAAAGGAAATCTTTTTGCTGACTGCTATTCTAAAACTAAAACAAGTAATTTTTTTAAGAGAATAAAGCTTTTTTCCTCCACTAAAACACACAAATATCATAATACAAAGGAACAGAAAAAGCTATAGATTAAATACAAGTTTTCGTGCTCTTTGCAAGAAAAGTCAGGCTGTATTGAAATAGAACAGCATCCCAAAATCATCCTGGAGAGGAAAGGTTCAGCAGACCACAGTCTGTGTGGGCAACCAGGTAATTGCCCTGGGTAACATTTCAAGTGCAAATCATCCTGGAGGGCCCAGATCCTTCTTTATTTTACTTGGACAAAATCCTGTAACTCCAGAACTGTGTCTTCCAGAGGGGGAGATAAATTCTTCTCACAAGAACTGGCCACACTGCAGTTTCTAATACTTTGGGCAGCTGAAGGTCAGTGCCCAGGGGTTTGCTCTCAGGACGCACCCTAAAGTCACTCTTTATAGGAATTAACAAAACGGAGCGTTTCCCAACACATCAGCAAGCCGTTCTCACCCACTGTGTCCCTGCAGCCCGGAGGGCAGTGCCACCTTTACCCTGGACCAAGAACACTTCCAGATGCCGCCCATGCCTTGGAGCCATGACCTGGAGCCACTTGGCAACCCTCCCCCTTCTCTTCTAAGTTTTATGGATCCCTTTTGTCACCATGGTATCTGGCCTGGATTTTTTTTCTAAACCACAAGCTTCCTTCTGCCTCAGTGCAAGCCAGCATCTGCCTACCCCAATCAGAAGCTAAGTACACGCTACATTTCATTTTTTAAAAGTTCAAGTCCCTCAGCTGTTTATTTGCTGTAGGATGGAGTTCTCCAGGCCTGGGCAAGCAGCCAAAACAGTCTCATTCTCCTGATGTTCTTCAGTCTCAGCCTAAAGCTCGATGGCTGGCACTGTGAGGTGAGGGGTATCCTAACACCTTCCAAGCCTAACTTTGGTCACAAATCATTCTGTGGAAGATGTAGATGTCTGCCCAGCCTCTCCTCGGTTTATACAGGTGTAAATTCCTGGGAAGATCCTTTCCCAACTCAGCTTTATGGATTCACTTCCGTCTTTCCACAGCATGCACAACAAACCTCAGTCCTCTGGGGGTGAAGGGAGGCACTTCCAGCGACCTCCTGGTACATTTTAATTGATGGAAAGGAACAGATTTAGAGCAAGATTGCTCAAGCACGAAGGTTCCATGGACTGAGCCACCAAACCGTGGGACTCATTTATCTGCATCACAGGGTGGAATTTCCAGTTCTTAATCAGGATTATCAGGTCACTAACAAGGAAATTTGCAAACCTGACCCTCTGTATTTCTATATTGTACTTCCTGCCTAGGGAAAAAGCCCAAACATCTATCTATTGTCCATAAATCAGCTTCACTTGAAGTTCATTTCAATCCATGTCCAGTGAGAATGTTTTGGGATATACTTTTAATCCATTCAAGGAGTTATTCTACTCCTCTCTTACTCTGCCAGTTGTTCCGCAGCTGCTGCTCTGGCCAAATACATTTGCAACATGTGCACAGGAATGTCTTTGATAAGCAGCATTAAGTATTTCCTAAGGAATAAAATCTTGTCCTGCTGTAGTCCATGGCAAAACTCCCAGTGACATAAACACAGCCAGAGGTTGATCCCATGAGGTGAATACAGATGTGCCGTTTAAAACTGCCTGGAAACGACTATTCTCATAAAAATGTGAGTTTCTGTGAAAAATATCATTATTTTTCCCAGAGGCTTCCTTTTTGCTGTTTCCATCAGGCTGTTCCAGTTGATTCTGACCTATGCCTAAGGCAGGAGGGGTGTCTGATACACCTCCCATTTAACTTAGGGACACACACCCTAAATGTGATGTGTGTCAGGATCTGCAAAATCCCGTTGGTCAGGAATCCCCTGCTGTTCCCATCACCAAATGCTTGTTCTGTATGTAAGAAATGCTGAGGCACATGAAGAACAGCCACGTTTGCTCCTGTAAATGCTCATTCCCCTCTCCCTGTCCGCCCAAGAGCCCGGGCACACAGTGACATTTCAGCTTTGATGAATGGAAGCCTTTTCCCAGTCACACCCAACCCAAACCAGAGGCTGGCTGTCACCTGGCAGAGCTTGTCCCATGTGACTGTGCCAGTCACTAACATCCCAATCCCGAGCTGGATCCCGCAGTGCACTTCATCATGTAAAACAGAAGATCCAATGGCAACGCTTTTCCCTCTGCAAAGCCTTACTCACTGTGCAAACCTGGAGATTTCAGTGTTTATCTCCCAACAGAAAGTTCAGAGCAGCTACTGAATGACAAATGCTTCACATGACATTTCTCACAGCTCCTGCTTACCCCCAAAGGTTCTTCCCCCAGAGATGGGCACTGAGCAGGCTCCCCAGGGCAGTGGGCACGGCCCCGAGGGTGCCAGAGCTGCAGGAGGGTTTGGACAACACTCTCAGGGGCAGGGTGGGATTTCTGGGGTGTCCTGGGCAGGGCCAGGGGCTGGACTTGGATGATCCGTGTGGGTCCCTTCCAACTCGGGAAATTCTTTGATTCTAAGATACAAGAGATGAACACAGCTAGAAGTTCCTCTCAAATCTACCATCCCTCAAAGTCCCTCACAGATCTCAGTCACATTGAATATCAGAGACAGAACCTGTTTAGATTTCAGAAGATATTTCTAGTTACACCAAAATGTTCAGAGCCTTTGAATACCTCTACAGTTGCAGGTATCAATAATCACCCCCAAATAAAAACCAAATTAACATATCCCAAACACACACATACATTCCTTTCCACCAAACATTTTTCCTGGACAACATGGCCTTAATTTTTTAAATACAAACTGTTAACATAATTTTGGGAGCAGAGCCAATTTCATCCAAGAACAGAAGAAAGCTTTATTGGGTTGGATCCAACATTTGTCTCCCCCAGTATCTGTCTCCCCCTGTCACAGATCCCAGGGAGGAGCACACCAGCAGACTGAGCACAGAGAGCTACACCACATGCTTTCTTCCCAGACTCCAATAATCCATAGTTTTGAGTCAGAGGTGTAGTAATTATGCTTAATAGCCCTTAATAGACTTTCCCCTTAATTTGTCTCACTGCTTCTTAAGCCTGTGCACTGTCTGCTCCACACCACATCCTCAGTCAGGGAGTTTCTCCATTAAATCCATGCTGGCAAACAAAGTATTTCATTTATTCTGAATCTGCCACCTGCCACTCTCACTTGCTCTCCCCCAGTTGTTCTGTTGGGGAGCGTTATGAATAATCCTTTCCTGTTTGTTCTCCCATGCCTGAAATGATATCACATTTCAGACTTCTTCAGCTCTTTCTCCACCATCTGCAGAATTTACAGAATCATGGAATAGTTTGGGTTGGACGGGACCTTAAAACTCATCCCGTCCCACCCCCTGCCATGGGCAGGAACACCCTCCCCTCTCCCACAATGCTCCAAGCCCCATCCAAACGGGCCCTGAACACTTCCAGAGATGGGGCAGCCACAACTTCTACCTTATTATTCACAAATTCTACCTTATTTGGTTGTTCCTCCCACAGTCATCACCTCACCCTACTTTCTTCTCTTTTCTTGCTTTTTCATACCATTTAAAAACCATTCCAGTCTACTAAAAGACACAGACTCACCACACATTTATACAGTGGTTTGGGGTTTTTTAATTTTGCCCTTTCCCATCCTAAGAATTCCTGATATTTTGTTTGCTTTTTATGGCCACAAATATGATATTTTTGTAGAATTACCTAGTGCAGCTCTGAGACCCCTCTGCTAAACACCATTTTAGCAGAGTTTAAACCTGATTCTGGCACAGGTCAATGATTGTTTCTTCCCAGTTTCCCAACTGGACCAGCTGCAGCAGGCTGTTCTGGCACTGGGACTGCTTAGAGTTCTGTGGGAACCTCCTTGTAACTTCTGCATATTGCAAAAGCAGTCTATATATTTCCAAATCTTGATTGCTATCTGTTTTGTGCAACTGATGTGTAATTAATTATATAACTCGAAAAATAAATCCTTTCCTCTTATCCCACAGCAGTTTCTTTACGTAAAAAGATTTTTATCCCGACCAAAGCTTGTCCAAAACTTTCTAAGGGATTCACTACTAAGGGGTCAGCCTTATTCCCATGCTCCAGGGAGCTCAGGTGTGAGGCGCAGCCTTCTCCTCTGACAGTGCACTGCTTCTCCTCCCTGCTCTGTCTCTGTCCAAGCATCCGCTGGGAAAAAGCCTAACAAAGAAGAACATCCACGTGTCCAGGCCCGGAAGATGGCTCGCAGCTCCCCGGTGTCCTTGTTTAACCACAGCTGCCTCTGGCTCCTCTCCTCACTCCAACGCCCCAGCAACCAAACTACAGGTAACAGCTCAAATCTTATGCTTGAGCACCTTTAGAATTTTCAGAGAGGCTTATTCATGCACAGAAACGGCCCCAGTAAAACTAAACTTCACACAGTTCATTAAAGAAATAAATCACCACATCCACGTCTCACAGGGGAAATAAGTTCAGGAAGGAGTTTTAAGTCAGGATGTGTAGACAACTTCAGCTGTATCCGGACAGCACTAACCTCAGTCAGGCCAGTTTGATGCTGACCCTTCACCTTTTCTTCTGGTGCCTTAAAGCTCAGTCTCACTCTCTTGCCTCCTGAATGTCAGAAAATGGCCTTAACAGTGAGCTGGAGGTGCTGTCCTGGCAAGGACGAGCTCCTTGATGGAGGCTTTTTTCTGGGACAAATAACAGTAGATAAGCATTACAATTAAAACTCTTTCAGGCTTGATTAAATATCTGACCAACAAAAGCACTTTAAATTTAATCATAAACCAAAGGTCTCCCCTGAATATGGCTGAGGTTAAACAAATGGTAATAACACCAAATCTTCATGTTTGAGCAGAAACATTCTTGAATAGAATATTGATATGAGTTGGGGATTTGGTTCAGCTTTCCAGCTCTCTGATCAGTGCCAGGAACTGAGATCAGCAGTTCCAGGGCTGGGGAGCACAAAGAACAGGGACATAAGGCAGAGCTCACCTCCCTTGGCTATGACAACAATGCATCCTTAGCTCTTCTTTTTAACATAGAGGGGAACGTTTTAGTTCTGTTTTGAGCTTGAACAGCTGAATTCTATCAATGTTTGTGCAGTACCATTTGTCTGCTCTCTCCCCAACTCCTTCTCTTCTGGGAGGAGTAAGAATAACCTTGCAGGGACTCTTGGTTTTGGCACCCTCTGCTTGTTACATACATGCCAATTCACTGACTTCTATAGGAATTTTCTGCATGTAACTATATTGACTCAGAACAAGCAAAATTCCCTGCTCAACTTTATAAACATTTATTTCAAACCTCCAAGTGCTTAGCCCTGACATGACACTGTGTGGATCGTATCTCGGAACGTGCAGCGGTTCAGAGTTCAAGCAAAGCTGGCCCAAGCTGACAGCATCCAGCTTCTCCCCAGAATCTGTCTTTGCTCCCCAAGCAGAGACATAATCCTGAAGCACCACCTCAGAATAAACACTGTCCAACCTGCATATACAATCTACAGAAATTCTCAGCAAAAAGCCTTTCCCTGTCTTAACTGCGGAGTGTAATTCCCCATGTTTCTCCTGCTGGTTTTATTTAAGCACAGTAGAATGTTTTTTATTTTGATATATTAAAACTATTGCAACAACTGCAGCCAATTTAATCTCTGGCTCCATTAAAAATTTGAATGCAATATTTTAAGAAAAATATTTGACTTATCTAAAGTTTGGAACAATGACTTTACCAAAACCCAACCCAGGAGGCAGATGGAACACATCCAAGCTCGATCCCCATTACAGATTTTGTCTTCCACCCCAAGAGCTCTAATTGAGAACAATTCCTACCATTTTATTGAGAGAAATTCAATTTCGTGAACACTGGGATAAAAAAGTCCTTCTCACATATTATGTTTCCACAACAGAGGGGTTTAAAATAATACCAAGGCTAACATGTCAGTTTTCACCCCTGGTTTACCAACTGCATGAGCTGAGTATCACAGAAACATATACACACTGTGAGATTGGTTTTAGAACTACAGGCAGAGCTTATTTTCCCCACAATATGTGATTTTACCTAAACTTGCATCATATTACAAGACTATTTACCAAAGATTCCTATCAGGGTTTTCTTCCCACACGAGCTGCCCTGACAGGCAGCAGAAGGAAGTTTATGAGCAGCTCCTCGTCTGCTGCTGCTGCTGCTGCTCGGGGCTTCCACGGTGACCAACGGGAGCCTGGAATGTGGCAGCAGAGCTGGGCACACTTGGGATACACACTGGGAACCACTGGATGCACAGACACGCTGAGGTTTGCCCGCGGCTGGGCTCGATGGTCTTTGAGGTGTGCTCCACTCTGAGCAGTTCTCTGAGTCCATGAAGCCTCACAGCAGCCAAGCAGCACAAACACAAAGCATGCAGACTCCACTCACTCGATCTTAGGGAGGCAGTATTTGCATTGATTGTGATAAGCTGAGGAAAAAGGCCCTCAAGGGATTTCAATGCAAGATATAACTTTGTATACAATCTCCATCTCTCCATGGATTACTTCCCTGGGATTCACGCTTCAGAAGAATGAAGTGGCTTTGCCAGCCCTCCCAAAGCCCTGAGTTGTTGACCAGGGACAGGAGCTGGTGGTTACACACCGTTTGTTTGCAGCTGCTCTTCTCCAGATCTGTTCTCCCTCAGAATGTTCTAGGGAAGCGCTTGCCACTGGCTGTGTATCCCCAGCAGCACCAGCAAGTCCTCCAGTGCCTTACTGGATTATGAGGGAAAAGAGAAGAGTAACTGTGAGCAAATGTTCACTCCCCTGACCACAGGCCACTTTCTTCTTCATTTCCTGGTGGGTGGGGAGAAGACCTAGATCCTTTCCCAAGCAAGAAAACAATACAATAAAAACACAAATCCCCCACATCCTTAAGTTTGTGAATGAAAAAATAAACTACAATTTCCCTTCCTCTCTAAAACCAGCCCTGAACAGCAGCGAGTGTAACATGGGACTCTGGCTCTGGAGATCATGCCTTTTTTCTTGCCGTGTCTGTGGTCGCAGCAGGAGGTGAGGAAGGAAAACCACCCACGCAGCCATCAAAACAAGGGAGCAGGGAGAGCCTGGAGAGATGGAAACATCACAAAGACCCACAAAGATCACAAAGATCAAGTGCCTGGCCCTGAGGTGTGTCTGGACACCAGAGGTTTCACGGGGCAGTTTCCGCAGCCCACAGCCCTGGCAGTGGCACAGGGGAGAGCTCAGCCCACCATCTGGAGTGCTGGCACCTCGCTTCCACAGCCTCCAGTTTCATCATCCACACTCCTGGAGCGTGCAAGAGGATGGTGGATGAACAAACACAATTCTCTCAGACAAAGTACTTAGTCAAGACCGGTGCAGTTGTTGGCAACAAATGTACGCTCATAAGACCGAGGAGAATTTAAACAGCTGGCTCCCTTCCACATGAGATCAATAAAACTGGCAATCCAGCTGCCTCCAGGAAGAAAGGCATTCTGCTGATGCAGGAAGGCTGGGCCATCTCTTACTCAAAACCCAATGAAATACCGAAACCTTATGGAGAAAATCACAGACTGGACTTGTGCCGTTCAGCTTCTTCCCTCCTTGTATCCTCTTCTTCCAGGAGCAAGAGTCTAAATGACTCTTAGGCCTCTTCTCCCTTTGCCTCTTGAAGGATTTGCACAGAAGTCTGCAGTGAAACCCCCCTCACAGCCTGCACAGTCCCTCCTCCTGCAATGCTTGAGCACTTCTGAATGCAGCACTTGGCGTCTGTCATTTACATCCATGGCCTGCAACGCTGTCTCAGACTAAGGAACACCATTCACTTTGACTGTACATCCCTCAGGAAGACTCCTGGGCAGAAGCTCCATGTGCATATTCCCACAGTGGGTGTCCCCACCTCATCTTCAATGCCCAGGCACCACTGCCCAGCCCACAACTCACAGGTACAACATCCATGTTGAGAAAGATTAAAGAGAAGGGGCAGCTTCCCATGCAAGACTTCCAAACACAGCAGCAAACTGGTGCTATAACTATCACATCATGAGGTGAAATTCAGATAGGAGGCCAGACAACACATACTTCACCAGAAATCCCTTGAAACACACTCATAAAATGCCTTTGCTTAGACATGAGCTTCTCACAGTACTTTTTCCTCACTGATACATCCTACTGAACATAAACATTCTGGAGAACAGTTCCTTGGGGCAGTATTTTATATACTGTGACGTGGTAAATTATACCACATTACAAAGCAGGACTTTGCCAATAACAGACCACAGAATTTGGGCACCTTCCAAGACTCACAGCCTCAGGGTGTGAGGTGTGAAGTAATCCCAACTCTTCTCCCTTCAGTGGGAAAGATGCTTTCCAGCCTCACAAAAGCTTCTCCAGCTCATAGAAACAGGGCAAAAAGGAGGAGATCTGATTCTTATTTCTGGTTTGCTTCTACTCAGGCAAATTACCCTTTTAACCCCCAAATTAACACAGTGCTGGGCGTCACTGACAGTATGAAGCCGACTTAGCAGGAGTGAGAGCCCTTCCAGGGCTGATGTTACCCAGCTCAGTCACTTTGCTGCAAACAGCCTTGCCTCTGTTCCATCTCTCTGCAGCAGCCTCCTCTGATGTGGATTTTCCATTCCTGGAGTGGGTTATTTCAAATTCAGCACCCGGAAAGGCTCCCCTGGACACCTCCAAGCAAAGCCGGTCTCACCAGCAGCTGAAGACCCACGGAAACTACTCATTCCCATGGAGTACATTTCCCTGCAAAGAGGTGCCTCTCTGTCTTACTTTAGGTTGAAACATCGATTAAAATTCTTATACTGGAAAGAAAACATCACCCAGTGAGGTGCTCGGCTGGTCCCTGCCAACAGAAACACCCTCAGTGCACAGAGGAAAATGAGAATGTGCAAGTCCTGCTCATTACCACAACATCACTTGAGCTGCTCCAGTTTTAGACACAGGCATGACTATATAAAAAAAAATATATACACGTGTCATAAAACTGGCAATTATGTGCATGTTACGCTCCAATTCCCCAAAAACAGACTACACCAACGCTATGTTCAAATTCCAGAGTCAGGGATGCACAAAGGAGCCTAAAAGGCAGCAGTTAGTCAGACTGGAGCCTTGTAACGGGCACAACCCACACAAGGATGAGAGGCAGCACCACAGAAACCGCTAAGCTAATAATTAAAAACTTAATTTAAAACTGGGAAAACACAGTCAGGCTTGAGATCGGTGATTGCACTCCTGGAGCTCAGTATCACCACACAGACAGAAATCAATAGGTGCCATGAAGAGGGCACTGATAAAAATCTATAGCAACTGAAGCAGTCAACTTGAAACCTATTAACAGCTGCATCAGAAAGAAAGAATTCCTTTTTCAATCTGGTAATGACTGCTGCTTTCCTTCCAGATGATCGCTTTGTATGAACCCCGTAGAAATCCCTTTGGATCCCTTTTGTGAAACTCGGGATTTCGGGACCCGCTCCAGAGCAGCATCTGCCTTTCCGCAGCACCACCAGCAGAGCGATGTCAGCGCTGACATCAAGATTAGCAGAGATGACCCTGGAAGGGAGGGACAGCAGGGACACCTGAAGCACACCGCTCCTGTGCCATCTGCGCCCCAAGCCCACCAGCTTACCAACCCGGTATTAGATCTGCTGAGCATCACTGACAGGTGGCTGCCCTCGGAGAAGGAGAATTCAGTGAAGGTTTATCTTCTGCACATCACTGTCCTCCCGAAGTTTGGGGAGCTGCACCTGAAGCACGGAGTCCCACAGTGACAGGGAAAGGCCATCACACAGACACAGCTCAGTCTCTTTATCGCCTCGGAGTAAAAGTCACTGGTCATTAACTGCAATAGCTGGCATTTTCTGAGGCTCTGGCATTTTGTAGGGCTCCAGCACATCCCTACCAAGTGCGACCAAACCCCCTGGATCTCCGCCTTGGAGCATCTCTCACAGATCAAACTGAAACCAGCTGAGGACACCTGAACGCAGGCAAAACCCCCGGTATTCCTGTCTATTTCGTATTTCCCTTTTGAAACACATAGCCCCGAGCTCTGCCTACACCCCCGCCGGGGCCGTGCGAAGCGAAACCCCAGTTGTTCCCACACGGCGAGAACCGGCAGCTACCGGGACAGCGGCCACACGCCCGCCGCCACCCCCCGCGGGGGACAGACTCATCACAGCCCGACGGTGGGCCGCACGTCTGGAGCCGAACTTTGAGAATACCACCAAAAAATAAAAAAAAAAAAAAAAAGAAAAAAAAAGAAAAAAAAAAGAAAATTAAAAAAAAGAACCCCCTCGGAATGGCGGTGGCTCCGCGCTGCCAGCCCCGCGCCCCCCGCGGCCCTTACCGCCGTGGAGCCGGAGGAGGAGGCGATGTACACCTTGATGACCATGGTGGGAGCGGCGGGACGCGGAGCCGGCTGGGTGTGTGAGGGCGGCGAGGGCGCGGGCTGGGGCTGAGGCGGCACGGAGGGACGGCAGGGAGGGGAGGGGAGGGGAGGGAAGGAGGGCGGGCGGCGGGAGCGCTCGCCCCGCCTCGCCCCGCCACCGCCGCCCGAGCCCGGAAGGGCGGAAAACGGTTTTTAGAAAAATAAATAAATAAATAAATAAATATTGGGAGGGGGGGAGAGGAGAAGAAGAAAGAGCGGGGAGAGAAGGCGCGTTCTGGACGCGCCGCGCGAGACGTGCGGGGAGGGGGTGGGGAGGGAGCCATGGCGGCGGCGGCGGCGGCGGGGGGTGGTCCGCGCTGGGGGCTCGGCGGGGCCCGGGAGGGGCGGCGGGGAGAGCCGGGGGCAGCGAGCCAGCCCCGCGGGGCCGCCATGGCAGCCGCCGCCCCCCTCAGGGCCCGCTCACCGCCCCCTCAGGGCCGAGTCCACTCGTGGCTGCTCCCCTCGTGGCTGCTCCCCTCAGGGCCGACTCTCCTCGTAGCTGTTATTATACTCAGGTGCTGCTCCCCTCAGGTCTCACTCCCCTCATGGTCGATCCCCTGACGGCCGGTCCCCTCAGTCCCACTCCCTTCAATCCCTCTCCCCTCATGGCCGCTCCCCTCAGTCCCGCTCCCCTCAGTCCCGTTCCCCTCAGTCCTGCTCCCCTCAGTCCTGCTCCCCTCAATCCCTCTCCCCTCAATCCCTCTTCCCTCAGCCCCACTCCCCTCAGTCCCGCTCCCCTCATGGCCGATCCCCTCAGTCCCGCTCCCTTCAGTCCTGCTCCCCTCAATCCCTCTCCCCTCAATCCCTCTCCCCTCATTCCCACTCCCCTCAGTCCCGCTCCCCTCAGTCCTGCTCCCCTCAATCCCTCTCCCTTCAATCCCTCTCCCCTCAGCCCCAATCCCC
>JAWWEU010000138.1:1017610-1059831 GCA_035583155.1 Acropternis orthonyx | reverse complement strand
GCAGGGCCGGGGGCGGCCCGCGGCCCCCCGGGACGTGCCGCGGCCGGGGCGGCGCGGCCCAGCCGGCCCAGCCCTTCCCGCAGGCCGCGGCGGGCGCGGGGCCGTGCCCGGCGGCTCCGGGGGGCACCGTGTGCCGCTGGAATGCCGTGTGCGAACTGCCCCGCCGTGCTGTGGTACCTGCGAGCAGCACTGGCACCGCGAACCCCGGCGCGGTGGGCATTGGGATTCGCTCATGGCTCTTGCTCTGACTCCTCCACACCTTGCCCGAGACGTGGTTTCGCACTTCAGCAAAGCTGTAGGAGCTCAGGTGCGGACAAGAGAGCTCCCTGTGTCCACATCGGAGCCGCTGCCTTTCCCTTTCCGAGGCGTATTCAGAATTTCAGGGGTGTTGTGCTTCATCACACCTCTGGTGGATAATTCCGGGACTGTAAATTGAGTGAGCAGACACAGAGTAAGTACTGCCTTCAGTAAATTCTGGTTGTTCCTAGAGAATCTGAAATCTAACTGTGGGCCGTCTCAGGTTTAGTTTACATCCAGCATCTAAGAGTGCCAGTATAAAATCTGGTGTCAAGACATACTGGGTTTGCCTAATCATATGTATTTTTAACATGTACATTTTTTCCTTTCATTCTGTGTGGCCTTAAAACTTTTTTTTTACATATATATTACATGTTGGAACCATGTACTTTTCTTTAAAATTTCAGAAATGGGAGGCAAACCATTTTGGAGTGAGTTTTGGAGTTGATGGGAAATATCTTCTCACTGTATAGAATTCTCAAAATTAAGTATAAGAATTTTTTTTGGTATCTTAACACTAACCAATCCTTTTAGTTTGCCTTTTCCTCTAGTGTTACTTAACTGTTTCTCATGGCTTACAGTAAGGAGCAGGATTATAAATGAATCATTGCAGTGAGACAGGTTGATGCCAGGTGGGATGAGCTGAGCTTCTCTCTGTTAATCCTCGGAGTGTTGAGGATGTTGAGGAAAGGCTTTGCCCCTGTCACTGCTTGGGGTCTGGAGTGTTTGGAATTTGGACCTTTGGCTGCATATGATTGTTTATTAACCCAAACTCCTCGACTTCAGGGCTGGCTGGATGTCTAAATGCCATTCTCAGAACAGAGCCAGGGTTGTGAAGGACACATATCTCTCCAACCTTCATTTTAATTATCTCAGGCATGTAATGAACCAAAATTAAATTCTAGTTGCCAGCAACTGGAGGTAAAAGTTCTTTTCCTACCTATTTCTCCTTTTTGAACTCTTCCAGACAGCCAAAATTATTTACAGTCTCAGCTGGGTGTTGCAACTGCTCTGGTCGGGGTAGTGGAGCTGATGAGAGTTTGCAACCCGGAGAAGTCTAATTTGTTTGTTTGTTTGCTTGCCCAGTATTGACAGAGTATTTCTGGTTCTGCTGTTTCAGCTGTTTTTTCCATGCTCAGTGTGGCTGTTCAGGTCAGCAGTGGTGTTTTTCAGAAAATAGGCCAATACTGTGGCCATTGAGTATGTTGCTAACTGCTCCGGGGCTTTTGGAAGTGATAAGGATGTAACAACCCAATGGCTACTAAATGGGTTTTATCTGGGGAATGTTTACGCCCACTTCGCTCGAGTTTTTAGTCAGGATCTGAAAACTGAGATTTCTTTGTTTCCTTTTTCTTTAGAGTTCATCCTTTACTTTAAGTGTCAGGTATCACAAGGCAGAAGAATTCATTTAAGACACACTAGTAAGAATTGTATTTAGTGAGCAAAACCACTCAGAGAATACAAGTTTACGTGCATTTGTGTTCCTTTTGTCTTTCCTGCTTATTCCCACATTGGAGTGCTTTGTGTGTGCAACATGTGGCTGCCTGTCTGGATAATCTGACAATCACAGAGTATCCCGAGTTGAAAGGGACTCAGAAGGATCATCAGTCCAACCCCTGGCCCTGCACAAACCCCCCCAGCAATCCCATCCTGCCCCTGTCCTGTTGTCCAAACCCTCCTGGAGCTCTGGCAGCCTCGGGGCTGTGCCCACTGCCCTGGGGAGCCTGGTCAGTGCCCACCAACCCTCTGGGGGAAGAACCTTTCCCTGAGATCCCACCTAACCCTCCCTGGCACAGCTCCAGCCATTCCCTGGGTCTGTCCCTGCTCACATGGAGCAGAGTTCCGAGCTGCAGCCCCCGATGAGTCTCCCCTCAGTCTCCTCTTCTCCAGCTGAATCATCCAGGTGTACTCCAGAGTGGTTTTGGTTTTTTTTTATTGGCTGCTGGTGGTCTTGAGGCAGGACATGGTTGTAAAGGTGAGGGAACAGAATGGTGGAATCCAGACTGGTTTGGGCTGAAAGGGTTGTCTGGTTCCACCCCTGCCATGGGCAGGGACACCTTCCACTGGACCAGGGTGCTCCAAGCCCCGTCCAGCCTGGCCTCCCGAAGGCCTGAAGTGTGTCCAACTTGCAGGTAATTAGTGCTGTGATTTTAAATGAGCAGCAGCACTCGGGGAGGACTCAGCTGCTGTACAGATGAGTCAGGCTGAACAGCTCTGATTATCAGTGCAGTCTCCAGTGACCTGCTGTTCCACATTATCTTTGTTTATTCCTGATAAAGGTGACTGGCTCTGTTCTGGTTTTAAGAACTTTCTGATGGGATGTATTTTCTGGCTCGGCCTGTTTTGGTCTTTTTGCTGAAATATGTGTAATTTCGGGCAAACCAGAAAATGCGCTGCTGTCGGACAGTGGGGAATTTGCATCCATGAGCGGCTGTGCTGGTATGGAAGAGCTTATGGGATTTGACTCTGAGTTCCTGCCTTGCCCATCTGCATTGATTTAAAACTAGCCCTGAGTCCGAGGTGCTGGTATTTATAGATCCTGCCGATCCCAGCATTAGCAGAGCAGAGATGTTACAGTTTTGTCACCTCAGGAACATGTCATCTGGAACATGGTCGTCCCAACCTGTTCTCTCTGGGGAACTGGGTGGGTAAAGGCTTTTGAAATCCATGTCTATTTGCATATCGTTGGCATCTTGTGCAGGCCAGTGTCTGAGCTTCCCTCTGCTGAGATGCCCTTTTTGAGGTTGTGAGTAATTTCCTGCTTGCTCAGCTGCCTTGGGCTTCTTGGCCTCCTCCTCTGCTTTTTGATACACTTGTCAATTGATTCTTAATTGATGGTTATTTTCCAAATGAGGCAAGTGTTCCAGGACTACCTGGAGGATCGAAATGCAGTGCTGAGGCCCAGCTGGGCCTGCTCACCAGGGATGGCTACAGAGAAGCCTCTGAAGGGCCATGTCTGCAGCTCCTGCCTTCAAAGCTGGGCTTTGAAGAGCTGTTTCACTGGGCTTCCCAAAAGAGATGGTTTTGAGCTCCCTGGCTCCCATTTCTGGGAAGACAGACATCCTGAGCAGTAATCACGAAGAGTCTTTTTGGTTTCCTGATTGTTGAAACCTTTCTTGAAGGAGAAATTGTCGGCAGACATAGTCATAGAGTCGTGGAATATCCTGGGTTGGAAGGGACCCACAAGGATCATCAGTGCAGCTGCTCCTGGCCCTGCACAGGACACCCCAAAATCCTACCCTGTGCCTGAGAGCGTTGTCCAAACAGGAATCACAGATCTCTGAGGTGACACTTTGATGCGTCCAGCCACAGGAACACGGACAAGTTTGGGGGTTGAGTTTCTCCCAGCCCTGATGTGACTTCACTTACAGTTGTTTTCTTCTGCTTATCACTGTATCAACTTATCTGCAGGCTGACTCAAGCAGTCAGGACTTTGAGACTTTTTAAAAAGAGGAGTTTTTTTATAAAGACTGGATTCACTTTACTCAATTCTTGAATTTTTAGATCCATTGTAATTGTGTGGTTACTGTGTCAGTGAGCTTTCCACGGTACTTTGGCATTCTTGTGCTATCACATTTGAACTTTTATAGGGTTTTTCACGTCTTCAGGCAACAAAACATTTTGTCTTTGTAATTTATCCCAAGGTGCAGCATTTGTTTTCACTTAGTACATTTTCAGCTCTTCTGCATTACTTTAACATGCATGGTTTTGGCCTGTATTACACATCAATAATTTCTTTGAATTTTTCTAATTGACTTCTAAAATATTTTCTAGTATTCTAAAAATATTTTCTGATATATTTGAGGAGCTGATAATATCCTTGCTGTTGTTTAATTTTGCCTTGTAGGGTTTGGATAAGCACACACTAAGAGATGGGGTTATACCTCTGCTTTTTTTCACCCTTCTTTTAAGGACAGTCTGATCTGGGAGACTGGTTTTCTCAGCTGGATGTTTGCAGCTTCATGCTTTAGAAAAATACGTAAAATCCATTTACAGCTTCTCACACAGAGGTGAAAGGAAGGAGTTTTGTTTCAAGTTCTTTTGGGAACCTGCAAACAGAATTGCATGTTTAGCTTTGGGCTGTGATTTAAGCATTTTATCTGGAAGTTATTATGGAAAAAAATCTCCAGGAGAATTTGCTGGTTTTGCTGCGTGCCTATGGAGCTGTTTGGTAATAACAGCAGTAATAATGTTCAGATTATGGGCCACTTACTTGGGCTGTTGTGCCTTGTAGAAGCATGGAATTGTTCAGGGAAAGAAGTGTAATAGAGCCTTCTCTGTGGTGTGGCATGGCTTGGATTGCAAATCCAGAGGGGAGGGAATGGTCACTGTGGCACGTGGTCTGGGCAATGTGCTCCACATTAAATATTCCTAAGGAAAGTTTATAATCCAATAAAACTGTGCACTAAAGTGCAGAAGCTTCAGCAGTTCCCATGTGCCTGTTTAACTGTGGCTCCACGGTGGATTTGCCAGCCTTTCTGGTCTGGGCAGTGATCAGGCAGAGGTCTGGTATCCCGAGCTGCTCAGCCTCTGGGTATCCCGGGGAAATTCCCACCAGGCATGTGCAGACAGCTGCCCTGTGCTCCATGGGGCTGCTCCAGCCATCCCTCCTCTGGGAATGCTGGCCTGGCCCCAGTGTCTGTGTTCCCTGTAAAACTGTACCTTCATCTGTGAGCAACAAAGTCCTTTTCCATTTTGGAGTTAGTCAGGAATGCTTGTGGAATAACATGTGCTCTGCCTCTGCAGGGCTTGTCTTAATTCAGCATCTCTCTAGACATGGAATATTGGGGATGCTCCCAGCCCAGCCCTGGGTGAGGAGGGGAATGTTTGCTGTGCTACTCTGGGAGAAGGGTTTGGACCTCCTGGGAAATGTATTTCCAGAGAGTGGTGTGGTTTGGTTTTACCCTGGAAGTGAAGTTTCGCACTTCTGGGTTGGTTACTCGTTCAAACCTTAAGCTTGACGTGTTGCTGTTTACTGGCAGCTGGTGACTGGAAGGTTGTTACTGGTTAACAGAGAGGTAAATAAGAATCCCGTACTCAGATTTTATTAAATTGCAGATTCTCTCTTTAGAATCGCCCTTGTTTCACACCCTTTCACGTCCCCTACACACCAAAGGGAAGCTGGTGCAGGATAACAAACTATTTTGTAGCAGTATTTCAGGAATGAGGAAGAACAAGAGGCAAATACCAAAGTTTGGACAATCCTTCCATCTCATTTTAACTTCTGTTATATCCTGTCATTTACAATAAAAGACAGTTCATGCTCATACTCTGAATTTCACTGGCTGTATAGCTGGGAAGGTGCCAAAATGACTTTGGAACTCTATGATTTTGGGAAAAAGAAGTTAAAATGACTGGAGAAACCTGTCTGTGCAGGAGAGCATCCGTGGGGTCATTTCTTGAAACTCACAGGATGAAAAGTCATGGAATGGGAACATGTTAATGCAGCCATCAGGTGTCTCTTCCCTGCACTGGGATGATCCTTGTGCTTGCTCCAAAAGGCCAGAGATGATCCTTTAACCTGCAGCGACTGAAGGATGCCAGGAGGGAGAAGCCTGTTTTTTTTCTAGGAGTTTCATTCACATTGGAAGAGGTTTTGGTTGGATTTAGTTCAATGATAATTTTATATATTGTTAGAAAAGCCATTCTTTTTTTCTTTTTGCTTAAAATCTTACTTGTGACCCACCCCTGCCTGGCCGTGTTGTGTCCTGTAGCTCCGCTGCTGTTGCCCAACTGGAATGTTAAAATTCCCGATGCCATGTGCTAATGATCTGTTTGATGACACAGTTGAGTGAACAGTGTTTTGGCAGCAGGACTGAGTGAACTACACACCTTTTCCTCCTTCCTGATTCCTGCCCCTCCCTCTGGTGTGTGGGGCGGGAACTGGGCATATCCCCGGGATCTGGGAATGCAGGATACTGTTGATCCCTAAAAGAAGGTGGATTTACCTGTGTGTCCTGTGTTGAAGGAGCTCAGTGAGCTCTGCTGAGGAGTTTTTCCTGCCAGCTAGTAAATACAGAAGTCAGGCAAGTGCAGGACATTCTGGATAATGGGGCACAGCTTTATTTGCTGTTTGAGCAGACTGTTGGAAAAGCTATTGTCTCTCCATAGAAAACAAAGGGAAAAAAGAAGAATGTGTGCTCAACATGACCAATTTGGAGCCTACGCATGTGGGTGGAAACTGGGTGTTGCTTTTGGGATAATATTTAAGGTTTTTAGGTTTTAATTAATATATGTGCTTCATACAGTAATGTCAGTGCAAGGGTGTTTCAGCTAAGCAAGAAAAGAATGAACTGCTGGGAAAAAAGGCTTAAAAAACGTTGTTTGAGCAGAGCACTGCACTGGGAACTCTGAGTTTCAGGGATTTTTGTTTGTTATTAAGGGATATCCTAAATTACGATTAAGCTGCTACAACCTGGAATTTCTGGTCTGACTTTTTCAACGCTCCACAGCACTTTAAATTTTGGTATAATTAATTTTGAAGGGGTTTTTAGACTTGATTTCAGTAACTTTACACTTCAATATGAAACAGTGAAATACCAGTAGAAGCAAGAATAAACCAGTTTTCCAATGTCCGTGTTGTTCCTGCGCTTAGGTGGCTGTCAATGCACACATCCCTCCGGATTATCTTCTTAGGATCTGTGAGAGGCTCGGACCCCTCTTGGACAAGGAGATCCCCCAGAGTGTCTTAGGGGTGCAGACCTTGCTGGGTGTGGGGCGCCAGTCTCTCCTGAGGGCAGCAAAAGGTAAGAGTCTCGGTTTAAGTTGATATTGCAGTGGTCAGGGCCCTTTTGTTTCCATCCCTGCTGTGGTGTCTGTGTGTTTGATGAGCCCTGCTTTGGGCCCTGTGCTTGCCAGCTTTCTTGTTGCTAAAATGCAGTTGTTGCTGGCCCTGCTGGGTGTATTTTCGTTGGTTGAAAATGCCATTTTAAGCAATTCTTGCCTGATCGTGTTACTTGCTTCTTTTGCCTCCTGTCCCCAGTGCTTTGGATTGGTGGTTGTGTAAATGATGTGATCTGGATTAGGGGTTTGATCCATCTGAAAAAGGCCATTTTTCCATATACATTTACCCACACCTGTGTCTAAATTCACCCAGCAGTCGATGTGTTTTGCTGGGCTGTTTCTGAGCCTGATTTCTTCCATTATTTGATTCCCTGGCCGTGCAGACACAGGACAGGGTGAGATTTGAGGCAGCATTGAGGGAGTGGGAGAAGGTGAGGCCGACTCTTCAGTGACAATTCCTGCCTGTCCTTGCTTAAAGTTAATTTGAAAGCCCCCAATCCTTTCATGAACAGAACACCAGTTCTATTCCCTTTGGAAAACTGCTCTGCCTGAGAGAATGATCCTGAGAGCAGTTTTGTGCTAAAACTAAACAGATCTGAGAGCCATTTGCTATTGGAGAGTGATTCCTCCTCCCCTCCTCGCTCCATGCCCCTGACACTTCCTCCCTGGAGCAGCCAGAACTTCCTTGATCCTGTGATGTGCTGATTCAGAGAGCTGAAATGTTGCAGAATTTGTTGTAGCAAATTAAATGAGCTGGTGGTGAAGGATCAGAGGGCTGGAGGTGACACAGGAGCAGGAGCATCATCCTGGCACAGGAGGAGGGATGGGAGAGCAGGACCTTCCTGTTTTGGTGGCACTGAGCACTTAATTCCCTGCATCCTGTGAAGTCACACCGATGCTAACAAGGACTGTGGCATTGTGCTGATCCATTGGATGTCTTCTGGGGGGGATGTGCTGTTTGCAGACATTCAGATTTGGAGACTGAGCCTTGTTTTGCCCGTGCTTTGCTGTAATTGTGGGGAGAATTCCAGGTTTGCAGAGAAACATTCCTTCATTTCACACTCAGTTTGCAGCAAACAGCAGCAAGAGGTGGACTGATCTATTTTGGGAAGTCTGAGTGCTGTTTTTAATGAGTATCATAGAATATTCTGGGCTATAGATTGGGGTTTAATAAGAAGGTGCTCTCAGGAGTCTCCGAGTCCCGGGAGCTTGTGCACTTCATGCTCAGAGATGCACATGGTGATACACAGATCCACCAACCTGTGGCACTGTCCTTCTGTTTCAGTACTTACTCACCGTGGAAGCTCATTTTTCTCCTTCCAAATGGCCAGAAGTGGAAGAAATCCAGGTCTAATTTCTGAGGTCCTCAGAAAAATCACTATTGTTCTAGAGAGGAGGCTCTCCGAGGCCAGTTGGCAGGACAGAGCTGGAGAATCTTTAAAGAAACCAGTCTTCACTTTAAAACAATGTTTTTCGGGGTGGGGGTGGGGTGCAGAGGATGATCTGAAAGGAGGGCACGTTGCCACCAATTGCAGGAAAACAGATTTATTGGAAAAAAACTCACTTTTCCACTTTCAGGGAGCAAATGTGTGTGTATATTCTCAAATGTACAGTTCCTGAGCAGCGGGTGCTTTGAGTGTTGGGACTGCAGCACTGAAAACATGGGAGAGCTCAGCCCTGCCTCACTGGACACCCACTTTTTAAAATATTTTTCTCTCAATTTAGACTCACTACTCACCCAGACTAACCGAAAATAAGTGGGAACCATTTACAGTGTTACTGCTTAGGAACTAGAAATCAGAGTAGCTCTACGTGATAGATCTCCAACAAACTATTTAACAAGACAGGTCTTACTCTGGGCTGCTGGGAGGGAGCAGTGCTTGGTGCCTGGATTATTTAACTGAGGGAGCATTTCTGTTTCTCTGTGCTGCAGACTTCAGGCACACGCTATGGAAAGGATCTGCCTTTGCAGCTCTGCACAGGGGCCGCCCCCCCGAACTGCCCGTGAACTACGGCAAGCCACCGAACGTGGGTGAGTTTGGAGCTGCACTGGGTGGCTCTTTCTCCTCCATGTATTTGTTCCTGTCCTGCTGAAAGTTGCTCTCACTGACTAAAACACTACTGTGGGTTTGCATTAGTGGGTTTTTTTACCATTTCACCAGGAATTAGTCTAGAAGAGGTTTCTCCCTGACAGCAGCATAATTTTTACGTTATTCAGGCTGGGATCTTCCCGAATATGTGTAGACATGTTTTGCAAAGCTTTGCATGTCAACTTGTTTGGAGGGCAACAGGCTGGAGTATCTTTTTCTGATAGGCCTGCATGATATGTACATATGTTTATGAGATTGGATAGCATGGCCACAGGAGCGTGGAGTCATGGAATCATCACAGCAGTCCTAGCCAGAACAAAGTGTCTGGCTCCCAGGGAGCGTTTTTGCCTCAAGAATTCCTTTTAGTTTGATTGTGACAGAAAACAGACTGCTTGCAACATCCCTCTCCAGAAAGGAAATAATCACCAAAGCAGCATTTGTGTTACTTCAGACTGAGTTGTCCCCGAGATAAAGAATGTGTATGGAGCTCAGATACGTGTGGGCTCCCAGCTGATGTCTCCTCACAGAGCTGCTCTGCTTTGTTTAAACTGCAGTGTTTTCCTTGTGTAGTCTGGACTTTCATTAACTGTTTTTATAGCAAACAAGTTTGATTCTTGAAGGCATAAAAATGTAAACCCTGGTTTGGTTCTTCTTAGGGTATTTTGTCTCTGTCTGTGCAGATGTTTTTCCTGGTTTATCAGGGAATCCCTTCGCATGTGAATCCCCCTCCCTTTGGAGATAGAGGAATGGTGATGGCAGGTTTCTATTTCTACCGTATCTGTATTTTTATTATTTTAGGCTGGTTCTGCAGTTGCTTTACTGTGAGCAGTTGTGCTGCTGGATTACCAATAACCTAGGGTGTAGATTTATTGCACACAACTTCTACGGCTGTATTTCTGTATGGATTCGTGGATCAATTTTTCATCAGACTGTATTTTTGGAATATGTGGTATTATTAATGACCCATCCTGGCAGGTTGGGCTTCAGCATTTGTCATGTTTTCATGGCAAAGCTTTGTGCTGCTCACTTGGTGATTATTTAGTGACATAAAAAAAAGAGTAATTTCTTGTGTTTGATGTTTTCCTAATTGTTCTTTTAAGAAATGCAAAAGTGTTATATGGAAAAGTGTCTTTTACAGCTGGTAATTAATTATTATAAGTATTGATTCCTGGAAGAATGCTGGAATATGGTCCCCCTTGGTGTAGCTACATAAACTATGAGTAAGAGAAGAAAATGTGTATGAAGATTAAAATAAGAATTTGGCTATACTTAAGGCACGAGTTTGGTTTTGGGATTCCTCATTGTCAATCCTGAAGTGGAAGTCTCAAAATTCTGTGTGTATTGTGCAAAATGCCTGTTTTTTTCTGCTGGGTAGTGCCAGCCAGTGTGTGTCTTGTTTTAAATGCCAGATGAAGAAGTGTGCCCAGTCTCTTTGGGATTTTGGCATAACTGTGAATTCCCACACTGTGCTGCCTCAGTCAGATGGAGTTTTCTGGAATTACTTGCTGAAGGAGTTGGGCTGAAGGAGAAGACGCCCATGTGTTCAGGAGTGAGATGAGGTGATTGTGCAATTACCTGTGTGAACTGGTAAATAAGGTATAGAACACGCAGCTAAAAGTCTTCCTGTATCAGTTCCCTTCCAGTGATAAGGATTTAAGCTTTTTACCATAAGGGTGTTGTTCTGCTCTGAGAACAGGATTAGTGATGGTCCCACTGGGATCAACTGGGAGAGCCCAGGTGGAAGAGTTGGTGGCTGCAGTGGTTTTCCTTTTCATGTGGTTGGAGTTGGGATGGGACCTTGGGGTCTGTACTCCTAAATAAAAGGTCATGCACAGCAGAACTGGAGCAGGGGATCAGTGTTGCCTTGTCCAGAGTGTTTGTGCAGTGCTGGGAATCTCCTGGCTGGGGGAGGCTCCGAGAAAGTGCTGAGCTGTGGAAGTTGTTCTCAGGGCCGTGGTGTCTGAGTGTTGAGTGTGTGGATGTGCTGGGGGAGGAGAGGGAGGGGAGGCACTGTCCTGCTGCCAGGACAGCCTGGTGAATACCAGGAGGGGCTGGTGGAGCCTTTCTGGGCATGTTCTGCAGTCGTGGGATTTTTGTGCTCTCCCAGTCACAAAGTGGAAAGACTGGTCATGCAGTGCCTCGGCACTGGGAGTTATTCCCCTTTGACAAACCTTCTTTTGAGGCTACTTCGGTTTGTCGGGGTTTTTTTTTTTTTGGAGGCAACTCAAAGCAGATCAGAGAGATGGTTGTTCTCCCTCTTGAAGAGCTGTTCTAACCTGAGGATGGAAATCTGTCTGTGGGTAACTGTTGTTAGTGAGAAAGAAGGTTGGTTTCACTCTTTGTGAGGTGCTTTAACCTGAGGATGAAAGTCTTTATGTAGGTAACTTGTTAGTCAAGATAACCTGTTAGTGAAAATAACTTCCTTCTTGGAAGCAGAAGGCACAGTCTCAGTGAACGAGCATTTGAGCTGCATGGAAAGTTACAGTCAAGGTGATCCACCTACCTTGGCCCTGCCAAAGAGCAGCACCAGGATGAGGTCAGGAATCGATGGTGTCTCATGCTGTAAATGAGTTCCATGAGGTCAGCGGCTCCCAGAGCTGGAACACGGTGTGCTTTTGGTGCTTTTCCTGGGTCCAGCTCTCTCTGTGGCCACTCTGAGAAGATATTTCCCATGTGTGAGCCAACTGTGTTTAATTCCCAGCGTTCCTATGAAATCCTGACCTGTGTCTGTCCCACACTCTGCGAGTGGTACCCGATCTTGGCTTGTTCCATTCATGGCAGAGTTTAAGTCCTCATTCCAAAGTTACAGTGCTCATTGCACAGGGTAAAACAGTCTGAGGTGAACTCATCACCCTTGAGAAACTGGTTTTAAAACAAACGTTTGCACCACTTTCCTGTTTTCTAGTTTTCCTTGCAAAAAGTGGAGTGACACAAGGTTTGTAGGGAGAGGAAGGATTGGAGCAGGTGCTGCTCGGTGACTTTACCACTCTGAATGAATTTTTGGCTGTCTGATGACTGGTTCTTACATATTCTTTGCACTGGTGGGTTGTTGCTGCAGGGTCTGGGGTTTGTCTCTCCTAGGTGAGTGCTTTGGCAGGGTGTTACATTTGTGCTGCTCCCTCTGGTAGAACATGAGGTGACTCGGAATGTGTGAATTGCTGCTTACAGCATTTATGGCTTGCATTAAGGACTCTGATTTTCCTGAAGGTGTGATCTTCCAGGACCAGGGACTGTGGGAAATAAAGAGAAAAGTGCCTGTGTTTTACATGTAGTGCAGGCTGGGAGTTGGAGGAGCTGAGGTGGCCCTTCAATTTGGGGACGAAACTGACTTTTCTTATCAAGAAGACAAGATCTGCTCCCTTTTCATGTGAAATAAGTGTCTGGAAAGTTTTTCCTGGCAGGGAATAGTGAGAGGGTGGACTTGGCATCTCTTGCACCCAGTATGGCATGAAATACACCAGTTAATTAGATTGCTAAAATTTTTTAGGGTTACTAAGTTGCTGTTTCTCCGGGTGGGAATTGTTTTTTAATGCTTTGAGGCCTTAGGAGTACAGTGACTTCATTGTGCTGAAGAAAGGAAACTTCACAGGGATTTTTGTCATGTGGGGGTAATTCCCTCTTTAGATATTGTGTATTTATCTCCCTAGGAACTGGACTTGGGGATGTTGTTTGTTCCTTTGAAGCAGTAATAATTTCTTTGGCCAAAGATGCCGTTGCTTTGATAAAGTTGTGGCTCCTCGTGGCACTGCAGTGGCTCTGGGTGTCTCTGATTGAAGCATTTCACAAACAGGGCTTTTTATTTTGTAATTATCCGTGGGAGATTGAGGAGTTCTGTCCCCATTGTGCAAACAGGGAAATAAACCCAGGGAAAAAAAGGGAAATTACTTTCATATCCGCTGGAGCTGAACTGATTGCAAGGCTGGGAATCCACCGGAAAAGTGGGATGCCAGGCCTGGGACTTGGGTGCCTGAACATTCTTTATACCTTCCAGGTTTCCTTCATGTGATTTACACCAAACATAGTGGTAAATGTTTGGAAGGATTGCATTGAGACACAGAAAATACTGTGATTATCAGGAATATTTTGAAATGTGAACATACTTTTTCGATTCACACAGCTCTTTGTGTGGTTAAAAAATTATTCAGAGCCATTTGAAATAGCATAAAGGCAGATACAGTGTTATTATGTATTTAAATATCTATATATATATGTATTTAAAGGCTTGAAGCATTGAAAGGCACAGCAGAGTTGCAGTGTTGCTGAGTGATTCCTTCCCTCTGTTGGCACACGGGGTCCACGGGGTGGGGGAAAGGGAGGCGTCATGTGTTTTAAAATTTAGCTTTTAAGCTGTCATACTTACATAGTAAATAAAGTAATCTGTAGGCAGAGCTGAGGTACCTTTGTAGAGCATTTAGCACTGTGGCATCGCTGTGGTAGAGGTAAAAAAAAGCTTCAGCTTTACTTTGCTTGGGGAGACAATTTTATTTAACAGCCCTGTATAATGTCAGGTATCAGTTCAGTGGGACGTGGATAGTAAATTAATTTGCTTTAGTGTGTTTTGCTGTTTAGTACTGCTGAATATGTGTTTTTACATGCAAAGCAAATATTGACTGACTGGAGCCTGATGGCTTTTGCAAGTGTCTTTTATGCAGCTTTTTTTCCCCCTCACACTTCGTGCTTCAGTTGCACAGAGTGATTAAAAATAATCCAAATTTCCAAATTTGAGACAAAAAAGCCACTTTCTGCAAATACTTCAAAGGTACAAATTTACACAAGTGAGTTACGGGTTAGAAGCCCTTTGAAATGGCAGTTCTTGAGTTTGTAGATTAATTTTGTGCCATATTCCATAATATTTTTGTGGAGATTGGCAGTGATACGGTGAGAGATGAAACGGGTTGAGTTTTTCACTGCGCTTTTAAACTCAGGGGTTGAAAGCACTGAGGAGCCTCCTGGTGCTCCTGGGATGCCCAACCTCCTTCAAGGTGCAGGAGGCAAGATAAGGAGTTTCCGCAGGGGTTCTGCTATCACAGGGACTCCACAGCAGTGCTGGGGCCTCGATGCCTTTGGAAGATCCTCTCAGAACTGTAAAATCCAAAGTTGAAGTGCTGTGAATGAGGACAGGTCAGGGGAAACAGTAACAGGAGAGGGTTGGTGGAATTAAATACCCCAAAATGCTCCAAAATGGGGCATCAGCTCCAGGATGAGCTCTTTGACACGATGGCTTTGTGCATTTACCTCTCAGGCTGTTCTTGCAAGCATTTCTGGCTGCAGCCATGGGAAATCATTTGTTGTTGTTGCAGTTTTTTCTTGTTCCTGCCATTCGTTGGATTGGGACTTTTCCATCAGTGCCCACGTATTTCTTACTCTTCAATTCCATTGCCATAATGGTGGCAGTGATGTTGCTGTTCAGCATGTGGAAGGGCATTGACCCTTACATATGATCTGGGAGCCACCAAAACTATTATTATACCATAAAACTAAATTTCTTGTAATTGGTATTAGTAACAGATCGTTTCTGTAAAGCAGATTTCCCAATCCCTGTAGAGTAACTGTGTCTGTACCTGCTCCTGAACTGAGCATTGGAATAACTCCCACTTGTGGTGGGACTTTTAGTTTTGCTGTAATTTTGGGTGAGGCAGCAGATGCAGTGTGTGGTGGGTATTCAGCAGGAGTGGGATGGCTTTCTATAGCACTGTGCAGAACATTCTGATAAGGTGGGAGAGGCTCAGATTTATGGATTGTAATAACAGAGTTGTTCAGGAACATTATATTTGATTTAGTATTTACTTACACTGAGTTCTGGACAAGATTCCTGCCTTACTGTTCCTTCTGCTGTGTTTTTGCCCCCCAGTCCACATCCTTTCTGCCAGGCAATTAACTGGCTGTGGCCGTTTCAGTCACTTGTTCCCCACATCCACCTACCAACACATGAAGATGCATAAGAGGATCTTGGGGCACCTCTCCTCTGTTTATTGTATCGCCTTCGACCGCAGCGGGAGGAGAATTTTTACAGTAAGTTTAAAAACTGGCCTCTTTTTTTTTTGGCAGATTGCTTTGCTTGGTTTGATTTTCCTTCTTTCATGAGTCCCTCAACAGCCTCTTAGGCACTGATTGAGATGCAGACACAACTTTCTGCAGCTGCAATTTACTTTTCTGCTAAATTTGCCTTCCAGAATTTGTGGTGTGTCAGTGAATACATGACTTATTTTGAGTTTTTCTCCAGAGTACAGTAACATCCGTTTCTCTAATATTGTCCTGGCCTTTTTGTTGGGCGTATTTAAAAATTATCAGTTTATTTAAATTAATTATGCATTTTTAGCTGTTAATGTTAATCCCTGGGCATGGAGTGAGAGGACATGGAGCGACAGGACAAGGGGAAAGGGTCTTGAGGTGAAGGAGGGGAGGTTTAGATTGGATATCAGGAAAAAATCCTTCCCTTTGAGGGTGGGCAGGCCCTGGCACAGGTTGGGCAGGGAAGCTGTGGCTGCCCCATCCCTGGGAGTGTCCAAGGCCAGGTTGGACGGGGGTTGGAGCAACCTGGGCTGGTGGGAGGTGTCCCTGCCCATGGCAGGGGGTGGCACTGGGTGGGCTTTAAGCTCCTTCCTGACCCAAACCATTCCGTGATTCCATGACTATGAACTATGGAGTGTGGGGAGCATCTTGTGGAGTCAAGGATTTGCATTTTATAAAACAGAATCCCAGAATGGTTTGGGTTTGAAGTGACCTTAAAGATCACCCAGTGCCACCCCCTGCCATGGGCAGGGACACCTTCCACCAACCCAGGTTGCTCCAAGCCCTGTCCACTTGGGGTTTGGACATTTCCAGGGATGGGGCAGCCACAGCTTCTCTGGGCAGCCTGTGCCAGGGCCTGCCCACCCTCCCAGCCAGCAATTCCTTCCCAGTGCCCGCCCTCACCGTGAAGAGTTTCCCTGCTGTAGTTGTGCAGTCCCACTGCAGCCCTCCCAGCCCTTGGCAGCAGCGGGGCTGCTCTCCCCGCGCGGCGCCGCCACCTCGGCCATGCCCGTGTTGTCCGCAGGGCTCCGACGACTGCCTGGTGAAGATCTGGGCGACCGACGACGGGCGCCTGCTGTCCACGCTGCGCGGCCACTCGGCCGAGATCTCCGACATGGCCGTCAACTACGAGAACACGCTGCTGGCGGCGGGCAGCTGCGACAAGGTGGTGCGCGTGTGGTGCCTGCGCACGTGCGCGCCCCTCGCCGTGCTGCAGGGCCACTCCGCGTCCATCACCTCCATACAGGTGAGGGCAGGAGGCGCCGCGGGGCAGCGCGGGGGGAAAGCCGTCCTCCCGTCTCTGGCAGCGGCGTTTGTCGCGACCCGAGGGGGTTTTTCCTGGCTGGGTCTCTCCTGCGCGGCATCCAGCGGCTTCGTCCTGCTGCCTCCGTGTGCCCGTAGCTGTGCGATCCCACTGCTGCTTCCTTAGGTCTAGAAAATGGTACCTCTGATGCTCCCCGTGAGCCACGGAGTTTGGCATCTTTGGTGCCGGTCCTGGCACAGCACCTGAGCCCGCAGTCCTGTGTGCGTACAGAACATCGAGTTTTTGGAAGAATCAGCTGAAATTCCTTATTCCACATTTCTTGTTTCCTTGTTATCTTAACTTGTAGCATAAGGAGCTGCTCTGGGTGTTGAGCAAATGCAGATTTTCTTTAAAAAAATGCCACAACTGCCAGAAGCTTCCAAACCCCAAACTTCCATGGTAAAGAAACCAGTTCCTGCCATCTGGCAGGTGGTGCACATAGAGGGGAGAGTGAGTGGGGCTGTTTGGCTCAGAATCCCTCTCTTCTGGAGCTGTGCTTCCTTGGATTCAGCACAGGCTTCTCCATCATTCCAGGAGTCCCTGGGAGTGTTGTTTCTCCCCCTCTTCCCTGCACTTCCAATTTTATCTGATTTCAGTCGTGTTTTAAGGTGATTGTTTTGGAAACATATTTTAAACGTGGATTTGTAATTGGTCTATTATTTATTTACATGTATGTTACGTGTATGTTCCTCACAAGCTTTTTGTAAAGCTCTGATCATTTCTAATACAGCCAGTGATGGCTTTTTGAGGAAACAGTGCAAATAGAGGAAACAATCCCTCTATCAAATAACCAGGTGCCCTGAGGATTAAAGGGATTACTGCAGACATGAAATTAAGAATAAAAAGCTTTTCTCCTCCTCAGAGAGGCAGAGGAGACATTCAGGAAGAGGGAGGGGGTGGGGATCCTGCTGTGCAGATGTTCTTCCTTGGGATGCAGGACTCCTTTTATTTACCATGTTTGATCCACTTCTATCCTAGAAACAACCATCTCCTCATCTTGTTTCCCCATTAGAAGGGTCTGGGTTTGTTTCATTTCTCCAATTTACTCTCTGTGTGTGGTAGAAATAAAGAATTCCCACTCAAAATGTAGGTGTTTCCCATTTCCTCAGCTTGATTTTTATGGAAGTTCAGATCCTGTGCCTATCCCCACTCTCTGTTCTCCTGAGCAGAAAGCTCATGTGTTAGTGAAAAACAATTCTTTGCAGGTTTCCAGCATGACAGGAGAGAAAGAAATTAGCTGGTTTAATTGTTGCAACTTTATTTTTAGTTCTCTCCAGCAAGGAAAGGAACAACACGATACCTCACCTCCACTGGTGCCGACGGAACAATCTGTTTCTGGCAGTGGCATGCCAACACCATGAAATTTAAGTAAGGCTCTTCATAGAATTGCAATCATTTTCACTCAAGGAAGGATTTATTTTGAGTTTTGGCCTGGAGAGGAATGCTGAGATAATTAAATAAGGGCGTTTTCCTGCTCGGTAAACTGGTGTGTGGGGCAGGGAGCGCTTTGTGTGGGGCTTCTGTGGGGTTGGAACCCAGAGGGGAGACAGAGATTGGGCTTGTTATTTCTGGGTTTGTGCCTTGCAGGACAAAGTTGTGGAAGAACTTTCAGCTTTTATGTCTACTAATAAATCCTTGTCCAAAATCTAAGGGCAGAAGAACTGTTCCGCTTTTAGTCAGAAACACATACATCTGCAGATGTCACCAAACCCGTATTTAATAGGGAGGAAATGCTGTCAGACTGATGGTTTGCAGGTTCTGTTTTACGTAGATTTGGATTGGTGAGTGGCAAGATAAATCAGTTAAAGAGTCTTTTCAACTTAGAGAATTAGGTTTTTCTATTAAACTGAGGAAGAAAATCCCTGAAATGAAAAGTTGTAGCAGACTTAAGTGAGAATGAAGATGTCAGGAGATTTGGGGTGAGCACACTGACCTCACCTGAGCTGCGGGGAGCTGCTTTTGCCGACTGAAGCAATGGAAAGTAAAAGTGTTGTCTTGTTGCACGTAGGGATCGTCCTGTGAAGTTTGCAGAGAGGTCCAGGCCTGGTGTCCAGATCTCCTGCTCTTCCTTCAGTTCTGGTAGGTGTCCAGAGCCAGGCGTTCCCTGGGCTTGGGTCCTGTGTGGCGCTCGTGTCCCTTCTCCTCACTGTCACGTGGGGGGGATTGTGTCACCTGTTCCTTCCTAAGTTGCTTTTTCTCTTTTCTCCCATCATTTAAGCTAAAATATCTTGATCCCTTCCAAGTCTTTCAGTCTCTTGTCTTGCCCATCAGAGATACTTCCCTGTAATATCCTTGTAAGGTTCACCCTGTAAACTTTTGGGTGAGAACTTCTGGAAACGTGGCACTTGGGTGGCCTCTGCCAAGGGTTACAAATTTGGTTAAATTCTAAGAGGATCAGTTGAATGTTCTGGGAAATCTCATTCTTTGTAGCTTTGAATGCTCAGAAATAGTGGTTTTTACAAATAAAATTACTTCTATATTTCATATTTTTATACTTTTTATTTTTACAAAGAAAAATATGTTTCTATTATTATTTTTACAGAGAATATTATTTTTGTATTTTTATTTTTACAAAGAAAAATATTCCTATGTTTTATATGTTTATATTTTTTGTATGTTTATATTTTTATGTGGAAAATTTCACTTGAAATTTGCTTTTTGAAATGGAGAGCTCTTACTGAGCCACGTTCCTTTCTTAAAACCAGAAGCCTGAAATAACTAAACCCATTTCAAGTGCAATAAATCACACAACGGTGCCCTTTTTGGGCAGTATTGTAAAGAAGTTACAATAAAAGTAAAACATAAGAGTTATATTTTATTTTAAATTGTATTTATATTATAGAATATAAGCATTTTAAAACACTTTCTCATCACAATGAGCAAATTCATATTAGGGAAGCTGAAAAAGGCAAACAATCACTTAATAAAATGGAACAGACTTGTTTTTTAAGTGTAATTTTGTAGATGAATGGAATATGCTTTTCAAGGTGATCATGTATTACTTGAGGAGCTTTTCTCCAGTTCCTCAGCAATCCCTGACTCCTGACTCAGTAACAGTCCCTCTGATTTGTGCCGGAATCGAAGATGCACTGCCCGTGTTTGATGTTATGTTTTGCCGCTTTACATTGCAATGCTCTGTTTGGTACCAATTTGCTGCTTTGCCAAGAAAGCAGCGAATTCGAGTTGCATTGGCTTGTTCCTTGGCTGACCCTGCCCCTCCTGCCCTGGCCCCTGGGCCCCAGGTGGGATGTTCATCGCCACGGGGAGCACCGACCACGTCATCCGCATTTACTACCTGGGCTCCGAATCCCCGGAGAAGATGGCAGAGCTGGAATCTCACACGGTACGAGCCACCGCAGGGAGCAGAGCTTTGCCCCCCCCTTACCCAATTCCAGGGCTTTGGGTGTGGTACCCCCTGGTTGATTCAGTAACTCTCTAGAATTTACTTGGCTCTCAACACTGGGGTGTTTAAGTGGCTGGAAATTTGTGCGTATGGTTGTTTTTAAGTCCTTCTGAGACAACAGGTTTGTGCAAAATGTGCTTTGTGTATTTCATTCTCCTGAAAAACTGAGGGAATAGGTGATTTTCCCATTTTCCTGAAAAAAGTCTGGGTTGGAATGAGGTATTAAGGCAGTGCTAATGCAGAATGCAATTTTTTTCCTATTAAATTTACTGCTGAGCGTTTAACCTCAGTTGTGACCGTAGATCCATATAACAGGAAAAACAAAAGTCATTCAGGTTTTGGAGTGTGCAGTCAAGGTTTGGCTCAGGATGATAATTTCATTTAGAAAATAAAGCTTAAAAGCATCTTTTTTTTTCAGGTAATGCGGGATAGTTCCCATAGAAATTCAAACTTCCCACCTTAACTTTATTTTATGGACTAAGCCTGAGTCCAAACTGATTCACTGAACTTCAGTGGGAGTCTTGGGTGTGCCCTTTAAGCCTCCAAACCATCACATGTAACAAGTATTTTTCTCCCGTAAGAAAAGAATGTTTTCTGTATGAAGCAGGTTTGAAAGGAGCTGTAATTCCGCTAATTTTTTTAAGTCCTCTCTTAATCCTGCAGACAACTGTGAGCCCAGCCCTGAGACAAATCCCAGCGGGGTTGTCAGGAGCTGGGGATCAGTGGGAATAAGGATACAAGTGCCTGGAGCAACACAAGAATTTAGGAAATTAAACAAAGGCAAACCCATGTCTAAAACATGACATTTGTTTCTCAAGGATCTGCAAGTGGAAACAAAGCCAAAGTTTGCATTTCTTGGGTTAAATTTTTTGGTTCATTTTAATGTTAGGTCTGAAAATCACCTGAAAAACCTTCACCCCTCGAAAGTTTTCTGTTTTAGTGTTTAACACAGTGAGTCTGGGGAGGTTTTAGCTTTAAATACAACTTTTCTGTACTGGGATTTGTAAGAGAACATTGCAGGAAAGATACAATTTGCTGAGTAAGAACTGATCATTAAGAACTTGTAGGGTGAGTATTTCAGCCTTCAAAGCCCTTCCTGCTGTTTCCCTCTGCAGGACAAGGTGGTCGCAGTCCAGTTCTGTAACAACGGGGACAGGTGAGTGGCTCTCCTGGGATTTGCACCTGACAGTGGGGGGGTTTCATTTCCCAAAGAATATTTCGTGGAAAATTTGGCACAACTGGGAAACTGCCCCTGGGCTCTGAGGAGTCCTGGACAAGGCATTGAAGTGTGTTGCAAGATGTGTGTCACGTCCACAAGCTCCAACTCGTCGTCCTCTGCTGTAACAACAAAACCATTCTGTAATTATGCTTTTAACTGATGTTTTTTCCTTTAGAACAGCAAATTGGAAACCAAATTTTGTGTCCTTGTCTGTAACACTGTCTTAGTTCCCTGGTAACTCCCCCAGAGGGTAGTAAGAGCACTGTAATAATAGCGTGTTAAAGCAAAAGTTGGAGCTTGATGTAGATGCTTTTATCCCAGCTTTCACTCCTGTTTCCTTCTTTTGCTGGGCAGGAGGTTTAAGGGGTGTGTGGAGGCAGGAGCCTTCCAAACTGTAACTTTGCACCTGGACTTGGAGATCCTTGTCACGTGAAGTTATGAGGGAATGTGGTGGTGTAGTTGTGCTACCAGTTCCTTCGAAGCCATGTCAGAGGGTATTTGGTCACAGAGTCACTGGAAATTATATGCTGTAGTGATGCTTTGAGTGGAAAAGTAGTTTCCTTTTTATTTTAATACAAAGAAGGAAAAATAAAAAGAAGATAAACTTGTCACAAGCATTTTTATACTCTTTTTCATCACGGCAAAAACATTCAGATCAGGGAAACAGTGAAGGTGAAACAATCAATAGAATTGAATTGGTCTGTCTTTGGAGTGTAATTTTGGGTATAAATGGAATATGCTTTTAAAGCTGTTGGCCAGCCTGTGAAACCATATTATTTGAGGAGCTCTTTTCCAATTTCTCAACAAAAGTGGTTCCTGTGACACTGATGGCCATACATTCTGATGTGGTTAAATACATCTGCTGGATGCTTGGAATTTTTAAACAAGGAGGAGTATAAAAATTAAAATATTTATGTTCAGCTTCATAGTCAGAGCTACCTACTTGTAAATTTGGCTCCTTCCCTCCGTGTCTCCACCCCCTCCCCCAGTTAATGTATTCTAATTTATGCCAGACTCCTGGCACTGCTCCTCTTGCTGCCACTCTGAGCTGCTCCAGGGATTTGCTGATGTCATTAAAAAGGGAATGTGCAGCTCGTATGAATTATGGCATTGAAGTCATTCCAAGGCCATCTGCCTGCTGGAGCCAAATGTAATTATTGTTGTAAACTCTTCTGTATAGTATCTGATATGGAAATGGGCACAGAGGAGTAGAGATACCCAAATGCACACTCCAAGTGTGTATATTTATATATATATGTATATTTGTGTACATGTGGGTTTTGCACCATCCATATTCAGAATTTCATGGCTCATTTTCTCTTTGCCCCTCAGCTTAAGGTTTGTCAGTGGAAGCAGAGATGGAACAGCGAGAATCTGGCACTACCATCAGCATGACTGGAAGAGTGTGGTCCTGGATATGGCTACTAAAATGACAGGGTAGAGCAAACCAAGCAGAACACCCCTCGTGGCTGCATTTACATGCAAACCTAACCCTCCATCACCCTGAAAACTGGTTATTTACTGCCCCTTTTGAGTTAATTTCAGGGCATGGGCTTTGTGTTTTGGAAATGCCATGACTCTGCCTGTTAATTTGCAGTAATTAGCCCCCCAAAGAAAATATTAATATATTGGTGGTTCTCTACCTATAGTTGGGGAGTATTTGGTGTTTTACATATGAAGTAAGAATGTCAAACAGTTTAAGGCACAGAGAGAGGTTTTAGTAGGACCCCATGGATCGTATGCTAATATATATATCCAGAATGTTTCTTAGCATTGTATTTCATCCTTAATTTTCCACGTAAGTGGTGAAATGTGGTGTTTTGGTTCTCAGGTTCAATTAGGGTCTCAAGTTTTGTTTTTTGAGATCCTCAAGTGACTTCTGTAAGTGCCTTGTAATTGGATATGCACAACAACAAGGAGCAGAAATCCATTAGGCATTTGCTTTGCAGAATTCTCTGTATTTCATATGGTTACATTTGCAATGTTTGCTGTCAGAGTTGTGATTTGGATTTATTTAGCAGGTTCCTGCTCTCTCTGGAGTTTACTGGTATTGATGACTGATAAATGCCTTGTAGGAAAAAGCTTAATAGAGCTGAATAGCTTGGAAGGAGGAATTGGGGTAGGTGAGAGTGGTGGCATAAGAACAGAGAGAAAATGTCCTTTCTAAGGACACAGAGCTGTATAAATCCCAGTGGCACTCGGTATTTCCTGTATCCTGTTTTCACCACCACAGTCATCCTTCATTCTGCTGCCTTAGAGTCACAGTCACATCCCCCCTGCCTGAATTCCATACTGAATTAGCACTGTTGAATGTTTCCTTGTGCAGTTACTGATTTACTCCTTCCTAACTTATTGATTTCCTTAGAAACAATGTGGCATCTGGGGAGGACAAGGTGACTAAGCTGAAGGTTACCATGGTGGCCTGGGATCGATACGATGCCACCGTCATCACTGCAGTCAACAACTTCCTTCTCAAAGTGTGGAACTCGTCCACAGGGCAGCTTCTCCACAGCTTGGCTGTGAGTAACATTCCAAGGGGGGATCCCACATGGATATACTTCCGCCCTGAGATTATTTGAGGCTACACCGCATCATCATTCCCCCTGATGAGGAGTGTTTGGTCTTGAAGTACCCAGCTGTCCCCTGGTGTATCCTGGCGAAAGGAGCTGATGGCCAAAATCCTGGTGATTTGTGGCTGACCAGGAGCCCTTTGGAGGCTCCATTTGTGCCCTGATTTCCCCTTCCTCCCCATCCCAGCAGTGCTGAGCTGCAGTCAGGGCAGTGACAATGCCCAGCCTCTGGCAGGAGTGTTGTCCAGGTACAATTCCAGTCTCATGCAGTAAACTGAGCTGGTCCCTGACCTGAGATGTCCTCACACTCAGTTCCAGCAGGTTTGGAGATACCCCATGCAGAGGTACCACTTCCTTTTCCCCTGCTGTCGTTGCAGGGTCATGATGATGAAGTTTTTGTTCTGGAGGCTCATCCCTTTGACCAAAGGATTGTGCTTTCGGCGGGTCACGATGGAAATATTTTCGTTTGGGATATAGACAAAGGAACAAAAATCCGCAATTACTTCAACATGGTGAGAAGGATCAGGGAGTTTTGGGGGGAGGGGATTTCCCACACTTATGGAAAGCTGGTCTTGAGGCAAAAGCAGATTCCATTACATACCTACAGAGCCAGAAGAGGTCTGAGATCTTCGGAGTGGGCTTGCCCTGTGTGTGCCATTCACACACATAAAGTACAGACCTGCAGGGGGATGTTCCAGATCGTACATTAAAAGCCGTCCTGAAATTTCAGGACAAGGAGAAAATGCGAAGTTTTACTGCATCGTTCGGTTTAACTCTAATAAAGAAAAGTGCGAATCAGTCTTGAGTGAGGTGAGAAATCACAGAGTGAGGGTTAAATACGTGTTGGAGCAGAGGTGAAATGTTCATAGAAATGCTCTTACAGTGAATATGTGGTTGTGAAGGGAATGTTCTGTGCTTGATCCAGATTGAGGGCCAAGGCCACGGAGCTGTTTTTGATTGCAAGTTCTCACCAGATGGGCAGCATTTTGCCTGCACAGACTCTCATGGACATCTGCTACTATTTGGTTTTGGATGCAATAAATATTATGAAAAGGTGGGTTGAATGAATTTTAAACTCTTCCCTGTCTTGACCTGATTTTGTCTTAGAACTGTTTGTGCTACAATTTATTCCTTCGCCCTACCCCAGACAAAATAATAATTAGATCGTGAAGGAGTTGCTTTTTACCTAAATCAAAGAGATTTGGACAAGAGAATCTTAGACAGGGGAGCGTTAACTTCTCTCTGTTCACCTCTGCTGGCCTATTTTGCCACTGAATTTCTGCATCAGGCCTTGGTAATGAACCACATTTGTGGTTGGAATCTGTTCTCTGTCATAACATTCCTTGTGCTGCTCCTGAGTGCAGGAGTTGTGGTTTATGGGTATGGGAGCCATTCCAGAGCAGCCAGACAGCTGCAAATGGCCATTGATTTATTCCCTAAACTGCTTTCCTTTCAGATTCCAGATCAGATGTTCTTCCACACGGATTACAGGCCTCTGATCCGTGATGCCAATAACTACGTGTTGGATGAACAGACCCAACAGGCTCCCCATCTGATGCCTCCTCCTTTCCTGGTGGATGTTGATGGAAATCCTCATCCCACGAGATTCCAGCGCCTGGTCCCAGGGAGGGAGAATTGCAAGGATGAGCAGCTCATTCCTCAGCTGGGATATGTGGCTAATGGTATTGTGTCTAATCCTCATGAATAACTCATGTGTGGCACAGGACTGAGCAGCAGCTCCGTGGGGTGGTGCTGGAAGGATTTATAAACTAGTGCTTTCAGTTCAGTGTGCAGGTAGAGGAGGAGATGGGGTGAGTTTGTGGCATGAAGGAAGTGTCTAGAATCAACTTGACTGGAGACAAGGATATTCCAAAATCTGGAGGCTTCTCCCAGATATGGCAGATGCCTGAAGCATTGTCCCATTAACTTCAGTGTAACTGTGGGTGTGAGGAAAGGATCAGGAAGGGGAGAAAGACATGAAAAAAACAGCTTTCGTTTTTTAAAACGGGTTTTTATTCTTACAAACTTTTGCAAAATCCTGATCTCCAGAAAAGACCTTCCATTTTTACTTACTGAAGCTTAATTTATTTCTTCTGTTTCTAAGGGTCTGTGTTTATGTTTTGCATGTGATCTGAAGCTTTAGGTTTTTATTGTAACTTGTCTTCTAAACTTTGCCCCGCTTTATTCCATGAGAGCAGAGAGGCAGCTGGTGATCAGACGTTCTGCAGAGCAGACAAATAGCGGTGCAGAGTTTTAAATGAGGTCATTCTGTGGTGTTTAGTAAAACATAAATCAATCATTTTACAAGAGAAATTAATTTATAACAGAAATGATTCATTTTGTATTTGTGGCTTTGTTCTTGCCAAGGTGACGGTGAAGTAGTTGAACAAGTCATCGGGCAGCAAACGAATGACCAGGATGAGAGTATCCTTGATGGAATGATCAGGGAGCTCCAGAGGGAACAAGATCTGAGACTCATTAATGAAGGAGAAACTCCTCCAAACCCTCCACTCAACAGATCCCACTCTGTCAATGGAGGTCAGTGTCCTGCCTTGTGTCCAGCAGTTCTTTCCTTAAGCACAGCAGGTACTGCTCAAAGTGTGCTATTGTGTCTTTGAGGATGCTTTTCTCTCCTGTGTGTGCCTTGTTAACCTCTGGGGAGCAGCTGGATGTTCTCTGCATTCCCACACAGGAATTGAGAGTTGAAGGTGCAGCTGAGGGCACACACTGGTCTAACTGGGCTATATCTGATTACAGATATTAGACTGGAACTATTCCTGTTATAAACCATTTTCCTACAAAATAAACACAAAATTCACTGTCTTGTCTTGCTATCAGTGCAGAGATGATACTTCCTAACTGCATAATGTCAAACTAACAGCATATAATTAGAGGCTGTCAGTGAACAGTGTTGTGACAGACTAATGGTTTCCTGCTGCAGCGGAGGGCTGAGCATCAGCGTTAATAAAATAAACATGTTGCTCAGTCTTAGTGTTTCATTAGAAAGCTTGAGATTATTCTCCTAGTAAGTGTTCTGCTACTGTGATTTTATTTTTAATACACAGAGTGATTAAAAATTTAAACCCAGCTCAGTGAGATGTGAACAGCTGAGTGAGTGCAGCTGATGGAAGGGGAGCAGATGCTGAGGACTGGAGCTGCAAGTGAGCCTGAGCTTTGGAAAAATTGACAGCTGCTAATAAATTAGTTCTAGGTTAAGTGACTGATTACACACTTTGAAGTAGATTTCCTAGAAAAGCTCATTAGGGTTTGGAACGTGCGTTGCTTTGTTAAAATTCAAGAAGGAATAGGAAAAATATCAGTGAAAAATGCTGAAAGCACATTTTTGCTTTACTCTGAAACAGTATGTCAAGAAGGGTGTGTAGAAGGCACCTTCACCTCACACAAAGCCTTTTCTGCTACTTAGGATAGGCTGATGTGTTGTGCAGTCCCAATTCCCATTTTATTTGTGTGTCCCTGTAGTTGTACAAAGGAACATCCAGATATGAATGGTATGGAAATTAAAGCGGTTCCCTTCTAGAGCTTGCACTGATCAGTGACTTGGCTACATGGTCACCCAGTTCCAGTAGCTAATTAGAGTCTGTATGAAGTATTTAAATAGCCAAATACTTTTATACAGGTTTCTACTACCCTAAATTGCAATATGTTCATGTGGTTGGCCGTATTAAACACGTGGGAATTGTGCTGATGAGCTAAACAAGGACAGGGGTGGCAGTGATTCCTTTATTAGCAGCCTTTTCATGTCTCTTTGCTGCCTAAGGTGTGTGTTTGCACCATGTGGTGCCTCCTGAGGAGAAGCCCAGAGCAGAGCAGTGCCCACAGCACAGTAAATAAGAATTAAAGCCACAGAACAAGCGGAGAGAACAACAGAAACCTTGAGCCTTGCAGCAGTCTGTTGTTTTACATGTCAGCCTCATCTCTTCTTGTTCTGTAGAATTTAAGAGTCATGATTTTAGAGCCTCTGAGCAGTTGAAAGACTTAGATTTGAAGGTCGCTTTTGTGCCCTTAAAACTTTCCTCACAGATTGTATTCTCTGTTTGCCTCAGGTATCTCAGGGATACCTCAAACCAGGGGGATGTTCCATCAGCCAGCACCTCCCCAAGGCAGCACACAGCAAGGTTCATCTGAGGCTACAGAAAAGCCACTTCGTACAGAAACAGTGCTGATTATTGCCCAGAAAGAATCTTTGTGTGATCCGTCCTTAAGCTTTAAATCAGAGAGTAGATATTGGGAAGTTCTTCCCTGTTAGGGTGGGCAGGCCCTGGCACAGGGTGCCCAGAGCAGCTGTGGCTGATCCATCCCTGGGAGTGTCCAAGGCCAGGTTGGACGGGGCTTGGAGCAGCCTGGGCCAGTGGGAGGTGTCCCTGCCCATGGCAGGGGGTGGGACGAGACGATCATTCAGTTCCCTCCACCCCAGCCCAGCCACGACCCCAGTGAGTGACCCGTGACCCAAAATGATGTCCCTGGTTGGATTCTGGAAGTGAAGAGGTTGTTTTTCCCTCCCTCAGCCCTTCGCAGCCCGGGCCTGGAGGTGGCCTCGCCCCCGAACGTGGGGCTGCGCCGCAGCGGGCAGATCGAGGGCGTGCGGCAGATGCACCACAACGCGCCACGCAGCCAGATGGCCACCGAGAGGGACCTCATGGCCTGGAGCAGGAGGGTCGTGGTCAACGAGCTCCCACCAGGCATCAGCAAGTAAGATGCTAAGTGAGCCAGGGGAAGAAGCTTCAGTGGGATAATATTTGATCGTTAATCCATTCTCCTGAAAGGACTTTTCAGGAATGCGTTGGCTTTGGGGAGTTGGTTGGTTGGGTTGGTTGGAATGTTAGGGTGAGATGGGGAGTTGAGGATGGTAATTCCTTCCTTTCATAATTCAGTCTCTCTTCTGTAGTTCAAATACCAAATTTCTCTGAATCTTTTAACTAAAAAACCCAAGAAAATAATTTAATTCATTCCAGTTTCCTTGAAAGTAATTCTGGATGCTCAGCTAATGAGTTTGCTTCCTTAACTTGTGATTCCAGGAGTGAATGGGTGGATGTTGCTCGTGCCCAGATTTCTTAAGAGTAACAGAACAAGTATTTTAAGGTGGATATTAATGAGGCTGTTGAGTTATATGATGATTTACTGAATAAAACGGATGTTTCTTGTGCGTAATTAGGGTCCAGGAAGAATGTCGAGCTGCCAAAGGTGAAATAGAAATCAGTTTATACACTGTTGAAAAGAAGAGAAAGCCATCCCACACCTTGCAACGGGTGAGTTAAAGCACTAACAGAGTCAAAAAAAAAGAAACAACCAATTTTTAAAATTATTTAGAAGATCAGTACTCCTAATAGTTTCTTTGGCTCTGTCTTCCTTCTGTAACTGTGATTTGTTTGTCTATAATGTGCGAATAGTAGTAAATCTTTGTCCTTGAGTCTTCAGTGGTGCTGGGAAAGGAAAAGTGCGGAGCCACAGTGGGTTTTTAGTTTGGTGTGTGGAAAGTGGGGATGGGCCTGTGCAGGGCTGAGGGTTGGACTCCATGATCCTGGTGGATCCCTCCCAGCTCAGCATGTTCTGGGCTTCTGCAAAACCAGAGGAACCTTAGAGGTGTCACACCTTTATAAGTGGCTGGAATTACCATATTATAGATAAAACTGTGTTTTCCATAAGTTCCTTTCTAAGGACTGCTACTTTATAAAGCAGAGTTGATGCTGAGCCAAAGGCCCACACTGGGAGCTGCGCTAAGGCGAGCGCCGCGGTGTGGTTTGGTGTTTCTGGCTGGGGTGTGGGGTCGGGTCGGGGCGCTGTGTGCGTGGCCCCTCACTGACTGCTGCTGTGCCCTGTTTGTGCCCCGTGGCAGAGCGAGTTCCCTGCGAGCGGCGGGCGCTCCCTGCGCCGGACCCAGCGGAAGCGGCAGCACGCGTACCACACGCGCTCGGCCATGGAGCACGGCGCGCCCGGAGCGCCCCGCCCGCCCCGCGCCCGCCCGCCCGCCTCCGCCAGCTCCTCCGAGGTGTGCCCCCGTGCCCCCTGCCCTGCGCCCGGGCAGAGAGGCACCTGCTGCCTGCCTGCCGGGGCGGCCTGCGCAAGTGGCTCAGAGCGGCTCGCGCGCTTTTGGAAACGCGAAAGGGTTTCGCGTGGGCCGAACCACCGGGCTGTGTGGGGCCAGCCGCTGTGCTGGGATCCCCCCCAGCACACGGAGCCGGGGCAGGGCTGGGGTCTCAGTGCCATCCCTGCACTGCTGGGGCAACAGCCCCGTGTCCATCGCTGATGCTGGCAAGGGAAGAACATCAGATATATCAGACCAAATGTAACTTGTCCTTAAGGAAGAGACTGAACACTGTGTCTTTGTAAATGCATTGAGTGCACAGAACAGCTGAAATACTTGGGCACTTGGCACTGGAATTTATAACTCAAACACTTAAATAAGAACCCAGGTTGTGGTTCTGATATAATTAAAATTCACAGCTGTTTCTGTAGGAGTTATAGCATACAGTATGATATTAATTATACCATATTATATAATTATATGTAAGGAACAAAAATGAAAAACTATAATATTAATACATAGAAACAAATTGTCTACTTATTATATAGGAGTTATACAGTCACACAGTGTGATATTAATTAAAAAACAGAAAGAAATTGTGGGCTAATTTGTTTAAAGCTAAACCAGCCCTCAAATACAAAGTTTTCCTCAGGTGACACAACGTGCTTGCACACAAAAATGATGTCTTTTACAGTTGACCCAAAGTGAACCCTTCTGTTTTCCATACAGGAAGATGAGACTGTTGGCACAAGTGATGCCTCCATGGATGATCCCGTGGCAGCTTGGCAAAGCGAAAGCAGTTCCAGGTACCTTTACTGGGCTCTGAGCTGGTAATACTGGTTTATTATGGGATTTAGTTAAGACAGTTGATAATTGCAATACTCGGACTTCATTTTGAAGACTGATTTTTTTTTTTCCCCCAGTTCTTCTTGAAACTTTCATATTGTGGGGTTTTTGGTTTTGAATTTTTTTTCAGTCAAAAGCAGTTTTGAAAGACCACTTGTAGAAAATGCTGTATTTAAGAACTGCTTGAAAAAATCAAAGCCAGTTTGTCATATAAATCCTGTGTGTGTGTGTTATTTGGCGTTTTAAGGGAAGTGCTCTGGTTTTTGAAGTTTTTCAAGCATTTTTCACTGGTTCTTCTGAAATCAGTGAGATGATGAGTATGAAAACTGGTATCAGCCACAGCTGCAGTTTTACAGGGAGTTTGCAAGTGATCCAATAATTTGCTGAAGTCACAAACCAGAGGGCACTTGGTTTGCTTTCGGTTCCCATGATAACAAAACATTGGGCTAATCCTGACATCTGCTGCACAGGAGGAGAGCAGGTTCAGAGCTTGGCCTTTCAGTGCATTGTGTGAACACTGAAGTTTTCTGCTCTCTTTCTTGCAACTTCTTACCATCTGCAGTGATTCATCAAGTGAATATTCAGACTGGACTGCAGATGCTGGAATTAATCTGCAGCCTCCAAAGAGACAAACCAGGCAGGCAGCTCGGAAGATCTGTAGCAGCTCTGAGGATGAAAATATGAAGGGAACAAAAGGACTGGAGCCAAAGCGAAGGAAACTGAAACAGACTAGAAAAAAGGTCAGCATTTTGTAATTTTTTGGTATCTTTTATGCCTTCTGAATATAAATTTGGCTTTTAGTGGTTGTTTTCGAAGTAAAATTGTTCACAGACAAGTCTATAGGAAGCAAGAAACTTCAGAGAGCACAGCAATGGTAGTGCCAGTGGTAGCAGAGTGGTTTGGTTGATTGTTTGCTGTGTGACATGGATGGGCTTCCCTGTTTCTCACAGGTGGGGATGTTTCCTCCCAGGCTTATGCTCTTCCTGCAGTTAGATTTACTCCAGGGTGGTTTGGTTGTGAAATTATAATGGATCTATGTTATATCTATATTGTCCCCTTTTCCTGGTATTCTTTTAGTAAAAGATGTTTAAAATATGTATAGTAATACAGTCTTTTTATTTGATTTTATTTTAGATTGATTATCATAGAACCACAGACTGGTTTGGGCTGGAAGGGGCCTTAAAGTCCATCTCATTCCACCCCCCCCTACCATGGGCATTTTAATGAATTTATGAACATTTCAATTTCCTATTATATTTGTAATGAACACATCTTATTCCCTACTGTTTAGTGGAGGTTTGGGAAGGCTGACATCCCAGTATTTCCTTTGCTTTGTATGTATCATGTGCAGTAACTGCTGTGTGATCAGTTTTTCGTGTGTTCTGCCTCAGTAATTAATTGTATCCTGAATATTTTAATAATTGTATTCTAACAATTATATTAATGGTATTGTAAATCTTGTATTAACTGTATTCTAAATATAATATGTTCCAGAAGCCCAGTGGCCTGCTGTCCCTGGAGGGGGAGCCCAGTGAGGAGTGGCTGGCTCCCCAGTGGATCCTGGATACCATTCCCCGGCACTCCCCGTTCGTCCCGCAGATGGGCGATGAGGTACTGCAGCACTTCCACCTCCCACAGGGGCTGCAGAGCTTGGCTTGGGCAGGACTGTTTTATCCAGCAATATCTGCAGTAAACTGAGCTCACAACAGGCAGTTCGTTGTTTGCAGACACAGGTCCTGTGTCCCCTTTCTGCACTGGTAACTTGGGAGTAGCAGGAGGAGGTGGTTGTGCTTCTTCACCTGCATGTGTCCCAATGATTCCCATTTTAAAGCACAGAGCAGGTGCCAGTTTAGGGGCTGATACAGAGATTTTTAACTACAACAGTATTTTATAATGAAATATAAACAAGTGTGCAGTATGTTATCCCTGAGGCCTGATGCGTTCACAGAAATTGTAGAATGAACAGGAAGAGACTTACCAGTTAAGCAATTTTCTCTTTTAATTTTCTCTTTTTTTTTCCTTTTAAGATCATATACTTTAGGCAAGGCCATGAAGCTTATGTGAGGGCAGTAAGGAAAGCCAAAATTTACAGTATTAACATGCAAAAACAACCATGGAACAAAATGGAACTCAGGGTAAGTTAAAGAAATCCTTCAAAGAGCTGAGTGTCTCTGCAGTGTTAAACTGACATGAAAACCCAGCGTGAAAACTGTGAAGAAAGAATTACTTTAAAATGTTCACATCAAAATTTAAACTGTAAATATGAAGTCTTTACATCTGTTCAGTTCCTGATTTTGGACTTGGTTCCCAGGGGGTCACTTTGCACACTGATGGTTTTTGTTTCACACTCGCTTGTTCAGACCCCACCACTCCCAGGCTGTCTGTGGTTCTCTCACCACTCTGCAGTGACCTCAACATTTGGGTTCTAGTTCTTGTTTCTAATGCTGTGCTAAGCAGGCAGAACTCGTGGTGCAAACACCCAAATGTGTGTACAAACTCTGGGTCTCGCTGTGAACCAGGGGCCCCTCGTACTGAATCCAGTGTTGCCTGGTTTTTTCCTGCTTTACTCCAATGGCATATCAAGAGAAGAGCCCGCAGGTGTGTTATTGTTCATGTATGTGGGTGCCAGGGGTTCTGTTAATGGAAACCATTGCTTTACTGGAACAACACCCACGTACCAGGCCTAGGTATTCAGTGATTCCAGCTGTAATTTTCCAAGGCATCATCAGCTTGTAAGGAAAAGGAAATAGCATTTCACTTAGGATAGAGTTTGACAGGATGTGAACGTAAAGGCTGTTGTGGAATTTCTGTTTTAAGAGCAAGAATTTCCTTTTTCCCCCTATACAAGAGTGAGGGGCCCTGGGTTAGGTACAACCATTAGTGCCATCAGTGGTTTTGTTCCTTAGAACCTTGTTACAGAAGTTAAATAACTTGAGGGGATGCTGTTCACAAATCTGCCCAGGGAATGAACATCTTACTCCTTTCTGGTTTTTGATTTTAAGGTGCCAGTGATTGATTTTTAGTATTTGGAAAAGAAAAAAATTACGGGTGAAATTACCTGGCCTGTAGAGTAGAAACACTGGTTTATGTTGATATGTTTCATACTTTAGAATGGGTACTTTTGTGGTCAGCAAGTTAAAATAATGCTGTTCGTATTTATTGATAACTAGGAACAAGAATTTGTGAAGACTGTAGGGATTAAATATGAAGTTGGGCCTCCCACACTCTGCTGCTTGAAGCTTGCATTCCTGGATCCAATCACAGGCAAAATGACAGGAGAATCCTTTTCCATAAAGTAAGTCACTGGAATGCTGATGCCATTCTTCAAGAGGTATTCTCGCAGTGTAGAAGCTTCTCCCTCCTTCCTTTTTTCTTGTGCAAGGCACGAATTATTATCCCAAATGCATGGAATTTGGGGACTGTGTTGTGCATGTAAAATTATCTTTCTGGGTAACAGAAACCTTTTCTTGTCTGATTTCCTGAAGGTACCATGATATGCCAGATGTTATTGACTTCCTTGTGCTGCATCAGTTTTATAATGAAGCCAAAGAAAGGAACTGGCAAATAGGTGACTACTTTTTTTTCCCACTTCTGTATGTTTTTGCACCATTTCTGCAGCTGTTTAATGGGTTGCAGGGTCTTTATTAAATGATGGAAAGGACTGTACACACGTGATGTTACCACAGAACATGCTGGGTGGGAAGGGACCCACAAGGGTCATGGAGTCCAACCCTTAACCCTGCACAGGACCCTCCCCAGAGTCACACCATGGTATTACAGAGGTCACTGGAAAATTTATTTGATGTTTGCTGCAGTTCCTGTGGCAGAAGAAAAAAATATATGAGAGAAACTGTCCTCAGACCTGTGAGAGCAGAAGCATCTGTTGCTCTGTTGTGATTTGAGGCGTGGAGGCAGCTCTGAGTGATTCCTGGAGGTGCCCAAGTCCTCCCACCACCATTCCTGGGGTGCAAAATGTGAAAACTGGAGTAGTGCATTTGTGAAGGACGGAGCTGATTCCCCAAGAAGAGCTGTCGGGCAGCTGCTGGTGCTGTGGCCGTGCTGAGCCAGTGTTGTGCCTTGCAGGGGATCGATTCCGCAGTATCATAGACGATGCCTGGTGGTTCGGGACGGTGGAGAGCCAGCAGCCTTTCCAGGCAGAGTATCCCGACAGCTCCTTCCAGTGCTACAGTGTCCAGTGAGTACTGACTCCTTGTACATGCAGCAAAAAATGTTACGTCAGGCACCAGGACCCCTTTCTCCATTTGAATACATAACCAGCCACTCCATTTACTTATTTAATTTTGGACTTATTTGTAAAACAGCTTCTGGTGCAGAGAGCAGTGCCGTGACTGCATGGGAGGGGAAATAAGGACTTGGAATGTCTCTGGTGACAGGGCTTGTTCCTGGCAGAGCTGACCTCTCTGGGTTAAGTCTGGTGAAGAAAAGGTGCATTATTACTCTCAGCTCTAACTGTGCTGCATTTGAATGTATTTTTTTTCCAATAGCTGGGACAATAATGAAAGAGAGAGGATGAGTCCATGGGACATGGAACCAATCCCAGAAGGAAGTAAGTGTGTGTCGAACTCATGTCCCTGGGCAAAGTAAGCAGCTTTTTACCACTGCTGGGACTTACTGCCTGTGGGATTCTCCCCTTCCAGCTGCCTATCCAGAGGAGGTTGGTGCTGGAGTTCCTGTGACTCCAGAGGAGCTGACAGCTCTTCTCTACAAACCCCAGGAAGGAGAATGGGGGGCCCATTCCAGAGATGAAGAATGTGAACGAGTAATCCGGGGGATTGAGCAGCTTCTTTCCCTTGGTATGTTTGGAGAGAAAGGGTGGGAGGATTATAAATATCAGTATATTAAGAATATCAGTGGCACGAGACTGGAGAGTAGATGAGATGGAATGTTGGAGTATTTGAAATGTAAACTAAATTATTGATAAGAGCCTTTGAGATTTCATATTTCAATTTTCTTTTAGGTTATGCTCCCTTTTTTTTCCTGGGGCTTCACCTGATTTCTTTCAGTGGAGGTTCTCACTGAGCCATATCTAAATGTGAACGAGCAAAACATTGAATTAACCCCCCCCCCAAAACCACCAACAGCCAACCTCACTAGACATCCTCACCCACAAATCCCTTGTAAATAGTTTGTAACCCTTTAGTACACACTGTGATTTCAGTCCTGCCTGTATTTACACGCGGGACGTGTCTGTGATTTTACTTCATGTTGCTTGTTGTAGTGTTCCTGTTGGAAGTGCATATGCATGTTCCTGTCAGTGGCACATTTGGCTGCTGACACACAAACCTCAGATGTGATACTCAAACAAGAAGTGCCTTTTCAAGAGTAGGTACAGATGGTACAAGAGGCAGACCTGTACCCTTTGTGCAAGGGTATTTCCAGGTTCTTTTGCTGCATTCCTAGAAAGAAAGCCCAGAAAGCATTAAAAGAAATCTTGATATCTTGTAATACCCCTTTGGAGCATCTGAATTATTCTGGTCTTTGTCTTGCAGACATTTCCAATCCCTTTGCTGTCCCAGTGGACCTTAGTGCCTATCCCATGTATTGCACTGTCGTTGCTTATCCAACTGACCTCACCACGATCAGGAGGAGACTTGAAAACAGGTTTTATAGGTCAGTTGGCTCTGGATTTGTTTGTACCTACATTTAATTGCAGCCCCATGGAGGACAGTCTCGAGCTGAATGTGCTGTAACGCCCCTTCAGCAATGTGAGCAACAGCATAAGATCAGGTTCTGTTTGGCCTTGGGCAAAGTGAGTGTTCCTGAATAATGAATTCCTCTTGGCTGTTAAGGCAAAAGCTGGTGTAGCTGGATCTGGAGTGTGTGTTGAACACCCTGAGCCTCACTCTGCGATGGAAGCAGAGCGTGTTTGCCTCGTTTCCATCCCTCCTGCCTTTGAACCAGAGGCTTTGCTTGTGTTGCAGTTGCCAGAAATGGGCTAAATGATGCCGTAAAGTGGAAATCTCAGTTTTTCCAGTTAACTTGGGAATAAATAATGCCCTGCTCGGGGAATAAATAACATCCTTCTCTTTTCCCCCCCCTCTGAGGACCACCTGTTTCTCCTTGATCTGAATTACCAATTCCTTTTTTTAACTGAAGAATCCTGCTGATCTCAGAAGGATAATAATTCACACCTTCCCCTCCATCCCATTCCTGTAATTTTCTGTATCTTCAGGAGAATCTCTGCACTGATGTGGGAGGTCAGATACATTGAACACAATGCCAGGACTTTCAACGAGCCAGACAGTCCCATAGTCAAAGCAGCCAAAATCGTCACCGATGTCTTGCTGCGCTTCATTGGGTACGTGTGGCCTTTGCAGCCCCCCGGCCCTGAGCTCCTGAGAGACCTGACTGTGTGTCTTGGTTTTGCCCTTGTCCTGCAGAGATCAGAGCTGTACTGACATCTTAGAGATCTACAACAAGGTGAAAGCAGAAGACCTCAGCAGCACTGATGAAGAGGAGGAGGTAAGATCGTTTCCTTGCCTCTGTGTCATTTGCCATCAGTGCTGCCTGCGGTGAAATGACAGGCAGGAGCCAGGTTAGGCATCGCTTCCTGGGGCTCCTTCTCTCCTTGCACCTTCTGCCCATCGATGCAGTTTGGAACGTGCTGTGGTTCTGTTATAACCTAAATCACCCGGGTTTGCTTTTTCAGTGTTATTTTCTAATACATGAGGCAGTAGAAGATCTAGGGTTTCTTTCCAAAGTCATTCTCCTTTGTGGCAGTTGGGAAATACTAAAGTCAAACCTTGCGCTGCCTGAGCACCTGTTTGCTTGGGGATGGTGCTGCTGTCTTGGATTTGGACTGAAACTAAAATCTGTGTTACAATGAAATAATGTCATTAATAAAACTGAAGATGGAATGACAGCGTCTGTTTTCACAGATTATTAAAAGGATTTTGAAGAAAATGAGGAATTCCATGGTAAAACGGCAAACCCTCTTTTCTCAACTCAACCTTCTGCTCTCACTTTTGAATCTCAGCAGTGACCAAAGTTGCCACTCTATCACCTTCCCCTCTCCAGCCTTCCAAAAAGCTGCTTTATAATACATTTTGTTTTACAATATTTTACAAGTGTAAATATTTTCTAGATATTAGGAAGAAATTCTTTCCTGTGAGGGTGGGCAGGCCCTGGCACAGGTTGCCCAGAGAAGCTGTGGCTGTCCCATCCCTGGGAGTGTCCAAGGCCTTCATTTCTGTTTTTCTTGAGCCATTTATTGCATTTGAGTAGTTTGAAGTATTTGTTGTTGTTGGCTGGTTTTTATCCCTTTTTCCATGGCTGAGGGTGCATCCAAGGCCCCGAGTGTGATCATTCCCTTTGCCTTTAGGTGGCAGAAGTAGATGTGGATTCAGACGCTCCAGGAACTTCCTCTGGGAAAAGAAGAGTGAGTAAAAGATCTGCTTGGGTAATTTTTTTAAATTTGATTCGAAAAATATCTACAACAGTCAAATTTAGAGGAAACTGATAAAAACAGCGAGGTTGGAGCTGAACTATTTCAATTTCTCCTGGGTTTGAGTGTTATGTATGACTGGAAAAGCCAAACTGTGCCATCAGCTCTGCTTGAATCTTCCTGGATTTGTGTTTTAAAGTGTGATCTTTGAGTCAGAACGCTGGCAAATGACTAGGAAATTGAAGGAGAAAATGGGAATATTCTGACAAGGTCTGGACTACGTTTCCCTGCAGGTAAGACGGCGAGTGAAGAGGCAGCCCATGAAAGCAAGCCCTGATGCTTGGCAGGAGCAGTGCCAGCAGCTGCTCAACCTCATTTACGAGCGAGAGGACTCCGAGCCCTTCAGGCAGCCCGTGGATCTCTTCTCTTACCCTGTAAGTGCAGCTTCCACACCCAGAATGGTTCAGCCTTTGGCAAAACATCCATGCTGGCCATGGCTGTCCTCTCCCTTTGTGAGCTGATGTTTTAAGGGAATCACCTGCAGTACCTGTACATAGAAATAATTACTCGAGCCACTGGATGAACAATGAGGGGCCTTTATTGCTGTAGGATTTGACAGCCTTTGCTGTTTTCTTCAGCCTTTACTATTGTCTTGTTCTTCCAGGATTATCGAGACATTGTGGACACTCCCATGGACTTCAGCACTGTGAAAGAAACCTTGGAAGCAGGAAACTACACCAGTCCCTTGGAATTCTACAAAGATATTCGTTTAATATTCTGCAACTCTAAAGCTTACACTCCTAATAAAAAGTCTCGTGTAAGTAATACATTTCAATGCCTTTTCTTCACAAAGACTTTGGCCCTACATGTGAATAAAACACATGAGAGAAGGTCTGAAGAGCAAAGTACTGCTTGGTGTAAGTAAAAATAACCAGTGTACACCAATTCTGGAGCCTGTCTAGGGGTGGAGTAAGGACATTTCACCGGGGAATTAAAGCAGAAACAAAGGTGAGGGGACAGCAAAATGCAGTTGTTTTTCCCTTGGTATTCCAGTTACCGTGTGGGCTCCTTCCATGCTTTCTGGGGGTTGACAAAGGAGGCTGTATTCCAGAGATTTAGATATCAGATTTCCTTTTAGTCTGGAAATGCTTTGTACTGGAAGTAAATCTTTTTCTGAAAACACTTTCTGTTGGGAGAATTCCCACAGACCATGGAAAGAAATTATCTGGAAAGGAGCTCGGAGTGAAATGTCACCATGAATTTTTCCTTTGTGCTGCCAAGTCTGGACATCTTGTTGATTGTTTTCTGGTTGATCTTTCAGTTATTCAACTTCTGGTAAGTGTGGCTGTGCTTTCTCACCCCAGATCTACAGCATGACCCTTCGACTCTCTGCCTTATTTGAGAATCACATGAAGAATATCATCTCTGAGTACAAGGCAGCGCTGCAGTGTCAGAAGAGGAGGCGGCCACGGTACCGAAAACGCCTGAGGAGCAGCAGCAGCTCCCCCTCAACCAGCAGAGCATCCAGGTAATGTTGGGGTGGGGGGACTGCCTGCCAGTGGCGTTCCAGGGAGCAGTGCTGGAATAACCAGACAGCAACAGTATTGCTCATTTCCTGCTGCAATTGCTGTTTTGGGGGGGGGATCAAGTCATTCTCAATTTATAGTTCGTGCGTAATTCTGGTGAGTGAGAGACTGTGTGGTTACAATTGTTCCCTCTGGAGGAAATGAAAGACCAACTGTCTCTTCACCTTTGTTTAGCTGAAAAAAGTGTTGTCTAACGCTCTCCTACCTTTGGTCTGAGACATTAGCTGAGTAAACTGAGGATTGGTTTTAAAAAGGGAGAGAAAATCATGTTCCTGCAAACTCATCTGCTTTAGCAAACACATGATGTGTAACTATTTTTAGTCTTACTACACCTGTGCAGGCACTGGGGAATAGACATTTGTCTGATAAATTTGCTGCAAAAATCAAGGCACTTTGCAGGGGAAACTGGTTTTTGGAGCCGACAGTTTTACTTCTTCGGGATATTTTGTGTTTTCAGCCCCAAAGGGAAGCAGAAGCAAATGAAGATTCAACCTAAACCCAACCAGAATACCTCACTGCCCCTGACCAGGACTAGCTCTTCAGTCTCATCTCATGGTGAGAAGGAATGGTCTAAAATAGAGCCTTTCTCTTGCAGCAGCTCATGTGTGCAGCTGCAGTGGGGTGTTTGAGACACATGCTGAACACACCCCAGGAGGGGCCAAGTGGCAGGGTCATGGCAATGTGCTGGCTGTAGGTTGTTTTAGCTGAGCTTGGCTGCTGGGAAGTTGTGGGTAAAAGAATCAGGGAATTGGGTACCTGTGCTGGCCTTGGCAGTAATTAATCTAGTGACCAGAGCCCAGGCTTCTCTCACACAGCATTTATGGATAAAGTAATCTTACTGTGGATTACACCAAGAGGAATCTCCCTCTTTGTAGCTGCAGAGGCAGCTTGGTGACATGAGCCTGACTTGGGCTGTTAACTCAGGTCATACAAACCCCCTCCCCAGCCCTGTAAATAGAGGATAAAAATCACTCTGTCACGCTGTGGTGTCCTGTCTGAAGTTTCAGATACAGCAGAAGAACCTCTGGGTTCAGCCACTGGTGAAGAGCTGGAGGGTCAACCATCTTCCTCAGGCTCCAATGCACAGAATCGAAGTGGAAACGCTGTAGATCCAGGGAAAAGCAGACCAGTCAGGAGTAAATCCACACCAGTGAAACAAGGTGAGAAATAACAAGACTGTGTTCTTTCGCTGGTTTCAGTAGAGATGAAAGGTGTTCCTTCTCTCCGATGTTTATGATGCTATTGCCTGAGAGGAGCAGTGTATGTGTTCCCGAAGCACACCAAAAACTGAGTTTGCTGCACTCCCCACAGTTCTGTGGTCTCTGGTCTGAGCTGTGGGATGCACAGCATTCCGTGTGCACTTCAGTGAGGTCCTTTGAAATCTCTCCATGTGGAAAAGCTTGATCGTTCTGAAACTCCCCCAGTTCCTTCAGGAGTTACAAACAGCAAACACAAAGAATCTCCACCCCAAAACCTTCTCCTTTTATTAATCAAGTTGCAACTGAAGATGAAGTTTACAAAAAAATGTAAATATTTTTATCCTACTCAAGACGAAGTGGTTGTGATTAGAAGGGGAGCACTGTGGGAAGCTGTGGTAAGTTGTCTCTGGGACATGGTGCTCAGAGTTTGCACTGAGGTGGGCACCGAGTGGGCACTGCCTGACCCTGGAGCCTTTCCCAATCCACACCCCTGTGCTGTAGCAGTGCTGGGTGCTGCACTTGAGTTTTTCCTGTGTTAAAAGAAGGTATTTAGTCTTCATTGTCAGATTCTTAACTCTGAAAACATGTAGGATTTTGGGGCCCAGGCCAGCAAGATAGTTTACGTATTTTTAAGTTAAGTTGCCCAACGATCCTGGTGAGATTTCTTGGGTTATTTCTCTCCCGAGCTGTGCCTCCCTGGACTCAGCCCTTTGAGAACATGCATTGGATCGGGACAAACCCTGTTTACAGAGGGTGAAATGGATTTGAGAGCTTTTCCTGCCTTGGTAGGATTCACCTGACTGAGTTTTGGATGTTTGTGTCCAACCTGCTCACTCTGGGCTCCTCTTACTGCCTGGATCTTCCCTGAACTCTTAGTTAGAAGAGTTTACAGTCGTTGCTTCCAGATAAGAACGTGTTTACTCTGATAAATTTTCCCCTCGGTGCACCAGTTTGTGTCCCCAGCACATAATAAAGGGTGAGTAGCTCGGAGCTGGGTCAGCCCCAGCACAGCTGAGGCAGCAGAGGAGGATCCCAGAGGCAGCTCAGGCCAGTGCCACTCTGTGTCCCACTCATGGGGCTGTTTTGTGTTTGCTCAGATCACTGTCCCGACGGGCCCCTCACCAACGGGGACGGCAGAGAGCCGCGGGCAGGAGTCAAGAGGAAGCTGCTGAGCGCGTCGGAGGAGGACGAGCACCTGGAGGAGGCGGAGGAGGAGGAAAAGAAGAGAGACTTGAAGGAAAAGTCTGGTTTGTCTTCGTCAGAAAGCGGGGATTCGGGCTCCAGCTCCAGTTCGGAGAGCAGAAGTGGCTCCGATTCCGACTCGGAGTCAACCTCCAGGACGGATCAGGATTACATTGACGGAGACCACGACTACAGCAAAGTGGTGCAGTCCAAGAGGCCCAAACGGAAAATCAAGCGGAAGCTGGGCCCGGGGAAGCGGAATTGGCAGGGCAGGGGCACGGGG
>JAWWEU010000138.1:993040-1007124 GCA_035583155.1 Acropternis orthonyx | reverse complement strand
AAGGACCATGCACACCTTTTATGACTGTGCAAGGACCATGCACACCTTGTATGATTGTGCAAGGACCATGCACACCTTTTATGACTGTGCAAGGACCATGCACACCTTGTATGATTGTGCAAGGACCATGCACACCTTTTATGACTGTGCAAGGACCATGCACACCTTGTATGATTGTGCAAGGACCATGCACACCTCGCTCACTGGCACAGGGATCATGCACAACTTGCACGGTGGTGCGGGGACCCAAAGCTAAGGAAGAGCAGAAGGGGAAGGACTGCTGGGTATGTTCATTGAATTAAAATTCTGAGGAATCCAGAAGACTTAATATTCAGGCTGATAAGTGCGTTTCTTTTCCCTGTATGGATACCTTCTGGAACCCACCAGCATGAGGAATGTCCATCCCTGAGAGTGCAGTGGTTCCTGTGGATCCAGGCTGAGCAGACTCTGCTCCTGCCCTCCTCCTCCTCCTTGATTTTTCATCTGTGAGCTCTAAATAAATATTTGTTGTTCAGAATGTGATGAATAGAAGTTACCTCTTTATTTAATCTTCATTTAAAAGCCCCCACAACTTCCAGATCTCTGCATCTTACAGCAAACCCCACATTTGATGTGCGGCTGCAAAAGCCTCACGGGAAGGTTTTTAGAGTCCCAGACCATGGAGAGAAGGAAAATGACTCTCAGGAGGTTGGGAGGTGGCAGATCCAAGGACGGTAACACACATTTAACCCCCTTTGCCTCAGCAGCGTCACAGCTCAGCACAAACATCCTCCCTGGGGCGCTGGGGGTGGCTGGGCAGGCTCACCCAACCGGCTCAGCTGCTCCAGAGGGTTATCCAGGGAAAACCCTGTTACCCTCGGTGCTTCCAGCCAGGATCTGTCTGCAGGGGGTTCCATGGAGCACAGCTCCTCAGGAGCCCGGCGCGGGGAGGGGGCTGCAGCAGCCAGAGGTGTTTTCCTGCACGCGGAATTAACAGGAAAATAACCCTGATCGGTGTTCTGAGCACTCCTGAGGAGTCAGGGGGGAGGAGGAGATTCGAAACTTTCCACCTCAGAGCAGAACTTCCCACCAATGGCTCCAGTGCTTTGTAAGGCTTTATATATTTATTCACCTAATTTTTTTTTTTTTGGTGCTTGTTGGCCTTCCATTAAATATTGGCCTCAGACAGGATCTAATTACTGTAGAGAAAAGTAATTAATAATATTGCAATGTGGGCATGAACGCTCGACAGGCTGGGGAGGATTCCTTTCTCTTCCCAGTAAAGGCTGGGACTTCACCTGGAGCACATTTGCTTTATGAATATTCCTGGTGATGGTGGTGGAGGACCCGCCCTGGCCATCCTAAGAATATTCCAAGGGCTGTTTTAATTATGTCCCAAATGAACACTCGCAGTGTAAGAAGGTCACACATAAGGGGGAAAATAAGAGAAAGCCAGACTTAAACCCAGCTACCCAAAGCCTTCAGCTCTGCTCTGACACGGCAGGCACTGAAGGAGGAATTTTTAGTAAAGTGCATTAAAAAGGAGCTGGATTAAAAGCCCAAAGGCTTTGCCACGGTGCTGGCAGCACACGCTGCTTTGCGCTTGCAAAGTCTTTCGCTTGAAGAAATGTCACTGAAGATAATTTTTTGGTGAAGAATAGGAAATCTTTTCCTGACATTCAAACAAGTAAATAATTGGAGACCGCATTACCCTGTAGAAGGTGGTTTTTGAGGTGGGGTGGGTTATCACAGCCCAACACTTCGTGCCCAGGGACCCCAGGAGGGCTCTTGAGTTCCAGCTCAAACACTGAACTTCCATCCCTTCAGCGCTGTTGGTTTTTCATGTCACAACAAACACCCACAAAAGGTAATTTCTTGTAAATGCAGCTTTTTCAAAGCCCCCCGAATGCTGAAAAGGAACAAAGTCCCCCCATTTCTGTCCAGTTTGGCTGAGCCCCCGAACATCTACATTTATTGGCAGAACTGAGGGAAGAGCTGGATCAGTGTTCAAAACTGTGGTTCCATTTTGTTGTTCCCCAGTTGCACAAGAGCGAGGATAAATTCTTCATTCAAAATAGTTAGATATTTTAAATCAAAAGAAGAGATTTAATGAATTATACTTTCATTTCGCTCAGACTGTTCCCACTGAGAGCCATCACTCAGTATTTTCCCTTCCCAGAGATTTTTCTTAAGGGTTTTTTTTTTAGTTCTCAGATCACACTTGGTAATTTTATTCCGAATATACTTAATATCAAATCAGAAATTCATTCTTCTGTGTGGGCTACCAAGTTCTTGCCTCACTTCCAAACCCTTTTTACATTTCCCTCCCCAATCCAGGAATGTGTCAGCAGTTTAAATTGACTTGATTTGTCCCTCCCCAGTTTTTTCTGCATTTTCCAGTGAGTCAACAACTCTATTCATAGAGCTCATCAAATATCTGCTGCTGCCTCTCTGAAACATGCAGAGATCTGGCTCCCAAGGCGTTCTGCAGGAGCAGGGATCACTGCCAGCAAACTCAGGGGAGACACTGCTTGTCTTGGAAACTCCACGCTCGGCTTTTATCAACAAATTGGGCTCATTTTGGGTGTTCAATTCAACTGGGTGTCCTTGGTGTCCCAGCAACCTGATCTGTGTGGGCAGCGTGGAGCAGGTTCCAGCTCAGTTTTAGATCATTTCTAAGGGTTTCACCACAGCTTGAAATAAGCTGTGTTGTCCAGAGCTAAAATATTGCTGTTGGATTTCCCTGGCAGGGATGGAGCTGGATCTCTGTGTCTCTTCCTGCAGTCCAGTCATGCAAAATCTACCAGGAATAACTCCTGGTCACAGAATCCCAGACTGGTTTGGGTGGGAAGGGACCTTGGAGCCCATCTCATCCCACCCCCTGCCATGGGCAGGGACACCTCCCACCAGCCCAGGATGCTCCAAGCCCTGTCCAGCCTGGCCTTGGACACTGCCAGGGATCCAGGGGCAGCCACAGCTTCTCTGGGCACCCTGTGCCAGGGCCTGCCCACCCTCCCAGGGAAGGATCCTTTCCCAATATCCCATCTAACCCTGTCCTCTTGCAGTGGGAAGCCATTCCCTGTGTCCTGTCACTTGGTGCCAACAGCTGGATGGACAGCTCAGACTGGAAATTCCTGTTCTCCAGAGCCCCAAGCCATGTTTGCACAATTCCAAGCAGAGACTTCCGAAGTTCTTCAGTGGGGTCACTTTAACGGGTTGTGCCTGCCCAGGAGGGCAAAGCTCTCATGATGGAGAGAGAGGAGAGGGATTTGTGGCAATTTATGACCCTCCCTGCTCTCCCATCACGACGCTTCCGAATGGGAGCGCGGGCTGCGCGTTCAGTCTGCCGGGATCCCACATCAGCATGGCATGGGGGGGGGACGAGGAGATCGCGGCTTCTCCAGGGCTCATTTGGGGCTCAAGTGGCCCCCCAGTGAGGGCTGTGGTGCAATCCTCAGCTCACAGGGAGTGTTCGCTCTGTCCCATCACACTCGCTCCCAGCCCTCTGTGCTCCAGGACTCCGTCTGGGACGCTGGAATGGGATGGTGATTTGTTGGTCCATGATTTTGTCCATCCATGAGCACTCTGGGTAGCCAACCCCTACAAGCTTCCCATGGAGTCCTAAATAAAACCCTTCACCCTCAATACATAATTTTTCAGGTTGAATTAACAGTGAGAGGGGAAAAAATTGACTGTTCAAAACCAGAAATGGGCCGAGCTGAACTTTGCTGTATCAAATTCACTTTACAGTGAGTTTTCCCTCCTGTCTGCTGTGGCACAGAGCCATTTGGGATGAGGAGCTGTTTTGCAGCTCAGATGTGCTGTCTGCCCTGGAGGAGCCTGTCTCCACGATGTACCCTGTGGTGCTTGGTTTTATGGGAAAGGGAGGTGCCCTTTCCATCCTCCAGGAGACTCCCAGTATCTTTTGTTCTTCACAAAATTATGGTGACTGAGTCACATCATTTCCCTTACGTTCCTCAACAAAGAATCCTATTTCCCAAATATTAGGACAGCAATAAACCTGCAGAAAGCTTTGGAGACAGCGGCTGGTGGCGAGTGAGCTGCTGGGGGTGAATTTCAGATGGAATTGTGGCCGAAAGCACCAAAGAGGAGCAGCCAATATCACAAATCATGGTTGTTAAATTGCATCGTTCCATGGGCTGCAAAGAGCAGTTTCTCCTTGCCTTTAGTCTTTGACAGAGAAGCGAATCAAGAAAGCTGGGAAGCTGGAAGAGTGGTTTCCAAGAGCAATCCTCTCCCTCCTGTCCTGGATGACACTCTGTGGATCTCACCTACACTGCCTTTTAGTCCCCAAGCTGTGCCCTCCAGGACGGGGATATTACTGCACTTAATTCTCATGTTGTGCAAGTGGGGAGAGAAATAACCATGTCAGTGCCTCTCTAGGGATGAAAACCACCTGCTGATGAGGGTACAAAGCCTTTCCATGGCTTTCCATGGTTTTCCACACCAGGATGGCAATAAAAGACTATTTTACTCTCTGTTTTACACTCAGCTCAATTCTGAAACAGCTATTTTTTAAATCATTTACTAATTTTCTTTTTATATGAAGCCTGCCAGGCTTCAGAATAGCTGAAGTGGAGAATCTTAAGAATAGAAGAGCAGGGAAGATAAACAGTCTTGAGAGCACCGTGCACAGGCTGCTCCTTCTGGGCTGGAACGGGAACATTCAGGCACTTTCTCCAAAAGGAGCAATTAGCACTTTGTAAAGAGCTGTATTCTGTAGCTGCAAAAAATTGCTGTGTTTACTGCGATGAGGAACTGATGGGGTTTATTCAGCAGGACAAAAGGGATTTTTTTTTTAAAGACAGGGAATAAATAAAAGAATTGGAAAGGCAAGTTTTGTTGAGTTAGTGACTATATAATCCCCATGGAGAAGGAGGCTGGACTGGTCAGGATGGACAGCAGGTATCAATAAGTTTACTACTGATGTTTCCCCAGTTTTTTAAAGTTTCCACAGTTGTTGCTCCAGCTTCCTCAGATGTTTCCAGATACACTATTTCAAGATAGAATCCCAGAGTGGTTTAGTTGGGAAGGAACCTTAAAGCCCATCCAGTGCCACCCCCTGCCATGGGCAGGGACACCTCCCACCAGCCCAGGCTGCTCCAAGCCCCGTCCAAACCGGCCTTGGACACTCCCAAGAATCCAGGGGCAGCCACAGCTCCTCTGGTCACCCTGTGCCAGGGCCTGCCCACCCTCCCAGGGAGGATTTGGTGGCTGGAAACCATCAGCAGCATGTGAAGACCATGGTATTTATAACCCACGCTCATAGCAATGGTTTGGATTCAACCCTATAAAAACCAGCAGCCCCAGAAATCCGAATCATGGCCGTGTTGACTGGAAGGGGCCTTGGGTCTCACCCAGTCCAGCACCAGCTGAGCCTTTGATCTGCCAAGTCTTAACAACCCTCAGGGATGGAGACCTCAGTCCCTGGGAACTCACCCCTCAGGGGGTCTAGTGAACAAGTTCCTACCAAAATTTGGGGAGTACTTGGCAAACTGGCACTCAGGGGGGCTCAGCCGGGGACCTGCAACATTTCCTCTGGCTTTGCTCCGTTTTCTTGTGTTTCAATGTGCCCTGTTAATGTCAAAATATGCATACAGGGACTGGAGCAGATATGCATCAGCCTCAGAGAGGAAAAGGATTATTTTTCCCTTTTGTCCCAGGGTTGTTGAGGAAGCGCTGGGAGACGATTGTGAGCAGGGTCTGGCCGTGCCGGCCGAGTGTGCACCCGCTGCCTTGAGCTGCCACGGAACGGGGTTTGAAAGAAACAAGGCTTATTTCCATACTCAGTCTAAGAGAAACAAGTCTTATTTCCATACTCAGTGTAAAAGAAACAAGTCTTATTTCCATACTGAGTCGAGAAGAAATAGGTCTTATTTCCATTCTGAGTCATTGCTGGCACTTTGTTCAGCGCCTGAGTCTCCTTTCAGCTGCTTGTGGAGCGGGCACAGGTGCAGAGCATCAGCTTTTTGTCTCCGTGGCAGATGTAAGGAGGGGAGAGAGGAACGGGCTCTTGCCCATAAAGCAGCCACAGAATAATGTTAAATTAGGACCAAAACACTTCTGATGAATAAAGGCAGAAGCACAAAGTTCCAGAAGAAAATGTGCTCCACAAGAAATGCGAGTTTTCAAACTTGCAAAAGATGAATTTGTTATAAAACCAGACATTTAGAATTCATTTTAATGTTTTTAAAGCTTATCATAGAATCCTTTAGGCTGGAAATGAGCCTGTCTGCAGGAGCAGAAGGTGGGTGAGGTCACTCAGCCCAGCATGCCCTTGTGCCGGGATGTGCAGCCTGGACACCGAAACCTTCTAATCCATGGGCGTGCACCAGCCCTGAGGACAATCCATGTCCTCTCCTGCCCAGTCTCCATCCAGGCAGGAACCAGGAGAGCAAGTGGGACAGGACAGAGCTGGGACACCTTGGACCTGGCCGTGGCCATCCCCGACATTTCTCATCCCATCCAGGGATTAACCCTGAGCTGTGATTCCAGCCCAGCTCAGCCATTCCAGACGTGCAGTGGCCCAGAATTGCTCTCCTGTAGTGACAACACACGAAGCCACTTGGCTGCCTGGCAGCTCCAGGGGTGTTTGTTGGTGAGGCTCCTCCAGCCCATCCGCCCCGTGGGTTCCAGGCATTCCACCGGTGACGACACAAGGCATGATTCATGTGTGTGGATTCACACGGGCTCCTCCCGGAGCAGCGGCAGCAGATGGATCTCTCCAGAAGGCTGCAAATCCCTCACTTCGACACCTCCTGAGCTGGAGGGTGGGGAGCAACTCTTTGGGCAAGGGATGCTGGAGGGGATGGAGGCCGGAGCAGCCACATCCTCTGCCAGGGAAACCCACGCCAGAGGGGTCTCGGGGAACAGCCAACCGGGGAGCGGAGGCACCGCAGGCAAACCCACCCTCACCCCACAGTGCCCCATCCCAGGGCAAACCCACCCTCACCCCACAGTGCCCCATCCCACGGCACACCCACCCTCACCCCACAGTGCCCCATCCCAGGGCACACCCACCCTCACCCCACAGTGCCCCATCCCAGGGCACACCCACCCTCACCCCACAGTGCCCCATTCCCTCAGCCTCATGACTGAGCTTTATGTATAGCAATGGTTGCACTAATTAAATGTTGCTGCTCATTATTAAATAATGAGGCTCATTAGCATAGGCTGTGCAGTGGGGAGGCTCCTGGCTCGTGGCTGAGTGTCCCTGCCTGGCTGTGCTGGATCCTCCCCAGGAAACCTGGGAATCCACTGCTCCTGAACTGCACGTCCATTTTTGCAAGGCTATTAAAGCATTTTTACTACTTTAGCCAAAAGAATTTTAAATTGGGACCATTTTACCAGGCTGGGCAGTGAAACATCCCTCTGCCTGCTGTTTGGGTCACTATTGATCCCTTTGGAGTGTGCCACTGGCTCTGGGAAAATCTGATCTCTCCATTCCCAAAGGGAACATTTTTGCATGCACACAAAGCCAAATCGATCCCAAGAGTGCAGCCAGCACCAGGACAAAATTAAGCTGGTTATTTCGCTGGTGCATCAAATCACAACATTCTTAGAAAAACTGTGTCAATTCTCAAATTTCCTGTGCTAAGCAGAGCAGAGGTTTAAAAAGCAGAGTATTAAAGACTCATATGCTGAAAATATTCACAATACAAAATCTCTACACACCCCCAGCACTAATTGAAAACATTCCAGACACTGGATCAAAATACAAACTGGGGGAAAAAAACCCAAATTGTGTGACAGGGCCAAAAGTCCAACTTGTTTTTACCCAATGGTGAATTAGAAAGTCCTTTTTCATCGTCATTTTGCGGAATTTATTATCAAAGGGGCCAGCTGGGATCACTGTGGCAGAAGGATGGTCAGCATTTCCATTACCACCTCTTTATAACTCGGCCAGAAACATTCCCTCAGAGTCACAGTGGTGTTTGCTCTGCTTAGGAAGAAATTTTTACCCTCAGAACTATATTTTTAAGTGACTTAGGAAGCACTAAGGAAGGCAAAAGGAAAATAAAAAGGATTTTGCTGATGGGAGATGCTTTTTCCACCCTTCATAAGGAAGGAGGTCGGCAATACTGGATGCTATGGGCTGCTCCTTCCTATTTGCTATTTCCTTGGAAAATAGCTTTATATTGGGGGGGGAATTGGGCAAAACTGTGCTTTATTTTGAGGGTAGGTTTGAGAATGGGGCTTGTGTTGTGCTTCTGCAGAGGGCAGGGCTGGGATTTACACCGGGAGTGAGGTTTGCCTCTCTGTTAACGCTGGGGAAAAGCTGGGATATAAAGCCACGGAACTGCACTGGGAGAGGGAAATCTGAGAGAGATGAGAACGGGAGCAAAGGCCCTTTTGCTGGAATCCCTCCCTGAACACAAGGAGGTGGTTTGAGTCACAAAACAGCCAATAATTCCCATGCTGGGAGCATTTTGCTCCGGCGGTTTTCTAGCAGGGAAACAATGGGCACAATTCACAGAAACACCGAGGGAAACATGTTGGAAAGAAGGGAGGGTGCAGAGGCTCCGTGTGAGGATGCTGAATGCTCCCTTAATTCCACACCCAGCCCCGCAGCACCCCGATGGATCATTCCAGCACATCATGCCCTGGATCCATAGGTCAAAGCTTTCCCACCACTTTGCACATCTGGGTCGAGCGATGCTGGGTTTTAACTGCAAACCCCCCTTTCTGCTGCGGCCTCCGAGAGGAAGGAGCTCCCTGGAACTTGTTTTATTTGAAATGGTTTCCTATTTGAGGTGTAGAAACGCACCCAGCGCTCTCCTGTTGTGAGCACAGAAGGGGGTCAGCCCTGAGCTAGTTATTTCCCATTAGAGGAGCCCATTGCAGCCCATTAAATGAGATTAGAGTGCACAAATGAGTCCTCTTGCTGCTGATAACCTTGATAAGAGAAGAATTTTATTCCTCTCTTATGAAGCAATCCTGGTCCTGGGGTCACCTATGTTGGGCAAATATTTGGGAAGTATCTTATGCCACACTGACATTACTGCATGGACAAAACCAGGATGTCCAGGCGTATCCCATCTGCTGGCACCACCTGAGAACTGCCCCCAAAAATAAAAATAAAGAATTAAAAATAATAATAAAAAAATAAGATTAAAATTCAAATTAGTGTTATGCATGGCAGGGAAGGGGATAGGGTGTTAATGGAGCCTGGTGGGAGCTGCCAGGAGGGATGCAGGGCTGTAGCACATCCAGGGATGCACACCCAGGAGAGCTGGGGTGGGACAGAGACTCAAGGAAAACAGTGGCCCGGATTCCATGACATCCAAAGGGCTCCAAACCTTCCCAGAGGAAGCCCAGAAATCCTTGATGCTTCCAACCACCTCAGGAGGGAGAAGGTGAGGGATGAGCTGCAGGTGGGTGTTCCACCTGATATCTCCAGTGGTGGATTATAATGCGTCATAGACTGTGTGTACAATATCTAATTAATATACAAATATATGTAATATATAACATGTCCCACCCCTGGGAGTGTCCAAGGCCAGGTTGGACGGGGCTTGGGGCAACCTGGGCTGGTGGGAGGTGTCCCTGCCCATGGGGTTGGAACTGGGTGATCTTTGAGGTCCTTTCCAACCCAAACCATCCTGTGGTTCTACAATAAAATCTAATATTTAATACCTGAAAGTATCCTCTACCCAGAATTCCCCATAGCCACAGCAACCCACCTGAAATGTATAACTGAGCAGATTTTTGGGAAGCCTGGGAAGAAAGGCTGTGCTGAAAAATGTAAGTTTTTGTTATTTAAACCAGGCTTTCCTGGGGCTTTGTCTCTGCACTGGCTGTGTGTGAGGCTGTTGTAGCACTGAGCGTGTGGGCTTTATTCTTTCATTAAATAAAGAACTAATGAAAATAAGAATCTATAAAGTTTCAGGGTTGTAATGACTCTGTTGCCTCTGGAGAGAGGTAGTTCACTCTGGCTGAAGGGCTTTTATTACCTAGAGCTGCAAAACACTTCTTTGCTGGTAAAAATGGCTGTATTTTAGTTTGGTAGCACATGGGGGAGGGTTGTGATTGTTTGAATATTCTATATTTTCATGCACAACACAAAATGCAGCAACACAAATTCAAATTATATTCAAATTAAACTCAAAACTGAAGCAGCCTCTTTTTGCTTACACAGAAAGAGCCTCCATCACCCCCAGTGCTGCAGATGCAGGAGCTGCCCTCTTATCTTCACGTGTTTCCCCAAAGATTTGGCAACAACTTAATTTCTAAAAGGTTTTCTTTTATCCACAGATAACATTCCTGCATCCTGGAGAAACCTGAGCCACATGCTCGGAGTCACTGGACTCCGGGAGCTGATGATGCACCAAAATGCACCAAACATTTGAGTGTGAAGAAGAAATATCAGTCAGACTAAACACAAGAGCCAGGATTACTTTGGCTGGAATTCCTCTGGGTATCCAGAGGGAATTAGGGAGTTTTCACAGGGAATTTTGGTCCAGGTCTGCAGCAGTTACTGCACTGGCAGCCCCTTCCCTTCAATGCTGTCACTGCTTTATGGAATACACCTGAATTCATTTTTTCCACCACTATTTCTCCCAGGAGCTGCCAGGAAAGTGAATTCCTTTTGTGTTTGACCCCCAGTGAAGGTGTTGGTTGGAGCAGCCCGGGCTGGTCCAAGCTCTGCTTTCGGACACGGCGCTGTCGCTCCAGCCCAGGCCCTGCTCAGCCCCAATCCTTCTTCATTACGGAGTAACAGGGATAACAACCCAAACCAGTGGTTTGGACCGAGACCTCAAAAACTGGCAATGGGAGTATTAAACTCTGCAGCAGGACTGTATTTCCTGGGGTTTGGCTCTTTTCCATGCCCAGGTTCCCAATGAATGTGCAGGTGCTGGGGATGAGTATCCAAGTGCCCAACATCCCGCTCCGTTCAGCACCACCAGCAGGGTTCCTGCTCTGCCTGTCAGGTTTCTTCACCCATAATTGGATCAAAAGGGGGTATTAAAGGGAATATTTCAGGCTGGTGAAGCCCTGGGTGGCTCAGAAGAGGAAACAAGGACGGTGTTAATCCAGGAATTCCCAATTAGAGGATCAGCAAAGCTGTGTGGGAACGAGGCAGAGAAGGAGGGGGCTGAGCTTGCAGAGCAGACGCTCAGCAATAATCCTCTGGGGAATTCAGCACTCAGGGATGCTGGGCTGGAAAAACAGGAGTAGATGGCACCAATTTTCCCAGAAGGATTACAGGTAGGGACAGGATGGTCTAGTGACAGAGGAGCACTAATCAGATCATCTTTCAGAGCAGGGGAAATCGTGTTGATGGAGAGAAAGGTGCGGCTTATAAAAGTGCTTTATGAATAATTACCCGTTACACGATTCAAAGTCTCCTCCCAGCAGAGCCAGGCCCGAGGCTGCAGCCTCAGCCCTCCCCAGTGGGAGCAGCCCCGGGATCCACCGGGAGCCGGAATGGGGACAGAGGTGCCACTCCTGAGAGTTGCCCGGAGAATTCCCGTGTTTGGGATTACTGGGGGAAGCCTCGGGGCGGGCTGGCTGCTCCCACCCCCAGAGCTCATCCCGTGTCCTGCCAGGCTGCAGCTCCTCCTGCTCCATCCCATCTGCCGTGGTTGTAGCACTGCAGACTTGGGAGGACTTGGATTTCTCCTGAATCAATCCCCAATTAATTTCCTCGGCTCAACTGTGTACAAAGGGCCAATTTTTATCTCTTTCCCTGCCCATGTGACAGATTCACTGGTAATGGAAATCTTTGCCTCCAGGCAGGGTATTCCAGTAACGACAGAGCCGGGTCTTCTGCTCCCCATAAAAACCAGGAAAACTCAGAGATATTGCTCTCCTTTTCCCATATTCTATTTTTTATGGATGTCTGTGTCCCATCAATCATTGCAAATGTCTTCTCTAAGCTCCCTGTATAGTTTTTAAAGGCCTGACTGGTGAAGCTTCTGAAGGAAGCAATGGGAACCCGGCTGTAAACGGGCAATTAGTGGGAAGCAACACTCATTTATGATTTTTTAATAATTTCTACGGAATCACGAGTCATATTACTGAAACCTGCTTATTTGTCTTGTCTGAGCTCACCAGAAACACTTGTCTTGCTAAATTGACCAGCAAGCCACATTTATTGGAGTAATTTAGAATGAAAAATATCAAGTGACTTATAAAATGCAGAAGCTGAGGCGGAGGATTCACGTTGGCAGAATCTCATCTTCCTGCCACTGGTTAAACCCAGCGACTCTAATGGCAGGAAATCATATTCCTGTGACTTTTCAGCCTGTGGCAAACCGAGCAAGTCAGTCCAAAGCCTGAGGTATCTGAGGTACCAGGAGGGACAACACCAGGGCTGGGCCACCACGGAGCCCCCCTGCTCCCTCCAGGGGGCTCGTCCTTGGGCCATCAGGACTTTTCCCACCAAGTTAAAGGATGGAGAATCCTTTCTCTCCACTGATTTTCTGAGTCTGTTAATGAGAACGGTGATTATTCCCAGTATTGGGATACCAAGGGAGCGGATCAAGGGCAGCAGTTTCAGAGGCATCTCTCCATCCTGTGCAAAGACCATCAAACCAGGAGCTCAAGTGACACACACGACTTTATCACTGATAAAGCCAAAGAGGACTGAAAAAATAAACACAAATTAAAGAAAAGACCTTTGGGTCAGAAGAGGGAAAGGCAAAACCAAACCACCAAATCGAAAAGCCAAACGACCAAACCCATTCTGTGCTGGCAGTTTCAGGAGCCTGTGCAGAGGCAACTGGTGCTGTTGGGTCTGGCCTTGTGTCAGGATGAAGTGGGTCTGGGGGATGATCAGGAGGGACGGGAACACTCAAAACCAGTGTCTGGAACCGCTGCTGGGCTGGAACCAAGATCAGCACAGGTCGGTGCAGGCCAGGCAGAGAAACCACAGCAGCACAAAGGAGATGGGCCATTATTCTGGTTGCCATTTCCACCCTGAAATCTGCATTTGGAAGTGTGAAGAGAGCTTTGGACAAAGGGAAACTGTGCTTGATAACAAGGACTATATGTTAATAGTGTCATTATTCACTGAAATACTGCTGGGTTGTCCAAAGGGATGGAGCTGGGACAAACACACCGGTGTAACAGAGGTCTGCCAGGTGTGGCATGGAGTGAATTTTATCAGCTGCTGGATTAAAGCCATTTTTCCGAGGAAGGAGCCGTTGTCTCCTGTGGCTGATGGCAGAGAAGGGGTCTGGGTTTGCTCTTCCCTCACCCTCAGCCCTTCCCTGTCCTCAGTATCCTCCTGGCTCGTACATAGTGCAGGCCTACAGAACAGCCACAATTTGCACAAGAATTCCTACAAAAGAAGGGATTCTCTCCTGCAAAAAAAAAAACCAGGTGAATTGCACTTCCATTTTATTACTCGATCTCTTTGCTGTTTATGTGTATGATTGGGATTTGGGAGCAGACTCCCCAAAACCTCTGTTTAAAAGGAAATATGCTTATTTTGCTTGGCTGCTATAAATTGTTCATGAAAATGTCTTACTCTGTCACAGAGAATATGAATTTGCTGAGTGCTGAAAGGAGCTGCAGAAATGCATATTAAAGATTCACAAACCAGACTGGGCTCCATTCAGGAGAGGCTTTCTCATGATTTTTCAGTCAATGGTATCCTTCATGGGCACGAGAATATTTGTATCTTCCTTTGACTAAGATGCTGGTCTGAAGCACAGCTTGATGGTCTTATTCAAACAGATACAATGCTCAAAGCTGGCAATTAAGAACTCGGGATTCTGGCAAAGGCATCACAGCCCCACCACTGAAATACTCAGTGTCGGTGCTCACAAAAGGTTTGTCTCACCTGCTGAGGAGTAAATACTGATTTTTGCTCTGCAGGTCACCTGTGATGGGCCAGGGACATTGTTTTTCCATGTCCTCCTCATTGAACACAAAATTAAATAGGCTAGAAATCAATCACTTGTAACGGTTTGGGCTGGGAAGGATCCCAAAGCCCATCCAGTGCCACCCCCTGCCCTGGGCAGGGACACCTCCCACCAGCCCAGGCTGCTCCAAGCCCCTTCCAGCCTGGCCTTGGACACTCCCAGGGATCCAGGGGCAGCCACAGCTTCTCTGGGCACCCTGTGCCAGGGCCTGCC
>JAWWEU010000138.1:969888-992940 GCA_035583155.1 Acropternis orthonyx | reverse complement strand
TGTCGCTGGAGCCTTCCCTTCCCCAGGTGAGCCCCCCCAGCTCTCCCAGCCTGTCCCATCTGAGGGGCTCCAGCCCTGCACCATCCCCGGGCCCCCCTCTGGACTCTCCAGCAGCTCCAGGTCCCTGTGCTGTTGTTCCCCAGCACTGAATCCCATATGTGCAAATATTTACAAACAAATAAAAAACAATCAGTGCTTTGGGATGGGTGGCCTGGAGATTATTTTGCACCTGCTGGTTGGGGGGATATGTGGGAGGGCTTGGCCAAATGGTCAGTGACATTTTGGGTTGTATTCCAGCTACTCGGGTTGGACTGGGCTTGGAACAACCTGGTCCAGTGGGAGGTGTCCCTGCCCATGGCAGGGGTGGGATGGGATGAGCTGTAAGGTCCTTCCAACCCAACCCATTCCGTGATCCTCTCTCCAAGTGGGTGTTTTTCAGCGGCCAAGGCAGCGAGCCCTGCACGTGTCCCTGCTGTGTGTAACACAGAGGATGCATACTCTAATTAAATCCTGACTGCTATTTGTTTATTGAAGACTAAGCTATAGCTATATCTGATTTAAACTTGCCTAATATTTTTCCCTAACAAAGCATGATTTATTTGAGTAGATTCTGCAGTCAGTTCCTCAGGGCAGTGTATCCCTCTGCAGTCATTTGGGCTGTTCTCTCTTACTGTGCTTCCATTTTTTTAAGGAAAATGAAATCTCCCACATGGATTAGCATAATTTCTCGTGAGAGTGACTGTGCCAAACCATTGACTAATGCAGTTTGCAAAGCAGAACGTTTTTCAGGGAGATTACTTCCTTCTGGGGAGATATGCAAATGCAGGCTCCTTTCTATTCCGATATCTTTGGAATTATTTGTGGGGAATTAGTTTGTGATTGTTCCTGAATCATTATGAAAGGCACTCGTACACTGACTGCATATTAAGAGTAGTTATTTATAACACTTAATAACTCAGCGCACCAAAGGTCGGATGGGATAAATGGTGCTCCTGGATTCAGGCAAATGTAACTCATTAAGGATTAACATCTGCCTAGTAGTAGAAAAACATGAAAGCAGCTACTTGGCCTTCACTAATTTCCCCCAAGATAAACATCCTTTAGAGCTTTGGGATATTTGATCTGTTTTCTGTGCAATACAGATCCAAGGAGATACGGATTGGGATGTTTTAGGGTCAAGGCCTGGGTGCTTGTGGAGCTCAGGGGTTGGAGGGTGATAAAGCACCAGCCCTCAGCTCTCTGGCACCGCTGAAGTTGGCAGCCCGTGGTAGCCCTGGAGCAGAAAAGGAAGGTGACCTCTTTGTGGGGTGTCTCTGGGCTGACCATCCCTTCAGCAGGCGCTTTTAGCATTGCCCAGGAAGCACAGGGGACTCCAAAGCAGCCCAGAAACAAAGAGGGCAGAACCAGACCAGGGGTAAAGCAGGAGAGGAGCTGAGGTGGCCGCCCTTCCAAGGGTGCTCCTGCACTAAGACAGAGATCCCAGAGCTGGAGAGGCTTTTGGATGGGAGGAAAAGGGGTTTACTGAAGGCTCCAGCAAGCAGGGAGCTGATGGTGGTGCTTCATCTGGGGGGGCACAGTTAAAGGGAGCTGCCCCTAGGGAAGTGTCCTCAAGGCATCCCACTCTCCACAGCTGGACACGGGCAAAGTGACAGCAGAGAGGGGTTGCCAGCAATGCCCACGCTGTACCCTTGGCCACGTGGGCAGTGCCAGCCCTGCAGCAAGGCTGAGCCAGGCAGGCTTTGGGGACGGGTCCGTCTCCTCTCACTCCGCACAGCCCAGGAGCGAGCGGTGCCCACAGAGGACCTCCCTGTGCTGCACCACTCCTGCTTTCCCGTTCCACCAGGCAACATCTCCCCGTGCCTGGAAGTTTCCATCTGGCCAGCAAGAAAAAGCAGCTTCATTTAAGGTTGACTTGACAACACCCCATAAAAACTCAGCTGGAGATGTATCCTGCTCTGGTGGCCACTCATCCCCTTGGGCGTCTCTCTCGTAGCTCAGGCACCCTCAGGTACAACTGAAGAAGAACTTTATTACTACAGAGAAGAAGAGATAAAAGAGGAAAGATAATCATTATGGGCTAAGCAGAGGAGAAAGAATTATTATTAGTGCCTCAAATGACCTGCCTGCCCAGGGCATTGGAAGTCCACCAAAATAAACAGTTGGTCCAGGACATGGGAGTAAATAGATAATGCAAAATTCGTGTTCTTTCAGCTTCTTTGTATTTAATGAGTGCAGTGACTGGACTTCACAAACAGGTTGTTTCGGACACCGTGTTCAGCAAAACACGTCAGCTGAGCTGCTCTGAAGAAAAGAGGTCACAAAGGGTGACGGCTCCAAACACGTCTCCTCTGTGCAGAGCAGCAGGACACGTGGCTCTGTCAGAGACCTGGCATTGCAGCAGAAAGTTCGGCAGGTTTTTGGAAGGTAAATTGTGTTTTCACATTGGAATGACAACGGATCAAACGGTCTTTAAGGTCCCTTCCAATCCAAGCCATTCTGTGATTCCAAGAATATAATGAAAATCTGAGTCCCTGACCATTCTAGTTAAGTAAAAAAATTCCAGGTCTCCTTTAGAAAATATGTCTCTCATATTTTTAACATTTCACTCTTCTCAGGTGTGGCAAAACTCCGCTGGAAACCATCAGCTCCATCCTCTGCCAAGGGGAGCCAGGCTGATGTCCAGCATCCTGCTCTGGTCACCATGACAACGTGATTGCACAGGACAGCGAAGGAAAAATCCTTCGGAAACCTCTGGAGATGGAGAGGAATCTGAATTATTATCACCCCAGACTTCTCCCGTCTCCAGGGGCAGCTTGAAGGACCACGGTGTGACGCAGGCTCTGATGTCAGCAGAGCCCCAGCCAGCCCCCCGCAGGAACCCGCACAGATCGCGGGGCCGGCGGTGTCACAGCGGGAATGACAGGGAGCCCAGGGAGGGTGGCTCTGCCGGGGGACCCGCAGCGCTGAGGAGAGTCAGCAGCTCCTAAAGAGCCTGGGAATGATGCGCCCGAAGCAGCGAGGAGGGACCGAGCGAGAGCAGGAATAATTGGAATAATCAAGGGAAGATAGAGGAGCCCAGCGGGAAGGTTCCCCTCGTTGGCACGGCAGAATTTTGTCGCTGGGTGGGATGTGGCCAAGGTGGGCTGACAGGGAAAGGGGGAGGTGCAGGTGACCTGTCAGGGCAGGGGGCAGCGCTTTGGCCACGGGAGGGGACTCCTTGGCCGGTCTGCACTGCAGGGTTTCAGCAGCTACTCCAGCATCAGCTTCGCCTCTGCCTTTGAAGCAAACTAAAAAGGGAAGGCTGCTCTCTCTGCCCACTTCATAATGGGTGTGGAGCAGAAATAATTGGATATAAAATGACAAAGTGGCATTATTATATATCATAGAGGTTTAGCTGAATCAATACATGTCAGAAAGCATTTTGCTGCTCAGAGATATCAACGAAGAAAGTTCTCCATGGCTTTCCTCTAACTTCAGTGTTTCCTTTTCTCCTGCCCTGTCTGGAGCTGTGAGGGAGCCCAGGCTTGGGGCAGGAGCTTGGAGAGCCACCCCATAGGCAGGCAATAAACCCCTTCCCTGATAAAACTTACCCTTCCTAACCATCCTTTAAAATACTTACTAAGCTTTTCACCCCCACAGCCGCTCCAGAGAAAAGCCTTCAAGTGTTTGTGTGAATCAGACGGTACCTTCACCCACCGGGTGTTTAACCCAAATTCTGAGGTATTCCCCACGCAGGCTCCTGGGAAAACACGGCTGTGCTGCCCAGTTCCCTCTCTCAGTACATTTAAATAGGCTTTCCTTAAAACAGCCCCTTCCTCCGAGCTCCTCTCCACGCTGTGGTTTTCCATCTAATCCCACAGAGCATCAGGGCAGGAAAAGAGCCCGACAGAGCCTCCTGCGCATTTGGGACGAGCAATAACTGAGCTGAGCATCCCCCGGCCTGCCCTGGGCTGAGGCTGCGCTGGGGCAGAAGCTCCTTTAATTACTGCTGCACGTACAGTCACACCATGCGGGCACTCCCCAACAAGCCACTGAACCGGCTGGGCAGGGGCCGGTGGGGCTGCAGAGCTCTGCAAACATTCCCTCTCCGTGCCACAGACACCCTCCCAGCCCTGCACAACCCTCCCTTTACAACCTGGAGCGGCACTGCCCCTGCTTTGTCTCCCCAGAGGTTTCACACCACCCGCAGCCCCAGCAGAGGGGTCTCAGCACAGCTCATCACCAGCAGATAAAAAACTGCCATAACCTCACCAGTGGCACAGAAATACTCCCCAAAATAACCTTTCTTTTAGTACAAGGGACTCCCTTCAAAGGTAACCTCAGCTGCTGCGAGCAGAGGTGTCTTAACCAGGGAGGACAGAGCTCCCCACGCTGCACATGAGCCACATGTGCTGCTCAACAGGTTCAGGTGACAAATGACCTGCCTCTTAATTAAAAGCTGATTATGTTCTGCAAGAAATTGCTCCCAGGTGTTCTGAGTAAATAAAATGAGAGGCTGGGCTGGTTCTCCTCTTCTCAGGGCTGGGAGAGAGGGCAGGAGGGGCAGCCGAGGGGAGCTCAGCAAGAGGCTGTGTGGGTGGCTCTTTGTCTTCACTTTTAAGAGAATCATAATTATTTCATTAGAGTTTTCTTGTTGCTGTCTTGGGTGCAGTGTTGTCTCCTGGCTCGGTCCGCAGGCAGATGTTCTTTTCTTTGTTGCTCTGGGGTTCTTTTATTTGAACAGGACTAAACGTCCTTTGGTGTTTGTGTCTTCCTAGGAAAAAAAAAAGCCCTTACAAAAATCGGGAGAAAGCTTTGATGCCTTAAAAGAGCTGGAAGTGCTCAGTGCTTGTGTCACCTGCCGGGTGTGACAGAGCCAGAGGGGTGAGGCTGGGGGAGGAAACCCCCTGCCTGGCACCCCATTGCCTTTGGGGTGATAGCGACACCTCTGCGTTCCAGGTGAGGGCACAAATCTAATTCCAGCTCTAAATGAGCAGAAATAATCCTTCCCCATGGGATGCAAACCCTCGTGCTGCTCTAAATCCTCTGAGTGCTCAGAGCCCCCGAAACCTGGGCAAGGAAACTGTTTTTAGGGGGAGTCAAAGCAGGGACAAACAGCAAATACCCCTCGAGGGATGAAGCAGCCCCCGAACTATCCCCGGCTGGCAGAGGTGACCCCAGAGCGATCCCGGGGACGGCACATCCCCGTGGGCAGCTCCGGTTCCAGTGTCACAGTCCGTGGCGCTGCCACCTCCAGGGATGGGTCCCGTACGCTGGAAAATGAACTGTTTCTGGCCAAAAGAGCCACAACTTGGGAAGCGCTTTGGCTGTAAGAGACACTCGGTTGTGGGTCACTAATGGACAGGGGGTTGTCGCTTTACTTTCCTGCTTGGGCTGTGGCAGAAGAGTGACAGGTCTGAGCTATTCCACAGTGGAAGACACCCCACAACATGAGTGGAGTTTCTCATGAGCACCTGAAGCTACAAAAGATGGGAGTTCTAATAATTTCTCAGTGCAAATTCCCTCAATATAGGCAACTTCCAGGCTCTCTGTTACTCCACTGTAGTGAAAGCCCCCCGTGTTCATTTTATTTCCTTCTCAGTACAAATAATGTGCTTTTTATGGTGAGTGCAGGACTTTGTAAGTGGTGTGTGTCAACCCACTTATAAAAAGTTTGTATGACTTGGTGTTCCTGGAAACTTGCAGCAATGGGAAAAGGGGGACTGGAGAAAACCACCCTGATGTCCAGGGCACAGGTGGCAGGGTTGGGTTTAGCTGGGAGGAGAACCAAGGATGGACTGAGTTTGGTGCCAGGAGTGCCACTCAGCATCTCTGCCGCTGTCGTTGCTCCCCACATCACATGGAAATGTCAGAGCAGAGTGTCTTGAACCAGGAGCCAAGTCAAGGAGGCCACATTTATCCCTCACAGCCCACAGTCAGCCCCTGTGAAGGTGACCTGGCATGACATGGGGTGCCCAGGCACCAAGATCTCACCTTGAGCAGTGTTTTACACCCCGTAGTTATTTCTCATTGCAATGCTTTGTATCTGCTCACACGGCTTGCTCCGGGATGTTACATTATTGTGCTCATTTATCAATACTCCATTATTGTGTTCATTTATCAATATTCCATTATTGTGTTCATCTATCTGTGACATTTCAACAGAGCTCTTGCACAAGTCTCTGAGCAGCATTCATGATGCTGATATTCTAGTTTTTTCCCATCCAGAATGAATTTTTACACACCTCATAGAGCTGGGAAGGCTCATTTTAGGAGAAATCTCATCTTTTCTATCACCAAATTGCTATAGGTGAATCATTCCTTTTATTCACATCCCAAATCCACCCCTGACTGTGCCAGCCTGGGCAGGACTGCGCTGGGAAGGGTGAAACCAGACTGTGTTGTAGTTTTGGATACTCTCAGGATTAGTTTTCCAGCTTGGAACCATTTTATTTCCCTTTTTGTTGAAGGGCTATGGGTGAGATACCACCATTGGCAGCAGCAGGATCGTGTTTAGACCGTTAATGTGATACAAACCCCTCTCCTTCCCACCCCTAAAAATAATTCCTGTTGTGACTTAAAATGGATAATTGACTGGAACTAGCAAAGCTCCTCTGATGGAAAACAAGCTGCAGGGCCTCAGTCAATAATATATAATTCCCCATCTTTATCTCAACAAGGTGAGTGTCCAGGGAGAGGGGATGGAGCCATGGAGTGGATTTAAAAGCTGTTTCATTGCCAGACCTTGGGTGCCTTATCCACTGGGGCAAATTCTCATCCCAATAAATTATTCCCAGTATTATTTCCTTAATAACACGAATTTACCTGCCCAACACACACATTGCCTCAGCCTAGCCCAAGGGTGTATTCAGAGGTTTGTGTTAGTCCCTGGAGTTACACTTCCAGGTATTCTTTCTGTCCCTGGGCTGTTCTCACGCAGGTCACAGCAGGTTGTACTTGGCTCTGTTTGGGGGAATAGAGGATTTCTGAAGGAAGGAATCCTTCCCTGGGAGGGTGGGCAGGCCCTGGCACAGGGTGCCCAGAGAAGCTGTGGCTGCCCCTGGATCCCTGGGAGTGTCCAAGGGCAGGTTGGACGGGGCTTGGAGCAGCCTGGGCTGGTGGGAGGTGTCCCTGCCCATGGCAGGGGGTGGCACTGGAGCATCTTTAATGTCCCTTCCAACCCAAACCATTCCAGGCGATTTTATGAAACACCTTTTGCTTTGCATTGTGTATAAAAATATAAAATATTAAATTGCTTTGTAGGGAGACCCCTCGGGTCCTTCCAGCTCATGGTCTCTCATCCCTGGCCCAGTCTGTGCTCCCCTTCCCTCCGGCCCCCAGCACGAATCCCAGGCAGCTCCTTTGGAAATTTCCAGCTGGAAGTCCCCCCCTCCCGTGCCTACCCCACCTCTCCAGGGATCCTGCAGCCCATCAGCTCCTGCTCCAGCACAGTTATGCAATTATTTCACGGTCCTTCCCCTGCAGGAGGAGAAGGCTGGGGAAGTGCAGTGAGTTCAGGCTCTCAGAGGAGTGTTTCTATTTCTGGCTGGTGCTGCTGAGCCCCTGCCCTGCTCTGTGTGTGCTCACAGGGTGGTTTTAGTGAGTTTGCCTGGAATGGGGATGTGCAAACTCCTGGGGTTTGGGAAAAGGATGGACTGAGTGTATTCTCTGTCCTTGAGGAGCGAGAGGAGGTGCTTGTGCCTCTTCCAGCTGAGAAAAACACCTGAATCATTCATGCCTCGCCTACACACCACATCTTAGGTCCTAAGTGGAATTCTCAGGATGCCTTGAAGTCCATTAAACCCAGCAGAGTTCCTCCTGTGCTTTCAGGAAAAGCAGGCTCAGATTTGTCTCTCCATGCATTAACATCATGTGCCTTTATCTTGTATTTGCTGATCCACACCTGACCCTGGAATGGATGAAAAGGTCAATAACATCTCAGTTTACATAATTTATTGGTAATTTCAGATGCCTTTAAGCAACAAGTTGACTAAATTGTTCTTTATTCTGATTTAACCAGAAAACAGCAATCATTTCTTCTCTCTGATCCTGCAGCATGAAATTATTTGCTGTTAAATTCTGAGCCTGGTGTGAGTTTATTCCCAAAATATTTGTGCCTGAGCATCCCAAATATTTACCAGCTCACAGGGGACAAGGTGGGAAAGGCCAGTTTCATTTCTTTAGCTGAGCCCCTGGGCACACACGGGCTGGGCTGCTCTGTTGCCATTTAAATATTTAGAGAGAGCTGTGGCTGCTGACCCGTTCCCTCCTTTGTTAAACATCCTTCTTCCCCTCCCCTGGGGGCTCAGAGCCCAGTCCCACCGAGCTGGGAGCTGGCACTGTGTTCTGCCAGAAGGAATCCCCTGGTGCCGAACTTTCCCCACTGTCTGGTGGATCAGTATTCCAACAAGTGCCGCCTTTCAGGAGCGATAGCCCACGCTCCTCGTCTCTGAAAATTGAATGGGCCTTTTGGGAAGCTGAAAATTGTAATATTCTGAATTTCTCAGCCTTCATTATATTTTAATAGAGTTTTTTTTAATAGCTTTCCTGATTGGTTTTGAGTCGGTTTTTTTTTTGTTTTTTCACTACATTTCCCCTCAGTCATTTCTTACATCTGTGAGAGGGAACCTGCTGCGTTCTGCAGCCCCAGCCCTGCTCTGCCCTCAGGCATTTCTCATTCAGCTCCTCAGACTGGGTGACACATCTCCTCAATCCAGGTTATTAATCTCTTGGCAGGATCTGAGTTGGCATCTCCACAACAAACCCATAATTCTCTTAGCAGAGCTCCCCATACGTGTTTGGGGTTATTTTTTTTACACCCCCCCCCTTATATAGATATTTATTACATTACACCCTCCCACCTTGACAAGCAGGGAGTATTTTTGTTCCCATGGTCTGTTGCCTCTGCTCCTCCAAAGCCACTGGTGTGGATGTTCTCCCAGACTCTCCTGCTGGTCCTGGGGGTGGCGTTTTCGCCCCTTTGCACAGCTACTTCAGCCTCAGCTCACCTTCCCCACCTCCTCAAGGGTTTTCCACTACGTGGAGACCCTTGAAACTCTCACTGGGTCAAGTTTTCATTCATTTGCTCAGAAAAACATCCTCAGCAAACATGTGGGTTTGTAAAACCTTCTGGGCTTCTGTACCTGACCTTCGGGTTTTTTGTTGCAGTTGGTTTTATTTTTCAAATAAAATGTTCGGTGCGTGTTTCAGAAACCAAACAAAAAAATAATAATATAACAGTTGTAAACTGTTTTAAACGCATTTGATGCAAAATAATACAAAAGAAAAGTTCCACGGAGCTTCGTCCCTGTCCCATGCAGGGGTTGGATGCCTCTTTTCCTACCCCAGCACCGGCAACATCTTAGGGTGGATGGAGCACCTGGACATCCCAAAGCTTGGTAATGGATTTCAAGTCTCCTTTTCCCAGCTGGACGCTGAACTTCAGCCTGAAAATCCTAAGAAAATCATTAAGTGCCCACACCTTTGTCCATTTTACAGCCAGGAACTGAAAACAGCCACTTTGCCACCTTCCTAACCAGAATTTGGGAAGAAACAGTAAAACCTACCTGGAATAAACGTGCACTGAGCTGGGCTGTAACTCAGCTACTTCATTAATTTTGCAGCAAATGTATGGCAGCTTCTGCTAATGAATACTAATAGAGCCCTTAAAGCTCATTTACCAAATCCTTACAACTAAAGGACAATGAGAGGCATTACTTACAGAGCACATTCGAGCAGCACCGAAATATCCCAGTTGTTTATTGCAATAATTGCAAAATAAAATACATTGATTGCTCCATATTTATGAATTCAAGAGCTATTTGGGGCCCCGTTCCGTGTAATGAAGGTTATAAAAGCATCTTAATGCAAAATACAAGGAAAACTCCAAAACTGCATGAAATTTGGGAAATAAGACATTGTGAGTCAGTCATTTACTCATGTTCTCTCCCAACAAAGCACGGGGAGGATGATGCAAACAGGATGTGGGAGGATTTGTGGATATTTATGAGCAGGTGCTCTTCAGCTGGAGTCAGGTTTGAACCCGTTGGCACCTGGGGCAGAGTCTGCCAGGGGATTTTGGGAGAAGGGATGGCGCTCCAAATGTCCTTGGATGTACCCCTCCCTCAGGGCCAGGCTGGATCCGTGCCAGCGTCACCCTGGGCACAGCACTGCCCATCCATGCAATCACAGCATGGCTGGGCTCGGGAGGGACCTCAGAGCTCATCCAGTTCCAGGGGCAGGGACACCTTCCACCAGCCCAGGTTGCTCCACCCTGCCCTTGGACACTGCCAGGGATCCAGGGGCAGCCACAGCTTCTCTGGGCACCCTGTGCCAGGGCCTGCCCACCCTCCCAGCCAGCAATTCCTTCCCAATATCCCACCCAACCCTGCCCTGGCAGTGGGAAGCCATTCCCCACCCCGTTCCCCTTTGTCCATGGAGAACAGCAACGATGACCAGGTTCTGTTGGGGTGTTGGAGCCCATCAGCTTTACCTTCTCCTGAGGTCTTCCCTGCAGGACTGTGGGAGAAGAGCCCACACCCCACTGCTGACTGGGGTGACAGTGTCCAGCCTCCCCTCCTGCCTCCTTTCTCAGGGCTGGGGTGGAAAGGGATGGGGAGGAAGCAGGAATTAGTGCCCTCAAGCCCAAACCTTGCAATACAGGTTTCCAGTCAAGAGCCACCTGCTTCCTTGTATTTTCAGTCCTGACTCATTCTGGCATTGTTTCCTCTACAAAGACACATCATTTTCCCAGTGTTTTTTTTTTGCTTTAGACCAAGAAACAGCTGCAGCAAGGAGCAGACAGAGGAACCTCAAAGAGCAGCCACAGGAACCTCAAGAACTACAGTGGTTGCAGTGCCAGGGGTGTGTGAGTGGGTGGGCACAGGGAGTAAGTATAAACATCACCCAAAGAGTAAAAATCACCCATTGCATTTAGACTGAGGAGCTGAACCCCCAGGCCCCAGAAAAACAGCCCCCAATTGCACTATTTGTCTTCTGCTGAGGAACAGCCACTGGGCTTGGATTTATTCCTGGGGCCTTGGGCTTACTCCTGTAACATCCATCTCCCCTCCAGTTTGCGCATTCCCGGTGAAAGCCGTGCCTCCAGCCATGCTGGATGCACGGATATCATCCACTGAGGAAGCCACCCCTCCCCGCAGGGCAGGGGGAGCAGCACACGTGGTTCTCAGCAGCTCTTCAGTGATTTCTGTTAGTTTTTAACTGAATTCTCTGGATCCACAAACTGTTTTCAGCTTTCAGCTCTAAAGCCCCAACGTACCTGTCCCTCCGTCATCTGATTTGCCCTCATTCACAAACCACCACCTCCCGGCCTGTGGGGGATCAGCCTCTCAGAACACATGTATCACCCCCAAAATGCTGCCAACCACATCTGGGCTGTGGTGACAACACCTCTGTGGCACAGCTGGATCCTGGCGATATCCCAAAGCCCACCAGCCCATTCGTTGTGGCTGTTCCTGGGGCGAAGCAGCTCAGTAAGGCTCCAGAGCTGATCCGTGCAGCCCTTGGGACAGGCATTTAATAATTTAGTGGGTTTTTTTCTTCCAAGGATCATTTATTAGCTCTTTACAGAGCTGTTTGCTTCTCACTCAGAAACTAAATGCTGTGTGTGTGGCTGAAATGCTGTTAAACCTCACCAAACCCATCAGCAATGATTTGGCCCCAGGTCTGTGCAACTGAGCAGGGAAAAATAGCAGTGTTTTCCTGCTGGCCTGTGAACCTCAGGAGTCTGGCAGGCTCTTGTTGCAGTGTATCCTGGCTGGACGAGGCTCTTGGACATGGTCATGTTCCCCACAGAGCCAGAGGCTTGTGCCAGGTGATGAGTGGTTTGGACACCCACCAAAATCTCCTCTGAGTCATTCTGAAACCTTAAAATGCTGATCAGCATTGCTGGGACTGATCAGGAAGTCCTGGGAAAGAGGGAGGAAAGCTTTCACTTTGCTCTTTTTCGTAATTATTTTTTGTTTAATGAATTCTTTTGCTTCAATGGATTCTGAGATGGGAACGCAGCTGAGAAACGAGAGGCTGAAGTACCGCACAAGGGACGGTGCGTGGAGATGTTCCAGGGCAGAGCACTCCCAAAAACCAGACTGAATTCATCAGCGGTTTCTTGTCCTCCAAATAGTCTCTTTTAGCCAGTGCAGAACTCGGATTAGCCAACAGACCTGTCCTGGGAGGAGCAGCAGAAAGCTGAGCCGCCTCACCGCGGTCCTGGCACGTCCCTGCCCATCCCACCGAGGTGCAGAGCAGGGTCATCGCTGTGGCAACGTCGCCAGTGCTGGCCCAGGGAAGGTACATGCCAGTTGTTGAGTGGCACTGACACTAATGGTATAATTAGCTGTGCTAAAAGTCATGTCTGGTAGCATCTACTTTGTTTCCAGGGTGACTGGAGTGCCATAAATAACGATGTCCAGCCGTGTTTCCATAGAGCCGCTGTCCCCGGCAGGAGTGGGATGGAGGGGCCTTCACGGTCAACGGGCAGGAGATGGACATGGCCAAAGTTCCCATCCTGCCTCCCAAACTGGCAAAGTCAGGATGACCCAAGCTTGCCCTGGCAAAGGGAGCAGCTCCAGGCTGGGATCCTTCTTCCTCAGCCTCCCACAGGCTTCGTGCATCCCTTCTTTTGTACAGTCACAGAAGCACAGCTTGGTTTTACCTCCACCACGCCCTCCCACAGCTTTTCCTTAGGTTTTGTACCTGTTTTCTTGTTATGACCTGACTTAGAAACCGTGGGGGGAACTCACATTTTAGTTGAGAAAAGCACGTCAGTGTGCAGTGGGAGGTGTCTCTGGGGCAGCCCCAGTGAAAGCCCAGCTCGTTCCTTGGATGGAAGGACTTGTGACGCTCTGGTGTCCCAGAGTAAGAGTTGAGAAATCATTGCCTGAGTACAGGATTTAATGGAAGAGCTAATCTGTGCCACAAAGGATTTAGTGCTCAGTACCAGACCAGCTGTGCCTGTCCCACACTATTAAATTCGACAGCTGTGATGCTGTTTCTCGTGGACATCCTTCTGCCTCTTGACTGAAAACATCATCTGAAAGGTCTTTTCCAATCTAAAGGATTCTGTGATTCTGTGACAGAGTGCTTGGGCTGGAACCTGCACTTTAATCAGCTCTAAGGAAGTGTATGGAGTTGTTGGTACTTTAATACAAGAAGTTCCCAGCTCTTTCTACTGCCCTGGGGGGGTAAATAAGCCATTCAAGTCAGGTGGAGAATCCAGATCCTTGCTTGGACAATGTCATTACCTGGGAACTGAAATTCAGAAAAAAGGGATGTATTTCAATATCCACTTTTATATTTTAGGCAAAACCCCGAGCTGTGATTTCAGCCTATTGTCTGGAAAATGCCAGGAGCTGATAAAGTGCTGGAGGGAGGAATTGCTGACAGAAACGGTGGGAGCACCATGGGGTCGCACCAGCTCCTGCTGAGACATGTCCTTCCAACACCTCTGCTCCTTCTCAGAGAACATGGGATGGCAAAGAGGCCCTGGGAAGCCTCTGGGACACTGAAATGGCCCCAGCCGTGTGTGCAGAAATACAGGAACCCATGGGCAGCATCGCTCCCTGTCTGCTGCAGAGAGAGGAATCACGAGTGAGGAATACACTCCTATCAGCAACAGAATGGGAATGCTTATAGGAAAATCGAATACAGGGCAGGAGAAAGGGCGGCATTCATGTTGGAGGGTGGGCTCGTGAGGGAGCGGGGCTGCACCCCAGAGGGGCCTGCTCCTCACATACCCCCAACCCCAAGGAGAACTGAACTCAAATATCACTAGCCTGGGTATGCACAAGCACACACTTGCCACAAACACATCTGCCCGTGATCTGCAGCCAGTTGTGGGCAGGACTGATTTTTATTTTCCTTCTGTGATATGTGGCAGAGTGAGCAGCCTTTGAGTGCATTTATTATGGTCTTGAATTGCTTTCCATGGTAACTAATTGTGATTTCCGAGGCGCAGGTTCTGCAATGGCACAGGATGAAATGGAGCTGAATATGGAAGCAGCTGCTAAGACGAAAATCACTTGCTTATGAAATAGTATTTAATGATGGAGATTGATGGAGCAGAAAAAAATGGGGGTGGCAGGGACTAGAACAAAACAGCTCTCCCTCAGCTTCCTGGGTTTCCTCAGATCTTGAATTCCCCAGGAAAGCATCTGGTGGGTATTTAAGGAAAGAAAACCCCCCTATGTGGGCTGCTTTCCCACTTTCCCACCTTTCATTTTATTAAGAGACAGACTCTTAAAAATCTGGCTCTATAAAAGAAAAGAAAAGGTCAGGAAATTAAATTATTGTTAAATGGTGTTTACTGGTTACTCCTCTGTAAAGTATTGGAGGGTCCATGGGATCTAACAGTGTAATGACACCAAGAAAACAACCAGAAATGTGACTGTGATGAGCTGAAAACTCTGAGTTTGTAGGAGTTTCTCTGCCCTTGGTCCAGCATTGGCCGTGTTCATGTGTGACAGAAATCCTCCAGTCCAGTCTGGATAAACACATGATTGGATTTATGGGAATGTGCAGTCAGAGTAGGGAAAATGTACTTTTAGGCATACGTAAAGGCAAATCATTTGTCATTTAAGTATTAATTTTATTCACCCAGCAGACAGTCATGTTTTCATTATATAAATATATATATGTAGGCACTTCAAAAGTGAATATTTGACACAAGCCTGTTGACAACTAGCACAGAGCATTCCAAGGTATCGGGGAGATCCACGGGAACCTTCCGTGTGGCTCTGGCAGAGGAGCCCTGGTGAGCCGGAGTCGGTGGTGGATCCAGCTCAGCAAATGGAACCCAACCTGCAGCTCTCTCCCAGTCCCACCCCCAGCTGGGCTCTTGGGCAACATCCACCCGCCCTGGGTGGTGTCCCAGGCAGGGAGTACAGTATCCCGCCCATCGCGCTGGTCACTGCCCGGGCACCTTCGTAGAGTTACAGGGATTTTCCAACAGCTTCGGGTGGCACGTGGAGTGAAATCTCCCCTCTGCTGCAGCTTTGTCAGAACTCCCTGCACACCCTTCCGCTTGATTATTTAACACAAGCCTCAGCCCGGACTGAGCTGTAAGAATCGTGCTGACCTGCCCCCCCTTTCTCCAGGTGTTTCTGCAAGTCCCACTGAACCCACACCCGTGTAATTCCCAACTTATGCTGCTGTAATTCCTCTACCACCAGCCAATTCACCCCACAGATCCACAGGAGAGGGAACACCTCAGCTCAGGACAACTTGACATTTCTTTCACCCATTGCAAAGACCTTTGTGTCGAGTATAAAGCTCACAAAATACATTTTAAAGGAACTACCATAAAGTATTTGCTTCAAATAGACCTTTTACAACATAACACAAAATCCAAATGACATTTTTTAGGAAAGCACTTGAAACTGTAACACTTAGGTCCTGACAACATTCTATTATTTTAAGCTGTAAACCTTAAGTTTTATGTGATTAAATAAAATCAGCATTACAATTTCCAGGTATAATAATCATTGAACAGATGGTAACAACGAGATATAATTATAATGCAAACGTGAAGCTCAGGAGTCTGGGACTGAGAAAGCTCTCAATTCTTTGTGGATTTATATCTGCACGTGGTAAAATCAGTAACAATTGAAGAGGTTCCAATATTTCAGTATTTGGTCTCACACACTGATATCAATGTTTTGCAGGCAGCAGTCAAGTCATCATCCCCTTTTTAAAATTACTTTACAGAGTCGCTGTGACCTCGAAAAAAACCCTCTGGGTCAAATATTGCTGCCAGGTGTCAAAGTAACATTGGGAAGGAAATAATTCTAACCATCGGGTTTTGGGTAATTGCCCCTGTGGGGGTAGGAACACAAGACTTTATATATGTAAGGGTAAATAAAAGACGTATAAATGCTTACATATATAAAATCCTAAACCTCACAACCGTCAGAACTGAACTACCTCTAGGTAAGAAAGATAAGACCTTTTTTCCATAATGTAAAGGGTTTATTGATACCTGAGAGATCGTTGCATATTGATGCCGTGGTACCTTTACCTGTCAGTCCTCCCCCAAGTCCTTTGCTCTTTCCTGGGGTACAAAGCCCAGTGCAGTGGGGTGGATTCCTCCCACCAACTCCATGGGCTTTGGCTGAGCCCTTCCTTGCCTAACCTGGATGTACAAACAGAGACCTAACAGAATTCAATCCATAAAAACTGGGGCTGTCCAAGTGGACAGGCTGGTTCATACAAATCCAGAGGGATTTCACCCTTCTGGATAGTTTTCACAACATCTAATTCAAAAGGGTTTCTACTTGTTGGTTAAAAAGAGCTTTTTGAAGTACTTCTCAGGGCAATGGAGCAGACCTGTTTCAAATGCTCCTTCTTGCCTCGCCTCTTTCCCGGTTCTGGAGAAGATCAAGCCCTTCCTCCACCTGCCACCCATGGAAACCAGGAGAGGAGCAGTAACGAACGGATGTGCCACATTCCATCCAGGTGACAGGCCAGTGCAGGTGGGCTGAGACTTCCCAACAAATTTAGGGAGTTTAGGAGCCCCGTCCCTCCCGGAACTCAAGGTATTTGGATGCCTGACTGGCACAGACTGCCCAGCCCAGCTCCTGGCTCCTCATCCCTGCAGGTCACACGAGTGTTGGAGCACAAGAATTAGCAGGGACAAACAAGACCTTCGTAAGGCTCTGACAGAATTTTTCACAGTGTTCTTCAATTTGGCAAATACCAAACTAAATGTTAAGGTTCCCTTTGTCATCCAAACGGTTCAATTCAAAACTAAACAAAATGACACCACCATTTTCACTGCATTTTGCTCCTGATGGGAAATTCCCTAAAAGTGCTTTCATGCAAATAGGGTGTTATCACAGCTGATAACAGAGCAATTAGAACTGATGATTTCATTAAATATAGTTTAGCCAATGGGAAGATATAAGTGGAAGTGGAATCAAGTGTGCTTTTAGACATAAAATTGGACATGCCAGAAAAATCAGCAAAAGTAACAGTACTGTATTCATGAGAGACATTACAAAACGAATCAGCATCATTGGCAAACCCTTTTACATTGCAGAAACACCATTTTTTTGCACTATATTTTACAGAAAACAGTTGACTGTAGTGATGATGACCAGCAAAGTTGTCTTTGAACAGTTCTTTGTTCAGCTGTACAGGAATACCAGGGGGAAAAGGGAAGCTACATTTCACTGACTGTAGGACTTCATAGAAAATTTAGAAATGCTTGATTGAAAATAGCACATTTATGTAGCATATTTCTGTGTAAAATGAATCAAATGCTCATGCCCAAGTAGAAGAAACTTCCAAGACCTGACATCTGTTGTAAATCAATAAAATGCTGTCCCTGCTTTTGAACAGGAAGAGGATGAGGATGTTACAGGACCTGCAAGGGACCTGCAGAACGACACAGCGACACATGAAGCATCGATGTAAGAAACTCTACAGCTTTGCATTTCCAGTTGGCTGCTCCAGTTTTACACCCACACCCGCTCTAAATCTCCTCTTCGTGCTATTCCTTGTCCCATATTCAGTGTAGGTGACACCACCTTAGATCCACCTATCCCAAACCTGCTCACCCTGGAGCAAACAGTTCACACCTCTCGGACCTTCTCTGCCACAAACACTGCAACCCAAGGGCGTGTGTTTCCCTTTCCCTAATGCAGGAGCTCTCTGGCACCATTTCCAACACCATCACAACCTTCATGGAGCAACTGGCACAGGGAGGCACTTATGTGACATGTTTAAAACTTATCTTTGGTAAACACTCACACACACACACAAAAAACCAACTTGGAACTAATGTTTTCTTCCTGATCGCAAATCCTCTGTTGCTACTGGTGTGTGTGCGTGCAGGAATCTAAACACACACAGGATGCTGATAATAGAAGAGGTTTTTCAAATGCCACTGCCAAGGATTTGTTTTAATTCCCCTAAAAATAATGCAGTCCTGGGCTTTTTGCTTTTTTTCCTGACTCTGTTTGTTGCGCATTAAAGCAGCCCAGATCGATAACAAGTTAGCAACAGAAAGCGAGCCCTGTGTGCTCGATTTTCACCTTCTCTCTCACTCTGTTGCCTTGGTTTTCAAGACCAATTTAATCAGAATAGTTGTGTCTTTTACAACTTTCATTACCTGGGAGACAGATCCCGGGGTCTGACGCTGCACGACTCGAGCAGCCAAACCTTTGACTCGGATCAGTGGAAATTTTGGACACCCGAAATGCTGGGGCTGCTCTTGGTAGGGGTGTTTGCAGCTGCCCAGTACCAGCCAGTACTCTGGGGAGGAGGGTACTGGTTAGTACTCCCTGATGGCACCTGAGCAACGATCAGACTGTGAAGCAGAGCCCACACGACCGAGAGATGGCCCATCAATGTGCATCTTCAAAGCTGCTGCAAATGACTGTTGCTGGAACCACATGGATATAACTGAGGGATGATCTTACACCTCTAACATCGGGCGTTTCTACTGAGAGGTATTTCATTGGCTTCAGTTTTCTTTTACACTGTTGAAATTTTGCTTCAGAATTTATTTTTTTTCTAGAACCCAGAACTTAGTGCATTTCATTTTATAAAATTAGAATAATTTATATCCTTCTCTTTTCACTGCAAAAAAAATACAGCCCAAGGTATAAACACTTCATGAATGATGGACGCTTCACTTATTTCACGACCTGCTGAATGGTGATTTAGACATTGATCAACCAAAGAACTTTGGCAACTTGCACAAAAATATGTCCTTAACTCAGAAGTGCTGATAAAACTCGCTTTAATGAGGCCTTTATTAAGAACTGGAAAGAGGGAGGAGTGCTAAGCGGGTGCTCGGAGGTCGGTGCGTTCCTAAACCATCCCGCTCTGGATCTGTATGTGGAATGGGTAGGGCTGGTAGAACACGGGGGGCTGTCCATGGGCGATGTAGTAGTTGCTGAAGTTTCTGTCACTGATATAGGGAGCAGGCTGATAATAGCAGGTCACGTTGGCCGCGTTGGGGATGATGTTCTGCTCCCCGAGTACTTTCAAAGCCAGGATTGTGATCATGTTCAGAGTCTGCCTCCGCTCGTGCCCCATGAGGCAGACTGTGCTCTTGTTCACAACCCCACGCAGGGTCATCAGGTAGTCGTACTTGCTCTTCTCCTCCCCGATGAAGTGGTTGCGCAGGTAGGACTCGATTTTCCTTTGCTGCTCGGCAACATCTGGAAAATCAATGAAGAACCTGGAGCACATGTAACGTTCCAAAGATTTAATTTCGGCCTCATCTGCCGGCTTAAAGTCACGAACCAGGAGGTTGCTGTACTTCAGGAGGCCACCTCCTCGGATCTCCTCAGGGTTCCTGGTGGAGATCAGTTTGTATTTCAAGTGGTCCATCGCCTCGTTGAAGTCCCCGTACATGCTCTCGGCGATGACGGTGGGGTGAGAGTCCTCTGCCAGCTGGCAGTCTGAGGCTCTGTAAACTCCCAGGATGGAGTCCAGGATGATCTGGAAGGAGTCCACGCTGAACTCAAACTGCCGCCGGAGCGAGCTGACAAACTTCAGCTCCACATTCTTGCCACTGTTGTTGGACAGCGAGATGAGACTCCAGCGATCGTGGTCGGTGGAGACTTTGACCATCTTCTGCACATAGACATCTTTCATGGTCTGAGCCGTGATTTTTTGCTTATTAACACATTTTGGTAAGAAGTCCAACAGGCAATTAAGGACTGCTTCCTTAACCACCTGGAACTCCAGCTCGCTGGGAAGTTCCACCCCAAAAATGATGTCTAGGTCCTTGTAGCTGGTCCCATTCTGCTTGACCAGGATGTGACTGGCTGTGGAGCCATTCAGGCGGATGTCTCGGACGTGGATCTGCTTCTCAAGGAGCTGGTCCTTCACCATATGAATAATATCCTTCGGCTTTACATCCAGGGTTGGAAAATTTCCTCTCCCGTGAATAGGTATAGCCTCAGCTAAAACCTGATCCAGGATTTTAATCTGATCCCAGGTGAGACAACTGAATCTGTGGTCTAAGTCCTCCTCTGTCATTGTGGTGTCAGTTGGCTGAACAGGGAGAAAGAGAAATTAGGGACAAACATTAGAACTTCCTGAAATACCAGAGAGTGGGACATTTCACTTGGTTATACCAAACTTCTCTCTCCCTTCCTCAGTGCAGTGGCAAAGCCAGTTCATTTTCCAGCGACACAATCCCAGTGAACAGTCTGAGTCAACCACTGCACTTGTCGCCGGTTTTTAATTGAATTTTAATGTCCTCAGGTTTTAATCCTGCCCAGAAACCCTCCCGTTATCGTACAGCCCATGACTCAAAGCAGCTGCAGTCAACCCTGCAGACCCAGCTGACAACAGCTCACCGGTTAAAAACACCAAACACTTCCAATGAAAATCCAAATAAATTTCACCATGAAGAGCTAAAAGGAGCAAATTTGTTCCTTCTGTCCTGCATAGAAACCTTCCTTGATCTTCAGTGACTTGAATACTGAAAATTACTGAAAGAGCAGGAAGATCTTGTAAAAAGCAGGAGCGAGGAACACACTCACTGTTTCTCCAGTGAATGCCTTGGATGAACTTTGGTCTCTATGGATCATCTATACACACTCATCCTTTATTATCACTTGGCACTGGATATCTGATCATTGCTAAGCTGTTTCTGTTGCGTTCCTGAGGCAAAATATTTCCCTCTGAGCCATTAACTGTGTTCCCACATTAATGTACCAGTGCTGCAAGTTACGGTCTGCAGAACCAGTAAGAGAACCCCTTTCCTCTTGTGGAGAGAGAACTTCTCAGGAAAAACTGTAAAGAAGCACCCGTAGGATACACAGCATAAAGCTCAGTCTTGTTCAAAATGATATTTTGACGTCATAGCCTCACATTCAGCAAGGAGCTGTGAGACTCAGGTGGTGTCCAGGTGGGATCTGAACGGGCTCAGTGAGTCACCAGCCGGGTGGGAAAAGCGCCTTTGGGAATCTGCCAACACTGCGAACCTACTGCTGGAGGCCCAGCCAGAGCCTCTGCAGGCAGATGGCTCAGACAGATTCTTACAGCCAAAGCTCAAGAACAAAAGTGAAATAAAATCCTACTGGGTAATAACACCACTGAAAACTCTCCACTGTTGTTTTTTCATCAGGAGTGACTACATATGTACATTGTCATACATTTTCCTTCCCTCGCCTTCAGATTCCACGTTCTGGAATATTTTAGTAATTTCGAGTAACTTGTGAACTGACAAATGGCTTGGGAATATGGCAGAGCTATATTTCACACACTTCTGCTATAATTTCAGCTCCCAGCAAACTGATCAGGAGCATATGGAATTCCAGGCACCTTTCTGGCCTCGTTACAAAGAATGGAACCAACCAGATGTTTGAAGTTGAATGAACGTTTTCAAAGTTGGCTAAAGCAGGATTTAAGTTTGGAGTTTAATTAACAGTGTGAATGTCTTGGATTCAGTCCTGTAGTTCAGGTAGCTGCTGGAATTGTGTAAGCAGTGTACAATTCCACATAAATAACACGCAAACACACGTATGTTTGCACATGCACTCTGGAAAATGGACATTCCTGCAGGAATTTAGAAAACAGGACATTTTGAACCAAAAAGGAGAGAAACTGCCATCTCATAGCACTGCCAATTTTATGTGGTTATGATTTCACCACTAAGCATCTGTTACAATCCCATGCTTATTCCTTTAAAACTGCTACCCTGAGAAGCTTGTCCCCATCCCTCAGAGCCTTTGTGACATCCAAGTACATGTTCATCCCAAAACCAGCTGTTACAGAAACCCACTGTGAATTTCGGAAGGAGGACAACCCTGGGTGGAGGGAGGGGGTTGGAAGGAGGGGGTTTTGTCTTGTGTCAATTCATAGAACGCAGAATTGTTAAGGCTGGAACAGACTTCCAAGATCATCCAATCCATTTATGTGTCAGAACATGGTGGAACTACCAGCAAACTTAGAGTTGTCAGAATTGTCGTCTAAGCAGAAGTTCTTTATTATGGGGTTTTCTGACACTGCAAAACTTTGACCTTTTTGAGGTTAATGTTGTGATGTAAAAGAAAGGCCACAGAGAAGGGAATGTTGAAATTCAATCCCCTCTTTTAGCAGAGGGACCCTCTTCAAACACTTGGCAAGTCAGGCGATGGAAGTACCCCTAAATAAGCTTAGAAATCTCTCCTTTATTGCTGCACGTTTTTCGTTATTTCAGATGTTATTGCAATATACTGAGATTTTAAACTGACAGGAAAAGGTAATGTGGGTAAATCTCTCTTTTGTGTTGAAAAGATGTGCCTCAAAATGTCATTTCTCTAAAGTGATTCCTGGAGAATCTTTGGGGAGGCTTTGGGAGTTCAGAGCCTCAGCACTAACGTTTTATGATAAATACTAAGAATTCTGTGCTGAAATAACACCTCCAACTTCGACAAGTGAGGAAAACGTCCTAAAAAACAGGAAGCAAGTTTTCAAGAATGTAATTAAATTGCAGATAAAGCTAAACAAACCTTATTGTAATTATTATTATTTACTATTTCCCTTCCCGCTTGCTACCCAATACATAGCCCTGCACTTTCCTAGAAGGATTTTCTCTTGTTCTTTTCCTCAGTCTTGTCTGGCAACAAGACCAATTTCCAGGCAATTTTACAGTCATTAGGAGCCTGGTTTCTCAAAGCAGAGGCAAATTTCTTTCCTGAGGTGCTCAGGCCAGCTTCAGGAGTTACTATTAATGGAAGTAACCTCAGTTACCAGGAATCAGTAACAATATTGAGACTAAAATTAGTTAAAGTGTTGTGTGGAACAAGAAGGGAAGGAAACTCACTGCACGTGACCACAGCAGCTGGACAAAGCCAACCCAAGTGGGTTCTGGATTAGTGGGAAAAGAGGCTGGAAAATCACTTTATTCTTGGGAAACTGATGATGTTTGCAATGGGGGATGATCCATCTAGAAGGGCAGGTGGGGATAGGATGGGAGGAACTGTTTTAAACTAAAAGAAGAAGATTTAGATTAGATTAGGGAGAAATTCTTCCTTGTGAGGGTGGGCAGGCCCTGGCACAGGGTGCCCAGAGAAGCTGTGGCTGCCCCATCCCTGGGAGTGTCCCAGGCCA
>JAWWEU010000138.1:947581-959455 GCA_035583155.1 Acropternis orthonyx | reverse complement strand
ACCCCCGGGCCACCTCACAGACCCCCGGGCCACCTCACAGACCCCCGGCCCCCCATCAGAAACCCCCGGGCCCCCTCACAGACCCCCGGGCCCCCTCACAGACCCCCGGGCCCACACCCCCGGCACTCGGCCCTGCCCCGGGCCCCTGTCTGTCACCACACAGCGGGTCACAGCATTACAGAATCAAGGAATCACAAAATCGTGGGATCACGGAATTGTTTCCAGTGGAAAAGCCCTCTATCACCATCGAGTCCAACCATTCCCCGGCGCTGCCGAACCCACCACTAAGCCCTGTCCCAAGAGCTCTTAAATCCCTGCAGGGATGGGGACTGAGCTCCAGGAGCTCCTGGACAGCACTCTCAGGGACAGGGGGGATTGTTGGGGTGTCTGCAGCACCAGGGGTCGGACTGGATGGTCCCTGTTGGTCCCTTCCAGCTCAGGAGATTCTGTGATTCCACCAGTGCTCTGGGCAGCCCGTCCCAATGCTTTAACAAACCTTTCCATGAAGAAATTTTTCCTAATATCCAACCTGAACCTCGTCCAGCACAACTCGAGGTCCTGTCAGCCCGCGGGGAGAGAGGGTCCCACTCACTTGGTGGCAGATGGTTTCATCCTCTGCTGGTCCAGTTCTCATGTCATTAAACCCAAGAAAAGTCAGAACTAAACTTGTTTGGTTTCAAGATCCTTCCTGCACAATAGTCTGTGTGTTCGGCCTCACCGTTTAATAGAATCCTGGAATGGTTTGGGTTGGAAGGTAAAGCCCACCCAGTGCCACCCCCTGCCATGGGCAGGGACACCTTCCACTAGCACAGGTTGGTCCAAGGCCTGTCCAACCTGGACACTTCCAGGGATGGATCAGCCACAGCTTCTCTGGGCAAGACACATGCACAGGGTGTAATTGCCAAGGGACTCTAAGCAAGGAAACCTTCATTTCAGGGGTGCATTAAGGAGTGCAAGGATTTCGCTCCAGGCTTAAGGAAGGATCGGGGTGAGTAAGCTGATAACGTTGACATGAGCACCAGCACCCACGGGCTGGTCACTCAGCCCCCCACATGGTGCCTCACCTGTAGCACAGCCCTTCCTGCAGCGACACACACTTGGCTGCTGTGAGACCTCAGCTCTGGGACTGGGATCTCCTCCACCTGGGATCCCACCGTGGTGCTCCTGCTCTGAACATTCCCTGTGGTCCTTCATGTGCAAGATGTGATGTCACAGACTCAGTTCTGGTTCTAAGCATCTGACTTTAGAAAGCAGACCAGGCCTCTAAAAATTATCTTTGATCGGTTCCTTCACTGGATGGATGGAATAAAACCCTGCACAGGGTGAGGTTGTGGCATTTTTGCCATTTTTGGTCATTTCCATTCCACTGTAACACTAAATACTTTGGGTTTTTTGCTGTACAGAGTCTAAGTTTGCTTAGACACAGACCTAAATTAATTCACTTAACTGTTCTGAGAAAACATGCCAAATGGGTAAGCCATGATTATTTTGGAAAGAAAAAAGTGCAGATTTAGTACTAGGGTGACTCATGACAATGAGCAAAAAAAGGTTATGAAAGTATTTTAAACAGTACTTTATCATAGGGAAATACATAATAACCTTAATTAGCCATGTCTGTACTTGACCTTCCAGCACTCAGGTATTTCTAGGCTGGCTCTTGGGTATTACACCAGAGCAGGATTTCAACCTTTTATCCTAAAAGGATCCAGAGCAAGGAAATACAACCCTTGTCAAGCATAAAAATCCCCAAACCAGCTGTTATTCTTTAGGGCCCTTAAAAACATCCTCAGTGTCTCTTCCCTGTTGGGAACGGTTTTATGATGGAGCAATTTCAGCAATTACAAAGCACTTGGCAATTAAAGAATACCACTCATGAGATGACTTCATTTTATATCATAGACACCAGGTTAGTTTATATTACTTGATATTCCTAGCTGTGAAAAGTATTTCTATTTAAATGGCTTTATATTATTGCATTAGTTTATTGTTTCTTTTGTTTATGATTTCTTTGTTTATGATTATATTATCTTTCTAGTTCAAAAATTAGGAAAAAGAGGTAATGAGACTTTTGAAATCTTCATAAGCTCCAAACACAAACGAATTCTCAGCTCCAATAAGTGTGTTTTCCAGTTGTCCGGTCCTGGGCCACCACATCCAAGCCAGAGGGAGTCCAGTGGCCTTGGACATGCAGAACTGCTGGAGAGAGGGACAGGATGGAAGTGGCACACTCAGCCTGTGCCAGGTGAAGCCCATGCCTTGCCCAACCATTGTACGCAGCTATTGAGTGATTAATTGGGCAAATTAATCAGTTAATGGTCCTCCTGCACTTGGAAACCAGTGAATTCCTTCAGAAAAGCTACATATCTTCCCTTTTTTCCACTCTTTAGGAAGCTGCGTCCCCACGGCATGGCTGGGCAAGGCAGTTGTGTTTAGCACACAGAGAAAAGCTCATGTTTGATGGGTGATAAACCTAATTTAATGTCAGGCAGGGAGAGGTGGGTTTCCTTGGAACTGTGCCTTTACCTCTTTGCGCATTTTCGGGGAGGCAGATGCAAATCTGTGCCACGGTGATGTCAGCAGCCTGCTGTCACTGACCGTGGGCAGGTCAGGGACAGCAGCACAGGGCTGGCAGCACCACATTCTCCCAGTGGAGCAGCGGGGGAAGGAGAAGGACGTCTGTCTGGTGATAGCCCGGGGCCACGGTTGCTGGGACTTCTGCTCCCGAGTTCAGTAAAGCCGGGATTTCACCCAGCTCACTTTGTTTGGTTTGGAAATGAGGATTTTAAAGGCAACCCCCGAGGCCAGGTCTCCTCTGCTGATGTACAAGAAACGCTCCCTAACCCCGGACTCTTGCTGCCTCCTCCTGCTGTGGGCCTAATTCCAGAAAGCACTTAATATATCCATAAACACATTCCCAGCCAGCCAAGCTCTTGAGCAAACACCTAGTTTAAAGATTTTCTTATCTCCAGTTCATTGGTGAAGAAGTAAGGTATTACTCAAAAGGAGTCAAAAGGGATAATCTGGCTGTAAACCCTTATCATTTCTATCATTTATAACCAGAGCTTAGTCATCTTTTGACCAGTGACGCACAGCACTGATTTCTTGCTGAATAAAATTGTAGAAGCACAGCCAATTTTTCACAGAGCCTGGAACTGTGCCCTTTATCAGGTTTTATGAATGCCGAGCTCAAGGTCCACAGTATGCTGTGGATAACCTAATGCAAGGTCATGTTTTCCTGGAATAACAGCACCTAAATCCTCCACGGCAACGACGGGCTCCGGCCCTACCTGGAGATTTTATTGAATTTCACAGGGATTTGGATGTGCAGAACAAGCTGAAACTGTGATAGCAATAAAGGCAGTTGTAAAACGCTGAAGATTACCGAGCTTGGAACTGTAAAGGTCAGATCCTGATCTACACTCCCCCAATTCTCACGTGTATTTAGAGCTGAGGTACCCTGGGCGCTCAGCTCTGCGCTCTGCAGTTCAGCGAGGCGGAGGAAAATTAGCTTTGCCTTTGGAAAATTCCAGTGCAAGGCTGTGTTTCCCTTCCCAAACTCCAGAATTTCATGCCATGAATGATGCATATTCTGCCTCAGGGGAAATCACCTCGGAAAACACACTCCCCATGGCCTTAACTTTGGACATAGGCTTCTGAGATAACACAGGGGTGGGTAAAAGGGCGTTTCTGAGGTGAACTAGGCATTCACTTTTGCACACACAAACACAGAGGGAAGAGAAACAGAAGGAATTGTCCTTTCCAGCCCACCATGGTGACGCCAGATTGCACACACGACCGTCAGAGCACTGTACGCTCTTCCTCTCATGACCAGGCAGCCTGGATTGAGCGCTCGGCCAGGATTTGGAAGGAACTTCTATTCAGGTTAGTAGCCATAGTGGGAAAATCAGGTCTCACTGAGTAAAAGCACTGAGAACCACTTGCTGTGCAAACTTCTCTTCAAGAGAAGTCCAAGAAGCCTATTGAGGTCAAGGGGTTTATGGTTCCTGCTCCCACTTAGTGAGTTTTGCTCTTAAATGTGAGGAGACTTGTTAGGTTTTTGTGTTGTCTGAATCTAGAAGTGAAGAATGTTTTGATTCATCCAAAGAAAGTCTCTGAAGACAGAATGAAATTCACTTTTTCTTCTGCCAGCAGTGCTTGGAATGAAAATGAATCAGAACAATCAAACCCTTGAGATTAGTCAGAATTAGCTCTTTTCCTGTACTGGTCTGTATGAAATATTTTCTTGATCTTTGACCAGAGATGAAAAAAGTTAAAAAGCACAAAATAACCTATAAAAATGACCATTAAAACATTTCCTCAGGAAATCTATTTAAATGCTGATGTCATTTTCTACAGTCACCACTTCAATTTAACTGTGTGAAACTAGAAAGGCACTGTCAGAGTCATGGGGAGGGGAGGGTTGGATGGTGGGATGGCAGAGACACTGTGAGACACGTCGAAGGGGTAACGCACGTGCAAGGGGTGCCAAGAAGACCCTGCTGCCAGATGAACAATCTGAGGGGAGAGGCGTCTCCATACTCTGGAAATTGCGCTGGATCCTGGGACATCAATCACAGAATGGTTTGAGCTGAAAGGAACCTTGAAGATCATCTTGATCCAAGCGCCCTGCCTTGAACACTCAGCAGGTTTTGCTCCAGATGTCCAGGTTTGGAGAAGCTCACGTAAGCGTAGAATTCAAAGGGAGCTTCAACACTCCAGCAGGTGAGAGGCTGGAACAAATCCACTTGGTATCGTGACTTTATAATGGAGTGAAGAAGAGGCATCTAATTCCAGCCACAGATTGGAGAAGGTCAGTTTATTGGAAAGCTGAGGGAAACAGGAGAAGATACAGCTTCATAAATCTGGTTATACTGCCAAAAATATCCCACAGGAACATCAGATGCTGCTGGGAACATACATAGTACAGCACAGTGCTCAGCAAAGCATGTTAACCTAATTTCAGCCTTACATGAAAGAAGAAAACCCTGACTCATATTTTATGAAAATTGTTATGGTGAATCAGCAAATTACTTCTGTTTATCTCCTCCAACGTCAGCACACTGAAGTCTGGAGCAACTTGAACTAATCCCAGGGCACTTGTAAATAGAATATATTCAGGCCAGCTGAAGCTGGGCTAAATGGGAACCAGCAGTAATTTGTCATCGATGGACAGCTGGGAAGCTCAGAAAAATTCTATTTCCTGCCTGTCTGGTCAGAAGGGAAGACAAGCTCTGTGTATGCCCTTCACCTCTGCCTCCTGTATCAGAGCCCAAATAAAAATGTTTACACTTCAGAAATGTGTGGCTGCTTTAAAAAGATCTCCCTGGATGGCACATGCTGCTGGCTTTATAGATGTGCCTGTTTACACATATCCCTGTGGTGGTAGGAAGAAAATAAAAGTGCACAGAAATCTATAACCTGATCTGGTTTGTTTAGCTCCTGATCCAATCTTCTCTCCTAGTAAAGCCGCAGTAATTTGATTGTGTGTGTAGGGCACTTGGGAGCACCTGGGGGATGAGAATGAAATACTGTGGATGAGCAGTGAAGCTGCTGAAATGCCTTCCTGCAGCAGTGCTCCAACGGCATCAGGAAATTTCTGCAGCTCACCCTCAGACCCAGGGGATGACACTCAGATTTGGGAAGCATTCTGTATTTTTTGTCAGGCATTGGAAGGGAGGTTTGGAGTCTCCACCCCTGGAGGTGTCCAAGGAAGGACTGGCGCTGTGAGGACACTGAGGGCACTTGGTGTGTTCAGTCGGAGGAGACTGAGGGGAGACCTCACTGCGGTTCCAGCTTCCTCGGGAGGGGCAGGCACTGATCTCTGCTCTGTGGGGACCAGGCACAGACCCAGGGAATGGCTGGAGCTGTGCCAGGGCAGGGTCAGGTTGGATCTCAGGGAAAGGCTCGTCCCCCAGAGGGTGGTGGGCACTGAGCAGGCTCCCCAGGGCAGTGGGCACAGCCCCGAGGCTGCCAGAGCTCCAGGAGGGTTGGGATGATGCTCTGGGGCACAGGGGGTGACTCTTGGGGATGGGCCTGAGCAGGGCTGAGGGTTGGAGTGGATGATCTGTGTGGGTCCCTTCCAATCCAGCATATCCTGGGATTCTGGGATTCTGGGACTTGGAGCAAGATCTACTCCCACTGTAACATATGTCCAAACTTCGTAAGGAAAGGGGGAAGAGTCGAGACAACCCTCCTGTGCCAGCAGCACTGGAGGGGGGCAGAAGTTGGGCACCATCCCGTGTCCCAGCCCCGGAGCAGCGGGTGACGGTGGCACCGGTGCCAAGTGACTGTGCCGTGAGGGATGAAGGGCAGACCTGGCGCTGGGCTGGGCTGGGCTGGGCTGGGCTGAGCTGGGCTGGGCTGGGCTGAGCTGAGCTGGTATTTTTATCAGAGAAGCAGCAAGGCTCTGGAGTAGGATTCGTGTGCTACAAGGAACTGTTTCCCGGGCTCTGTGTGAAAAGAGCTGGATTGGAGCCTGGTATTACTATTTACTGTGCTGTGCAATATCATGGCAATCCAAAAGAATGACAAACGCAGAGCAAGAGCGATGCCTTTAGAGAATAATCCATTATGACAGATATTGTGCAGAGAGGAAAGATTGTTGTGAACATCATTGAGAAAACAGCTTTTAAATACTCGGCAGAGCACAGGCAGCGCTGGCAGCAGAACTCACTCCCTGGAGCAGGGAGCAGTCACGCTGGCTCCCGTGGTTCCTGCCACGGCATCCCAACTTCTGAGCTGTCCCTGCCACCTGTGGTGGGACCCCTTGTGGGACGAGGAAACTGCCAGCTCAGCCCTAAATCCAGGAGAAGTTTGGAAGTTTCTCCTGAGATCTAAACTGCACGGCACAGAGCACTGAGGATGCAGCTGCAGAGTCCTACAGCTCAACAAGCTGCAAGGGAAGGGGAGGCTCTTCTAGGCCTTACATGATTTCATGTGGAAAAAAGAGGAAAAAAACCCTAAAAGTATTGCATAGAATTATTTCGCAAAAGTTCTCCAAAATCAAATGCAAAAAGATAAAGCAAGGACATAAAAATAACATTTTAATTTGCAAAAAATTTGCTATTCCATAAAAAAGCTTTTGTGCCTTGCATTCTCCATGAGCCTCTGGAGGTCCTTGTCTTCCTCCAAGGCATGGGCTGAATTTAATCACAGCTCCACAACCCTAACAAGTGGTAGAACCATCCCCGGGTATTGGATTGATTTATTATTGAAAAGAGATTATTTTTTAAAGATAAAAAAATTTTGTATTTTTATCTCCATGCAGGTTCTTTTAACTGCCTCTCTCCACCAGTCTTTTTCCAGAAGAAAAATCACTTTTCTGTCACATTAAGTTTAATTTTTGCCTTAAATCTGACCCAGGCTTCTTATTTGCTCAGTGGCTGACAGTGTATTTTCAAAGTCTAAATATTAATCTATTTAAGAACAGAAATAAAGCATTTTGGGGAACTGAAAAACCAACTTTAAAATAATTTTCAGAACTAACGGTTTGTTTTCTTCAATGTGTTTTTGATGTGAGTGAAACCCCATGTCCCTATTTTAAATTGACCACCCCATCCCATTCCAGAACACAACCAGCACAGCTCATTAGAAGGTTGTGTCAGTGCTTCTGGCAGAGATAAGCTGCAAATGAAGCATATTCAGGAAATTCATGGTAATAGAGCAGGGGAAAAAATTATTATTAAAAAGAAACCCACCCAGTGATGTAGAGCCCCTTGGTTTCCACTCTACTCCTGACTTTCAAAGAAACCTAACTGAGATTTACACCAATTCTTCTGGAAAGGACATGACGAGGTGGAGCTCAGAGGAGCAGAATCAGCTCATTGATCTGGTCTTGCAGAGTTAAATGGTTTTATTGAACCACTTCTTTCAAGCCTTCTGGTTGCTGTGTTTGAGATCCTGGCAGGTTCACTCTGAATTCCTAAACACTTCACCCAGGGACAGAGGCTTTACAGTCCTGCTTTCCTTCCTTGTTCCACGAAGGCACAGAGAAATCCCTTTGCTGCAGCAGATAAATCGTGCCCATAGTGCAATGAGTTTTGTTTCCAGGAAACTTTGAAGGAGAGGGCGGCATTTCAAAGCAGAGCCAGAAAATTTCAAAGGCAGTGATGTTTAAAGAGCATGAAATATGACTAAGAGGGGCTTTTCAGAAAAAAAAAAATTAAAAAATAAGGAGTTTTTTCTAAAGCTTTAATTGTTGGACAGGTCTCCGCCCTGAACCAGCACTAGTGTGTCGTGACCCCTTTGAACTGGGCTCCTGCACTTGCCACCACTTGCAGTGGGATCCGGAGCATCACCAGTGAGCCTGAGTTCCAGAGTGTTCCTGCTGGAATGGATCCTGTTGCGCTCAGAAGAGCGAAGCAGACAGTGGGCAACAGGTGCGTGTCCCAGTGCCAGAGTTCCTCCACCCAAACCCAGGCAGGAGCCCAAGCTGCCTGGCTCATCCAAGGACTGACACCATCCTGCCTGCCAACTGCTTCTGCTTCAGATGCAGCCAAGAGCCCACATCCCCCAGGGTCTTCATCATTGATTTCTTCTTGCTGTATGGGGACTTTACGTACAATGTGAGTCAAATCCTTGTCTTGCTTTTACTTGGAATGCACTGAGAAAACTACTTTTTAATTTAAAGTGTTCCTCCGGCATCAGAGCTCTCAGCAGTGCTGTATCACGCCTGGATCTACTTGTTCCAATGTTCTACCCCCTGAATTTAACATTTACTGTCTTTTGCACATCACACATGACTGACATCAGGAATGACTAAGGGAACAGATCAATTATTGTGATTAAAATTGATCCTCCTCACAACGCTCCCCTGGCGTCACAGCTCACAAGGCACACGAGCCCATTTGGCTTGGGCTTGGAACCATTTCATCCAGGGAGAATTTCCTTGAGGAGAGTAAAATTATTCCTGTGTCAAAATTAAAGTATTTGATCATCAGGAGAATAAAAACCAAGCTGTGTTTATGGACTTCACACCCCGTGGCAAAGTCACATTTGGGTTTGAATGCATTGCAAAAATGCCACTTGATAGCCAATGTTTGGGAGCTTTGTGCATTATGGAACCTCAGGTACCATGAAAATAAAATGTGCCTTTGTTCCCTCTTACAAAACATGAAGAATATTTCTGTAGGTTTGGCTGAAAGGCATCAAAGAAATGCCAAATATTTGTAACACACTGCACTGAGGAGCTCATTAAAATCAACCAGCCTGGGACAACTCCTGTGCTGATCCACACCTGCATGTGAGAGCACACAGGGAAGGGAAAAAAGGGAGAGAAAAAAGCACGATGGAGGAAGAACAAGGAAAAAGCTGAGCTGAAACACCATGGACACAGAGAGAGAATTTTATGTAATGAGGATTTTCAACCTCATCACCTCCTTCCTGCCCTAAAAGCCATCACCACCTGTAAGTGTTTGCAAATCCATACACCTCCATCGTGCCTGGAAATTGGATTCTGCTGAGTTTTCAGCACTTTTATTTAATAATTCTGATTTTTTTTTCATATTTTCAGTTCACTTCTTTCCTAGCTCATCCTCTTGTATAGCTCAGTTTGTCAGTTTTATTTCTCCAAAGTGCTATGGAGGGAGCAACATAAACCCACAACTTAATAAAATTTAAGGAAAAATAAACATTTTCTGCATCCAAGATGAGATGGAGATTGTGTGGGAGGGAAGGTGAGGGAAGGAGGCAGGAGGTACACTTGAAATTGCTGCTTTTGGGAGAGGTTTGAGAATTGAGAGTTGGTAACTCAGTACAAAATGGTTGAGGCTCTGAAATGGATTTATCAAGAAGTGAAATGCAAAAAGCAGGAGGGAAGTGTGAGCCTAATGAGACGTAAGCAGCCAGTGCTGGACATGCATGATTGTTTGAAGGATGGGAAAGCAATTTATTTACAATTTTGCTGGCTGGGAAAAGTCATCAACTGCATCTTCATCTTTCAGAACTCGGGATACAGCAAAGTGTTGCTCATTTCAGAGGCAGAAGGTTGTACTGAGAGTTCAGGGATTACTCAACAGCTTTATTCACTCCCAAGCCCTGACCACTGAGATGCCAAAGAAGAGCGGCTCAAATGCCCATTATCCCTGTCCCTTTTTCCTGGGAGAGACAGGAGGGTCTTGGCACTGAGTTGCTCTGAGAGCTGCCTCGCTCTGACCCCACAACACAGCTCGGGAGTGACTGGGATGGGCTGAGCTGGAAAAGCCCCAGGGACACGGGGATGGAGTGTTATAGACATGACATTCCTGGGGTGTGCCCAAGCAGGGCCAGTTCCCTCCCACACCCGTGCCAGGCTCAGCCTCCGTCTCTTCCCTTGTCCCGGTGGAATGAGACCAGGATTATCCCCTGGCATTGGCACTGGAGGGTGACCTGCAGCCTCCCCCGAGCTGCAAAAGCAGCATTTTAAAAACTCCCTTTTGAAATAATTTGCCCTTCAATATTCATTCCCTCCTCCAGGAAACAGCAAGTTTCAAATGGAAGCATGCAGAGAATGTGCAATTTCTGTGCTCTAATGTATTTTCAAGATGATATTGTAATGAAAATATTTCTAAATTATTAAGTTTCACAAGCTTCATTGCAATCTTTGCCAACATCTTGGTGTGTCTCTACACCTGCACCCACAGTAGACAATACATTTAATTTAGGTAGCTGAAGATAATTGCTTGGTATTATGTTTCTTCCAAATCTCTTTGTGTTTTCCCTTTGTTTTTGTTTTTTTAAATCATGAAGATTCCATGATGTCTGTCAGGAAAAAACCTAATAATCATGCAATTAAGTGATGTATAACAGGAAAAAAAAAACCTTCCTGCTTTGAGGGCAGGAAGGAGGTGATGAGGTTGAAAACATATATTATACAAAATTCTCCCTCTCTGTCCATGGTGATTCAGCTCAGTCTTTCTCTGTATTTCGTGTTTAGCTCAGGTAGTTTTTTAAGGTATATCACCAGGGTATTTCCTCAGCAGTCAAAAGGAAAGAGGGATTTCAGTTGGAGTTTGTGAGCTGATGTCCCGAGAGCTCTGAGGAAGCCGCAGCCCAGTTTTCTCCCTCCCGTGTCACCTGTGTGAGCCTGGCTGATGCTTTTCCAGGTTGAATTGAGGTAAAACGTCATATGCTCCTGCTTCTGAGCAGGCTTTGCTGCTTTGTTCTCTAATACTGTTGTGGATAATTAGGTCAGGTTCACTTCTCCTTGACAGCACTGAAACAAATCATTATTTTTCAGAGTAGGTGATCACTCCAATACTTCTGTCTAATGTGGCTGCCACCTCCAAAGCATGTCCTAATGAAAGAGTTCCAAGAATATTAGAGAGAGAGAAAAAAAACCACAACAATAACAACAAAAAAAAAGGTGGATATTCAGTGATCTAGTGTCTGTTTCTGACCCTGGAAAACTTTATTCTTTTATGGAACTATTACTCATGGGAATTACCGGTGCAAGTGTCCTGGAGGCTGAATGCAGGAGGGCTGCTCAGGCAGGAGCAGACTGTCCTGCAGATGGGAAGTCTCTGCTAAGGCTCTTCCCTGGGGTTGCTGGCAGCTCAGACAGCTCTGCACTGGCAGGGTTTGCCTGGGAGCTTCGGCACAAAATACCGTGATGTTTATTGCGGTGGGTGAGAGGCTGGACATGCCCTGGCACCCAGAGCCCCCCCTGCCCTGGGCTCACCCCCAGTGTGGGCAGCAGTGCAGGGGGGGCTCTGCCGCTCTGCCCCCCAAGGTGAGATCCCCCTGCAGAGCTGCTCCAGACCTGGGAACAACAGCACAGGGACCTGGAGCTGCTGGAGAGTCCAGAGGGGGACCCGGAGACGCTCCAAGGGCTGGAGCCCCTCAGATGGGACAGGCTGGGAGAGCTGGGGGGGCTCACCTGGGGAAGGGAAGGCTCCA
>JAWWEU010000138.1:928951-947219 GCA_035583155.1 Acropternis orthonyx | reverse complement strand
CGATCCCTTCCCCATCCCCGCCCCATCCCCGCCCCGATCCCTCTCCCATCCCCGCCCCGATCCCGCCCCGTCCTGTCCCGCCCCGGCGCGTCACGGCCCGCCCCGCACCCGCCGCAGCCGCCGCCGCCCCGGGCCCAGCGCTGCCCCTGCCCCTGCCCGGCCGGGGCCGCCAGCATGGCCAACATGGAGAGTATCCGGGGCCCGGGATGGGGCCGGGAATGGGAATGGGCAGGGGGAGAGCGAGGGCTCCCCGGCGGGAGCAGCAGGAGCAGGAAGCGGCGAGGGCCGGGAGTGCCCGCAGGGCCGCGGGGCCGGGCGGGGGGGCGGCGGGGCCGGGCCGGGTGCGAGCCGGGCTCGGGGTGCCCCTCTGGAGAAGGGAAGGCTCGGGGGGTCTCATCAGCCCGCACAGATGGCTCCGGGGGGTGGCAGAGGGTGGTGCCCAGCGACAGGACGAGGAGCGATGGCCAGAAACTAAACCACAACGAGTTCCACCTCAGAATGAGGAAGAGCTTATTTCCATGGAGGTGGCGGAGCCTGGAACAGCTGCCCAGGGAGGGTGTGGAGTGTCCTCTCTGGAGACATCCCAGACCCACCCAGAGACATCCCAACCCCACCCGGAGACATTCCCGTGTCACCTCCCCCAGGTGACCCAGCCTGGGCAGGGGGTCGGACGGGGTGATGATGTCCAGGGGTCCCTCCCAGCCCCAGCTATTCCATGATCCTGTGGTTTGAGTGCCCTGGAGGGCCGGGGAAGTGACGGGAGGTTCAGTGTCACTTCCCAGCGCAGGACGGGGCAGGCCGAGCTCCTCCTCGGAGGGGAGGGCGGTGTTGGTGCTCCCCGGACTGTGGTGAGTGAGGCACAGCCCAGTTCCTGAGGCAGAAAGGTTTGTGCTATAAAGAGTGCTGGAGTTGTGGGATGTCCTGGTAGGGACCGAGGGAATGCTGGAGCAGGTGACTGTGAGTCACAAACTCAGGGTTTCTCTTGGGTTCTGGCATATTGAGAAAGAGACTTCAGGGGAGGAGCAGGAAGGTGCTGCTCAGGGATGGCAGAGCTGAGGAGGTGGCAGGTGAGCTGTTTTAATGCCCCAAATGAGTAACTAAGGAAGTTCATTCAAAATAAACTGCTCTGAAGTGCTGTATCATGTAAATGGGTGATACCATGTTTTGCCTGGTGGTTCTGGTCCCTAAAGGTACTTTCCTGCTTGGTAATCACCTGATCTGTGGCTCAGAGCAATACACTCACTGCTGCTGAAAGGGATGGTCACCTGCGTTTTAAAGCAAATGTAAATCCAAGCAGCAATTTCAGTGCTACTGGTGCCTGTCTTAGTAGATACCCCAAATGTTAAGGCACACCTGTTACCTTTGTTTGTGGGACATCAAAGACATTCCTTATATCTGCAGGTTGCTGTCAAAGCTCTAAGATGCATGGCTGGACTTTAAAGCAAAAAGCAGCTCTGGAATAATTTATATATTTGAAATATTTAAGGAACCTCAAGTACTTCTAATGTTTAGCTTTTGTGCTTCCACTTAACTGTTGAGTATCTTAGTACCTGCTGCATCTTCCTCCTGGGATGTCAAAGGTGGCAGGAAAGAAGCCTACAAAGCTTTTTACTTCCATTTTGTTTGAGAAAGACTGATTACTTGGAAGCTTTCATTGACAGTATTTTCAGAGAATGTTTTTTGATTGCTATTTTTACAGCACACACTTTATTCTCTGTCAGTGCCAGTTCAATGGAGTCGTTCTAAGTCACGTTGAAGGCTTGTCTTGCTGTTTTCTTAGAGCTCTCAGCTTCAGCAGGACTTGGAACTTTTTAAAAAGAAAAGTTTCTCTTCCTGACTTGATTATTCTCTGCCTAAAAGTCAGGGGATGGAGTTGTCAGGGAGCCCAGGACTGTTCACATGACCCCGGGCTGGGAGGGAGCTGGATGAGCAGTTTAAATCTGGGCTCTGCCTGTGGCTGAGCCTGGCCATGGCCAGCTGAGCCCCTTTGCTGTTAAACTGGTCATTGGTTGTGTTCCTCAGTGGCCTCGGGGGTTTTTGCATGGGCAGGTTCCAGGTGGGCCACTGAGCACATCATTTCACTGAGAGTCACGGGGTCTGGCTGTGTGAGGGAAAGTAAATGTCAGGGTAAGACTCAGTTCCTCTTGGGGGATGTTTGGTTGGTTGGATTTATCAGTCTGAAGTATGTCTGGGGCTAAATGGAGCAACTTTGGGTTCTGAACTTACTTTTTTTGGCTGTACATTTTAGAACCTCCATATCAAGTGGCAGTGTAATTATAAAGCAGCTTGGTATGTCTCCTTATCCTGCAGATTTCAAGGGCTTAAATAACATTTTCCATGTTTTAATGCCATTAATGGGGAAGCACAGTGTATGCAAGGGTTTGGTAGCACTTCCAGCAGGAGAGAAAATACAACTGAAGGATCAATCCTGTTCTTGAGCCTTAACTTGCACTGCAGAACACCTGTTTAATTTGAAGTTTGCTGCAAAGGAGCTCAACAGGAACTCCAAAAAATGTGACAAAGAAGAAAAAGCGGAGAAAGCCAAAATTAAGAAGGTAAGTGTGAAATGAGCTTTTTAGGTCTGTTGTTTACCTCCCACAGCAGGAAAATGTGGTGTTTTATCATTTCCCTGGTGTGCATGCTAATAATAAAGTGGTCAGTGTCTGGGATTTAAAATAATGACTATAAATCTTCCCATGCTTATTAATAAACATGAGGATAAATTCTTGTGTATGGTCCTGGACAGCTCGTGGAATTTGCTTCCCAAGAGGATTGTCTTATATGTACTTGGTTAGAGACTATTGCTCTCAAAGTTAAAAATACTTAATATTTCTCAGCTTGTTTTAAAAGGGCATATGGAGAGGAACCTCAAAATAGCGTTGGAGTCATGGAGGTAGTGAGGAGAGAGAATAAATCTGTTTAACTGTGTTTTTGTCCATGAGACACAATTGGTGTGGTTGTATCTGTGTTTGGGGCTTGAGTAGAAAGTTATGTTTCTGTGGCTCTGTAAAACCCACTGTTTCAAGGGCATTCGAGATGCCTTCCTTGGAAAGAAATTACGGATTTAAATCTTGAAAATGTTTGGGATCTACGAGGGGAGAGGAGGGAAGGGTTTATTTCCTCTTTTAATTGAAAACAATGCAGTGACACATGGGTGCTTATTTCAAAAACGAAACAGCCTACTCAGAAACCATATTTGCAAGAGCAGGGAAGACTCAAATGCTCTTGCTTTGCCCTTTGCCTCCTCTGGCAGGCCATCCAGAAGGGGAACATGGAGGTGGCTCGGATCCACGCCGAGAACGCCATCCGCCAGAAGAACCAGGCCATCAACTTCCTGCGCATGAGCGCGCGCGTGGACGCCGTGGCAGCCAGGGTGCAGACCGCGGTCACCATGGGCAAGGTGGGGCCCTGCCACCCCCCGCTGCCCCAGCTGCTGCCCACTGCCCCCGGGCAAGGCCCTCTCTTGGCTTAGATGTGCCCTGCAGTAAAGCAGGCACTGGCATTCCTCTGGCAGCTGCTCTTTGGATGCAGACTGTTGTACCAGGATGCTTCTTCCCTTCCCAATACGTCACGTTATGATGTAGGACTTGTGATTCCAGAGATCTCTTTTAGCTCAGGGTGAAGATTGTTTTGCCAGGGTACTTCTCCCCCTCCCAGTCAAGACGTAGGACTTGTGATTCCAGAGATCTCTTTTAGCTCAGGTCCTTGTTGAAGGCAAACTGCTGCACTGAGGGTTTATTGTGCCATGTGGCCTGTGTACCAGATGTATCCCTGAACACTGACAGGTCTAGTGTGCACAAAAATGCCATAAAACCCTCAGTTTTTAATGAGTTTCGCTTCAAAATGTGTATTTCTAGGGATTGAGTTAATATATAGAGTTTGAAATGAAAGGAGCCATTGAAAAAGTGACATTCCAGATGGGCATGGTGTGCTCCTTGCTATTTTTAGCTCTATCAAAACTCTGTGGATAGACATAAGAGAGCTGGATAAGAAATCATGGGGTCCCAGAATGGTTTGGGTTGGAAGGGACCTTAAAGCCCACCCAGTGCCACCCCCTGCCCTGGGCAGGGACACCTCCCACCAGCCCAGGGTGCTCCAAGCCCTGTCCAACCTGCCCTTGGACACTGCCAGGGATCCAGGGGCAGCCACAGCTTCTCTGGGCACCCTGTGCCAGGGCCTGCCCACCCTCCCAGGGAAGGATTCCTTCCTCAACTCCTCATTTTTCTTCATCATAATTTCCTTGCCCTCCTTTCAGGTAACGAAGTCTATGGCAGGGGTGGTGAAGTCCATGGATGCCACGTTGAAGAGCATGAACTTGGAAAAGGTAAATAACTTCATTTTCTTGGAGCTGCACATCCAAAGCAGAAAGAACAGTGGACACAAGTTTTGAAAGGGGAAATTCCATCAAGAGAAAAGGTTTTACAGCGAGGTTTGGAGGGAAGGGGGACAAGCTTCTGATCTCCAGAGGCTGCCTGTCCTTGTGGTGTGATTCTGTTTTTATTGAGATATATTTCCTTTCTTATCTGCAGTTGATTGATTTGATACATATTTTTTATAGATCTCTGCACTAATGGATAAATTTGAGCATCAGTTTGAAACACTGGATGTTCAGACACAACAGATGGAAGACACAATGAGCAACACTACGACATTAACAACACCACAAGTAAGAACAGTAAAGTGTTTTTAACAAGGTGAACTGAAATTATGTGTCTAAATCAGATGGAAATGTCTGATTCTCTTCTTTCTGCCTCCTTTGAGACAGCAGCCACTGGAGCCCTTTTGCTTTGTGCTCCTTTCTGATGAAGAGGCTCTGTCAAATTATAGCTGCAAGTACAGAGGATCACAAAGATTTATTTTAGCCTATTTCACTCTTTTGCAGGCTTTATTTTAATTACATCCTGAAAAATTTAACCTTCCTACTGAATAGGCAGCATTTTCATGAGTTCTTAATGAACTTCTGCAGCAGAGAACACTGCAGCATTGTCAAAGCAGGATATGCTGGGAGTTCTAACTCTCTGATATTAACAAAATTCCATGAGTCACCACCAAATCAGTAGAGGTACATGCAGTGAAAGGTTGTTACTTTCCTACTTCCAGTTTATAGACATGTGTTCACTAAAATAAATCTTTAAACACTGCTTGTTAAGAATTCCCAGGAACTATCCCTTCGTGCTGTTCCACAAGGACCTAAATGTGCTTTCACAACAGAACATTTGTCAGAGAAATTTACTGGAGATAAATAAAATAAACCTAAACTGAAATCCAATAAACCACATCTATTGAAGATGGGCTTTCTTCCGTGTCGTGCAAAGCAGCGTTTTAGTAGCTCATAATCCGCACTTGAAACACTCAGGTGTATGTTTGGGGTTTTATACAGAGATGTTGAATTATTTATCTTCATTTCACAAGCCAGAGTCCACTTCATGTCAGTTTACCTGCTGAGCACCTCTGCTCCTTGTTTTGAGTTCATGCCTTCTGGTGGTGGTTAAGCACCAAACTGCTCTGCAAAAGGCATTTCCCTTTACATCGGTTTTGTTCAAATAATTCCTGTTCTCAGGAGATTGAACAGTTGTCAGAAACTCCAAATGCAACAATCTATTTTGTTTTCCTTTAGAACCAGGTGGACATGCTGCTGCAGGAAATGGCAGATGAAGCAGGGTAGGTAAAATCTTGAATGACTATTTCTTGAATAAATTGGGGTTCCCACAGCCCTTCCTGGTTAACTTGAAGGTCTGATACCCCTGTTTGCTGTGTCTGTCTCTTGGAAGCAGAGTTAAACCACCATTTCCTTCCACCTCTGGACACGTATGACTTGTCTTCTTGGTAGTGAGTCAAAATTAGTCATCAGCTTGTCAAGGAGCTGGAGTACAGCATTCATGGGATGCTGTCTCAGTATTCCTCAGTATTTTCCTCCTTTGCTTGTCAATTATTGTGCTTCCCCCTTTATCCACATATGCCTGACTTGGGTTTTGTTTGTTTTTCCTCTTAGTCTTGACCTGAACATGGAACTACCTCAAGGACAGACAGGTTCTGTTGGCACGAGTGTTGCCTCAGCAGAACAGGTGAGTGTCAGACCTCACTGAGATGGGTGTTTTCTAGAGGAGTGCTGTGAGAATTAATGTTTCACTCTCTCAAAGCACTGCTGCTGACTTACATTTGGGATTTTTTCCTGCCTTTAATGTGTGAAGGGTCTCATGGGACTGGTCTAAAGGATTCCATGTTTGCCCTAGACAGGTAGCTTAGAATTTCTTGGGCATGAGCAGATCCCGATGTCCAGGTTGCACAGATATTTGGTGAGCTGTTTTTGCCATTCTAGGGGAACATATTTGAGGGAATGGCAGGAAAACAGCTTATTTTTATCACCCCATCTTTGTGGAGAAAGCTTTAAGCAGCCTAATCCTAACTGACCCATCTTCAGGAAGCCCCAAATACAGTCAGAATCCTAGAATGGTTTGGAGTGGAAGTGACATTGAAGAATAATTTTGTTCCACCCCGTGCCATGGGCAGGGACACCTCCCACCAGCCCAGGCTGCTCCAAGCCCCGTCCAACCTGGCCTTGGGCACTGCCAGGGATGGGGCAGCCACAGCTTCTCTGGGCACCCTGTGCCCGGGCCTGCCCACCCTCCCAGACAGAAATTCCTTCCCAGTATCCCATGTAACCCTGCCCTCCTCCAGCTTAAAGCCTTTCCCCCTTGCCCTGTCAAATATTCCACATTCTTTGAAAAAGTCCTCAAAACCCCAAGCCTTTCTCTGCTTCTGTGTCCTGTAGCTCCTCCCTCACAGCCATCCTGGGGCAAATCTCCTTAAACCGTGAGAGGATTTCACACCAGGTGGACATGAGGGGGCGAACATTGCTTTTGATGCTGCTGATGTTGGTTTCTTTGTGTGATGGTCCTGCAGGATGAGCTGTCGCAGAGACTCGCCCGGCTCCGTGATCAAGTTTAACTCAAGGAAGCTGCGGTTCCTTGTTCCTGCTTCCAAACTGCCCCGTGTGGAACTAACCCCGCACTACACTCGAGGTGTAAACAGTCTGGCTTAGTGTTTGACTATCTGTAATATAGGGTACTTCACTCCTCGCTTGCTACTCTTTCTAAAATACATCAAGTGACCCAAAAGCATCAGCCCTAATGTCCTTTTCTGTACATTTGGAAGTTGAATCTATTTTTTGCAAGCTTTTTTCCACAAATTCAAGTTGATGTTCTAAGTCAGCCACTAATGTTGGTACATTCTAGTTCAAAGCAAAGCAGAGTGTCATTAAGATATATTTTGAATTATGAGGTGATTTTTTTAAATTAAGAGGACTGTGGTTGGAGAACTGATGTATCAGTTCAGGTGCTTGTTGTAGATAATTTTCCTATAGAGCCAAACTCCTGGCACACACAGGGGTGGACAGTGTGGACTCCACAGAAAATGCACTTGTTGAAACAAATAAGTGGACTTTGAGTTTTTTAGTCTTTTAAAAGGTGAGAAAATAGTGCTAAAATTAGCAGGTTAACTCAAAAATTGGTTACCAAAAGCTGATTTCATATAACTGGGGACTTGTGGTGGCATCACTTTAGCACAGAAGGACTCCAGTGTATTTTTTGACTCTTTGTCAGGTCTGTTGCTCTCTGCAGATAGAATAACATGATTTGTAATATTCCAGTTGTATGGAGGAGGTAATTTTAGCAGTTTATATTTCTGCCCAGAAGGAGAGTCTGGCTGCTCTCAGGAGCTTCAAACTGTTGCTGCAGTTGTAAAGTAGAAAATGGTTGTAGAAATTTGTAGCTTGTGCTGTGTTGTGGTAAACAGTGACTTCAAATTATCTTCCTGAGTTTTTGGGCTCGTTTTTGTGTTTTGTCTTTGTAGGGGTGAGGGAAGGTGTGAAGCATCAGGCTTGGAATTGGTTTTTAATTGCCTGGTGTTCAGGGTCATGTGGGTTTTCAGTGTTGGGGAAATATTTAAGTTAAAAAATACTTCACTTTTTTATTCTAGCAGGATTTTTTCAGTGAAAACGTGCAAAAAATGATGAAACATTTCCGAGCAGTTTCAGACTTTATTTGGAATGCGTTACCCAACTCACTCCAAAGGTTTAGCAGGGTGTTACATACTGGAAGAATCAAGGCTACTGTGAAAATAAGATAAGAAAATAAGACAGACAAAACAACCTAAAATGTTGTGGAATTCTCTCTCATACTGGCAGCCAGAACTAAAATAATTAGTTTAGAATACGATCTTTTCACTTGTTTAAATGAAAATAAATGTAAACACCTTGAGAGTTCCTCCTGTAAACAGGAGAAATTGGAAGATGTTTAAAAACCACATGGTTTTGGTACAATCCCTTCAAATTATTAACAAAACGTTTTAGGAAAGGAACTGTTTACTGCGTTTTCCTCTGGGCAGTGTAACCACGATAAGGGTGTATCTATGCAACAGGTTACCCAGCTGAGGTAACTGTGTGTGTGCCTTTGCCTTGCTGGATTTGCTTCATTGTTGGGTTTGTTTTTTTTAATATATTCAGTTACTTCATATCATGATATTGCTGGAAGCTTCCCGCTGTGGAATCACTCCCCACTGGAGTTCCTTGGTTGCTTGGGGGAACTGTCCGTGCAGTGCTGAGGATTTCAGTGCTTGGTATCACAACTCCAGTACCTTGCCTGGCTTATTTTAATGACGCTTCATTTAAAATGGGGTTAAAAATCTTAAGAAAAGTTAAGAATAAATCTGCTGTTAGACTGGTTTGGGGCCATTCTGGGACTGTTTGAGGGGTCAGACAGCAACTCTGAGCTCCCACGTGGTTGGGTTTCCCAGTTTCCGGGAGCCTTGGAGGAATTGAAAACCAAAGAGGTGACACTGAGATTGCTGCAAGATAAATATTAATTAAACTCATTATTTTATTGGTGACGCACAGCCTAGTTTGGAGTTTTGATCTTATCCCAGGCTGGTGAACTTCAGGACCCCCAGAGATTTCCAGTGTCGTTTCTTTAGAGGAATTAACAAATAAAAAGGCCTGCCTGACTTAATTAAGTCACTTACCCTTAAAGCTATGTCTGGGGGACTGTGATGCAAAGAGCCAGGCAGGCTTAGCTGCCTCGGGTGAGAAAGAGGTGTTTGAAACAGGGAGTTTTTGCCCTGTTGGCTTCCCTGCAGGACTGTCGGTGTATTCCAGCAGCTGCTCCGTGCGGATCTCCTGCCCTCTCCTGGGCAAGTGCTGTCTGAGAGCTGCATTCACCCGCTTCCAACAGTTATATATTCAAATAGCTATTTTTTCTTTTCTCATGTCTCTTGAAAACGCTTCAAACAAAGCCACTCTGAGAGCAGTGTTTGAGTGGCACCCTCCTCCCTTCAGGCTCCTCGGAGCGTTTCTCTTCCCTGGGCAGCTCTGGCTCCTCACTCCGACCTTGTTTTGTCTCCTGTAGGTTGGCCGTGTTTGTACGGGTTCAGTTCACGTTAAATCGCTTGTTTGTGCTGGTGTGGAACTTACTCCCAGCTGATACTTCAGCATTTATGTGATGAGCAGGACCATCTGAAGCGAGACATTGCTTGGAATGTTTCTGGATGGTTTTGCTCAGTGTTTTTTCCTCTGTTACTAAAACTGCTGGTGTGCGGTAGCTTCGTGTCCCTTAGAGCTCCAAAACAAAGCCATGAAGAGCTTCAGATGAAAGGACAGGGAAGGAAAATAAGAACAAGAACTTTAATTTCATGATTGCAGTGGGATCAAACGATCAAGTTGCCTTTGTGGAGATCCTCAGAGCCAAAAAATACCAACTTTTTGTTAAATATAATCAGCAGTTGTGCATAGAAATAAATTCTGAAGCTGGTGACGTGTATAGAGAAGAGAGTAATTTTTGTAGCTCTGGTCGAGTTCACTTTGAAAACTGCTTTACTTGTACTGGACAGTTTGTAAATGTAACTGCAGGTGATAAATAAAATTGTACAGACAACTTATTTTGGGTGTGTGGCTCTTACAGGTCTCGGTGCAGGGATGAACAAGCACATGCCAGGATGTTCCTGGGGGAAGAGAACCAGAAAATTAAATATTGGTGGAGAAAAACAAGAAGAAAATAAAGTGGGAACTCTGAGAGAGAGTTGAGACAATCGGGCAGTAATTAATATTAACAACAAAAGCTCTAATTATTAACAATTCTGTGATTTTTTTTTTAATCTCTAGTCTGGTATGGATGGATCTCTTGTGCTTAAACATCTCAGGGGTTTTTCTCGTTACATACAGAATGAGGGGTCACGTGGAAAAGTGGCAGGGGCTGGTGTGGGTTTGGGTTTGGGTTTGTCCTTCCCAGACCTAAAACCCTTCAGTTTTAATGTTCCCCTTCCGCTGTTGTTTGGGAACCAGCAGAGGGAGCCTCAGGCTTTGCTTCTGTAGGTCCTACAGAAATGACTGCTTGGAATTGCTGAGGGGAAACGGGCCGGTCTGAGGAAGTGCCTCCCGTGGAACCTTTGGATTTGGGCAGGACCCATCGTGGGAGGGCTGGACGTGCCTGCCCTGGGGCCCTAATCCTGCCCAGGGTCCAGCCTGGCACCACTCGGCTCAGGCTGATTCCCGTCTCTTCACTGGATACTCCTCAAAACATCCCTTTGCTGCCTTTACCCATTAATTTGGGTGTTCAAGATCTGTTAGGAGCGTGACAGTGAATAATGTCTTTAAAGTTTAATTTTTAATTAAGTCTTCTCGGGTCTTTTTAGTTGTCATTCTGCTTTTGTCCTGTGACAATCGTTCTGTGTTACACAGAAGGAAACGCTGTGTGCTGATGGAAATGTCTTTTAACAGGACACTTTATTTTCTTATTAGAGGTGTGATGAGCCTTGATTTGGTGCAGTATTTAATTTCAGGACTCTACAGGGCGTTGCAGTTTGGAGCCTTCCCCTCTCCTCAGGCCCAGGCTGAGCTCAGGGCAGCTCTTGGCTCCCTGCTTTCTTTTTCCCGACAGTGTTTTCCCACTGGAGCCCTGGGAAGGGTCAGTGGCCTTGCTTGTATCGGAAGCAGGTCCCTTCATTACCATTCCATGAAGGAAGGGACCGACAGGAACAATCTGTAACTAATTTCTCGTGCCGGCTGAGCTGTTGGAGCTCGGAAGAAGACGCAGCGAGTGAGTTTTGCAGGCTCCTGCTTCCCTTTCCCACCCTTCATTAAGGAGCTTGGGCTGAGCTCCCCAGTTCAGGAGAGAAGATCCCTGCACCGCAGGATCCCAGCTCTTGGAAAGCTTTCCAGGGTCTTCCAGCGGGGCCGACGCCGTGAGGAGCAGCCAGACTTGGACCCTCTCACAGCAGACAGGCTGCTCTCAGCCCTTGTCTAGATAAGGGTGATTTCAGACCATAAAAGTATTTAATATTGCATATTTCTAATCTAAAGATGTTTTCCTGCTTGTAGTGCTTAGGGTATTCAGAATTTATTAAGTCTGAGTGAAACAATCTTTGTGCTTAAGTCTAAAGCAATGAATGTTCTATATCACTAATATGTGTATCTGACAAGATAATCATCAGCTTAATTTAATTTCCCTGCTATCTGATTCATAATTCTTTATTACAATCAATTTCTGTCTAAATGAGCTGTCAGGGATAGGAAAACATTTTAAAACTTCTTTTAAAGACGCTCAGTGTTTTTTAATTGCATTTCTTAAGACTCCTTTTATTTTTTGAAAGATTAGATAAACATAATCCTGGAGTCTCTATTTCACTTTATTCTCATCACAGCTTTGTTTCTCTTGCTGTAAAATGGGGCAATACTGGAATTATTAAGCTCCGTTTCTCTTGCTGGTGGTGTTTCATTCCCAGGTTCTGTCTGAAGTCCCAACACTGGCCTGGAAATCCGTAGGAGAAGTTCAGAGTGCTGTAAATTAGTTCCAGTCTCCACAAGCCTGCTGTGACTAATTGATATGACCTGGAAGTGGATAAAGTCCATAACAGTAAGATCAGCTTTTCCTCTGGTAATTTGACAAATAGAAGCCTTTTTTCCAGTCCCATGTAGGCCACATACCCCATTTGTTCTGTGCCGATGGGCAGCGTTTCCGTGTTGGAGTGATAATGATTTTCCAGATTCCTGCTGATCTGTAGAGCAGGTGCCTTAATTTATTAATGCCAGAGGAAGGGAGAGATTCAGCAGCAAGGACAAAAGGAGGATTCCTGGCAGCAGCTGTAAATCAAAGCCCTTCCTTATCCAGTTACGTTGCTGTAAGTATTTGAATGTTGCTTAAAATCTTCTTATTTCCATGCAAAATGTATAATTGCAACCTTTTCTGCAGGGGGTAAAAGCAGCAGAAGGAGTAATATATTAGTGTTCATTATTACATTTAGGAATAGCACTGTTGTTTCACCTAAATATTTGAAAAATATACAGGTTAATGCTTACCAAGCCCTGAGCTGTGTGGCGAGCTTAGAGCAGCAAAATGCAGAATATTCCGGCTTCTCCTCCAAATTTAATCCCTTTACTGAAGCTTTACCATTTCATTCAGCCTGTGGTTGGAGTAGTAGACAGACCAGGTATTCCCAAGCTCTTCATAAAGGTTTATGGGGCTGTTTGGGAAGTCTGGATGTTTCCTCAGGACATGGATACTGTAAGGATGTGCAGGAGGGCCGGTGGTTTGCGGAGTGGCTGGAACTTGTTTGTTTCCTGCAACCCTGTGGAAATCAGGAAATCCCAGGGTTTGTGTGGGGTTTGACTTGTGCTCCAGGGGCTGCTGGAATGGGATCTGTGAGGGGAAACCCTTGGAAAATCCCATCGGGACCTAATTAGTTTTATGAGAAGAGTTTTAGGTATCCACTGTCAGAGCTGCGTTTACTGTGAGCCAGTCCAGGCTCCTTTCTGTATGGGCAGGCATTCTAGGGCTTTCTCTGCTCCCAGCCCTCCCTCTCCCATGCCATCCCTCCTCACCCATCCCCAGCCCTCCTCTGCCCATCCCCAGCCCTCCTTTGCCCATGCCATCCCTCCTCTGCCCATCCTCAGCCCTCCTCTGCCCTTCCCAGCCCTCCCCAGCGCTCCTCTGCCCTCCCCAGCCCTCCTGGGCGCTCAGCAGGACTGTCACCCCCCCGCACGGACTCCGGGGTGTCCCGTCCCGAGTTATTTGTGCTCCAGTGGGATGTGAACCTTGGTCTTCGGGGGTGAAAGGTTGAGGGATGAGTGTCTTGTTTACCTGTGCTTTTCAGGGGGTGTTTTCCTTTAATCTATTGAGCAGACACACCATTTTGTCCCGTGGTGTGCAACGGGATCGTTAAGGATGCGCTTAATTACTGCCAAACCACATCTGAGTGCCGGAGGGCAGCAGCAGAACAGTCAAAGCCAGGGCTGTCAGACAGGAGGGGTACAAAGATCCTCAGCCTCTGGGGTTTGCCAGAAACTTCTTTCCATGAGCAAATGTCCCCCTGATTTATGCATGTGGTGCATAAAAAAAGCGACACTGGATGCTTTCATATCAACTCTGACTGAGGGCTGAGGGGAAACTGGGAATTCAGAGCCAAACTATCAGTGGACTTTAAAATCAAAATTGGATTCTTTCGAAGGTTATTTTAAAAGCCTCAAGCCCCTGTAGATGCAAGGAGTTAATTCAGCCACTGTAGCACTGCTGCCTTTCAACACATCTGAGGGTTTTCTCTCTGCTGAAGCTCTTAAATTCAGACATTTACATCCTGAAGGCACCATTTGGGCTGAATTTTTTCTACTGTGGTGTACATTAACCAGGCAAGGTATATGGCTGGGGCACAGACACAACAGCCTGGAGAAGGCACAGCAGCACAGCTGGTGAACATATTCCCCATCCCCTGGTTAGTCACACTCGTGGAGTTTTAATTGAATTACCTTTGACAGTGAACAGCAAACCTGGTGGGTGATCTCCTAAATTTAACTGATGGATGGGCTCCCTAAAATCAATTAGCATGCAGGGCTGGGAGCAGGAGCACGTCCTGGCCCGGCAGGGACCGGAATGACAGCAGCAAATGTTGCCCCAGTGAAAGCAGGACTGTGCTGCTGCCACTGACCCTGCTCCCACATGAAAGGAAAACAGGAGCCCAACAGGAGCTGAAAGAATCCAACAGTAAATCACTGGAGCTCTGGTTTGCACCACTGACTGATACAGGATGCTCCGAAACCGCTTGATTGATGCTGGGCAGTTTATTAAGAGCAAGAGGCCTGTGGCCAAGCACCAGCTCCACGGAACACCAGCTGCTTGCTTAATTATTTCTGAGAAATTCAGGGTAGCAGGAGCCAGGAGGATTTAGATACTGCCTTTTGCTCTGCTGCAGAGACAGGGCCCTGTCTGAAAGCCCTCTCAGTCTTTAGGCTGGTTGGTTGTTATTTGAATGATCAACTGATGGCAAAATGTGGGCTGGAGGTTCCTCTGACCTTTGCCTCGGCGCAACCCGACCCCGTGCAGGGCTGAGCTGGAGCATGTAATGGGGCCCAGATGGGACAGGGAGGAGAGGGGAGCACACACATGTTTGAGGGACTTTGGGGCTGGGACAAACAAGGCAGAAAACTCTCACCTTGCCCAGGGGGTCCGAACCTCATGGATCGCAGTGTCATGGAGTTAGTGAATCGTTTAGTTTGGAAAAGACTTGTAAGTTCATTGGGTCCAGCTGTCCTGCCAAGGCCCCACTGACCATGTCCCCAAGTGCCACATCCACATGGCTGTTAAATCCCTCCAGGAATTGGGATTCCAGCCCTGCCCTGGGCAGCTGTGCCAGGGCTGGACAGCCCTTCATATCCCACACCTCTGGGTGCCTTCTGAGTCTCCACACCAGCTGAGGATCTCTCCTGAGGCTTAGCACCCATCTGGGAAGGAGGGTGGTGTTTGGGCCAGACCTGGGCAATCCTGAGCCGGGGAGATGAGTGGAGATGGGATGAGCACCTGGAGCAGCAACACCAGCCTGACTCCAAGTGTTCCACGACTGCTTTGAAAGTGTGATGTTTTTTCCTTAAAAGAGAAGGTGAGATCAAACTCATGCTGAAGTTCTGTGTAAATTATGTTGTGCTTAACGCAAACCTATTTGTTAATTTAATTAATGTGCAAACAAAGGGCTGCAGCCTGTGCAGAGCAGCCCAGGCCATCCAGTGCTTTGTCTCCTCCCGGCTTTCCTCACTCCGTTCTGAGCTGCCCTGGCTGCTGGGCTGGCTCCTGCTGACAGCCCTGACAGAGTTCAGCCTCCAACACGGCCTTTGGTGGCCCATCCAAGACTTTGGCAGCCCGTCCAGCCCTTTGGCTCCAAGGCAAATGCACGGAACGCGGCTGCAAACACCCGCCTCAGTCCCCTCAATCGGATTTCATGCGTTTCCAAATGGGATCCGTCTTGATTTGGGAAACAAAAAGCAAGGCAAAGACAACGGCTCAAAGCCCTCCCAGTGCACAAAGTGAGAAATGTGGCTTTAATTTAGACAACTAATTGCTTCCAGCTGAACCAGCCATTAAAAACAGTTGAAGAATTACAATGTAAATAGATTAATGCAGACAAAGCAACATGTGCACTATTCCATGTCTTCTTGTTACCTACAAAATACTTGGGCAGTGACACACTGTTAGTCTAAGCCACTTGTTGGGTTCTGTGCTAATCAGCTAAAATTAAATAAACATGACTGATAAAAACGACTGTTGTGTTTGAAAATTGATGCACCAACAGAATTTACTCCAGGAGATAATTACAGATGATTAAGTAACAAAGAAATAATTCCTGCACAGGGGGGAAAGCCCGTGCTGCAGGGAAGGGGCGCTTCTCCACCAGCCCTCTGTCTTGGAGGGATGAGCCAAAGCTGCAGGAAGGGCCATGGCTGGGCAGAAACTCTGAGGGAGCTTTCCTACCCCAGGAATCTCCAGTAACAGGCTCAAAAAGGGCTGGGAAAGCAGTATTTTGTTGTTGGAGTAGCACATGCCTGGGCTGCACCTCCAGCAGCCCCTGCTCCCCACCCAAGGGATCAATGTCTTCCTGCAAGGTTGTCCTTTTAAATGCTAAAATAGTGCTCACAGGGGAACCATGTAACTGATAAACACAATATTTATGCAATAATAGTGTTAATTTAAATGCTGTCATCAGAATTTTAAAGGATTGAGACTCAACTTCTAATACTCAAAATCTTCAGGCAGGCCTTTTTGAAATATTAGTTCTTGAAAGTATTGTTTGAAATATTCATTCTTAAATAAATGTATTATTAGAATGATAAGACTGAGTGGAAGCCTCGGAAAAGGGAGTGTTTTCTAAAATAAAGAATAAATCTGGGCGGGGTTTTGCATTTTTTTTTCTTTCCCATAAGGCCTGTTGGTAGGAGCTTTGTGGTAACAGAGACATCCAAAAAATAAATGAAAGGCGTCATTTGGCTTCAGACTGAAAAAGGAGAGGGTTTAATGGGCTATTGGGAAGGAATTGCTGGCTGGGAGGGTGGGCAGGCCCTGGCACAGGGTGGGCAGAGCAGCTGTGGCTGCCCCTGGATCCCTGGCAGTGCCCAAGGGCAGGTCTAGTGGAAGTTGCGCCTGCCTATGGCTTTAGGATGAGCTTTAGGATCCCTTCCAACCCGAAGCATTCCATGATTCTGCGATTCCAAGGGGCTGTTCCATCTCCACAGACCTCAACACAGCCCTTTCTGCGCAGCTTTTGCCCAGGTTTCCTTCAGCACGCTCACAGCCCTGAGCATCCCCCCAGAACACATGTCGGGGTCAGGATTAGCCCCCATGAAATGAAAATCGCTTGGGCTGCGGAGCGGGAAGTGGAATATTATTCTTCATCCTGAACTGAAATATTAGAAGCTGCCTCCTGAATTATACTGTGGGGTTACCAGGCTCTAATTGAGACTGAAATTGGGCTGCTATTTTTGGTACAGCCTGCAAAGCTCCGAGTCTTATTCCCATCTGTGCCGGGGGAAATCCCCACCCATCATCTCAAATTCTGCTCTGCCCGCACCTTGGGGGCGAGGGGAACCTTCCCAGCCCCCCTTCCCCAAAAGAGGGTGAGGGGAACCATCCCAGCCCCAAAACAATGAGCCCTGACAGCTCCTCACAACTGCAGCTGCTGCTCCTCGCCCAGGAGGGTGGGAAGGGGCTTCTCCCCCCAAAAGGTGATTGACAGGCGGGGTCAGGGTGGGGGGAGTGTGAGCTGGACCCTGTCGGATCCCAGCGAGCTGCTGACAGCTCCCACCACAGCTCACTTCCTTCCCTGCCCGGCCAGATTTTCGCTGCCATACGGAGGGTGGGAGATAAACTCTGCTCTCAGAGCAGCTTGGAGTGAAAATCCATCCCAAAATGACAATTTGCTCCTTTATGTGTAATTTTTTTGTTCTGCAGGTGCTGTTTAGAGGGGTTGGGTTTCCCTGGAGGAGCAATTAGTGATGATTCCCAACACTTTGAAATATTAAAGCGAAGCTGAGGGGGCTTCCCGTTCCTCAAGCTGCAGCAATCCATGTTTCTGAGCAGGTGATTAGCAACCAGCTCAGAAATTCAATTGTTGACCAGGAGAGGCAATATTGGAATGTTCCTGGTGTGGGGTGAGCCTCCTGCAGCTCCTGGGCTGGTGGTGGCAGAGGGACACTGTGAGCAGCTCCTGGTTTCTCATCCAAGTGCAAATTTAGAGATGCCAGAAGGTCATGGATGCTGTGCACACCTCCAGCCACCCTCAGAGCAGCAGAATTCCCTTGGGAATGCACTCCATGGGGGCGTATTATATATATTATGGACTGTGTGGTGTCAGTGTGCTGTGGTGGGAAGGGCAGAAGAGCTTCCCAAAGGAGATTCATCAATGGACTCATGGAGCTGCTGCCTTTGGGACTGTCCTGCCATTGGCAGCAAGAGTCAAACAAGAAGTTAATTTTAAATGTAATGAGTGACAGCAGTCAGAGTGTTGAATCTTCTGCTTGTGGTGAATTAGGAGATAAAATGTGTCCTGAAATGGCAACTTTTCATGGAATAAGAACCCCGTGATTATCCCTGTGTGTTGAACGTTATCTGGGCAGAGAAAATAATTTTATTTAGATCGAGGAACCAGGGTGGGGTTTCTTCCAAGCCTGCCCTAGGTGATTTATATTTCCATGCTGAAGGAAATGCCAACATCACTGTGTTTCAGCTCAATTCTGCTGCCCCTGGGGCTGATTTGGGGCAGTTCAGGAGCATCTGAAGAAGGGAAGGCTCCAGGGGGACCTGAGAGCCCCTTGCAGTGCCTAAAGGGGCTCCCGGAGAGCTGGAGAGGGACTGGGGACAAGGGATGGAGGGACAGGACAAGGGGCAATGGCTTTACTGGAAAAGGGAGGATTTAGGATGGATAGTGGGAAGGAATTCCTGGCTCTGAGGGTGGGCAGGCCCTG
>JAWWEU010000138.1:897582-928851 GCA_035583155.1 Acropternis orthonyx | reverse complement strand
GGGCAGAGAAGCTGTGGCTGCCCCTGGATCCCTGGGAGTGTCCAAGGGCAGGTTGGACGGCGCTTGGAGCAACCTGGTCCTGTAAGGTGTCCGTGCCCATGGCAGGGGTGGAACCAGATGAGCTTTAAGGTCCCTTCCAACCCAACCCACCCTGTGGTCTTTGTGCCCAGGGAGCAGCACGGGGTGAAAATCCCATCGGTGGCATTGGGAGCATTGGAAAAACTCCCAAAGGAAGGACAAGCTGTTTCTTTACACTCCCGAGGCGCTGACAGGGCCGGGCTGGGACGGGGAGGGACACGTGAAACACATTACCGAAGTGCAGCTCTGCCCCCCCGGGCTCTCCCCCATCCCCGCATGGATTTGCAGACACATGTCAGGGGTCCCCCCGGCGCTTCCCGGCAGAGCCGGCCGGGGGTGTCCCCTTGCAAGGAAAACACGGGGCAGGTGCAGCTGGGGATGGAGCCCCTCGCAGCGAACAACCTGGAGGGATTTCATTCAGCCCCATTCATCCACCGGGGCAAACAGGCAAAAGTGCGCTGGGCTGAGATGACTGAATCTGATTAAATATCTCTCTTTTTTTTTTTTTTTTTTTGTTTTTGTTTTTAATTGAAAGCGGTGAAAATTCCAAAGGCATGACCGAGGAATTAATGTGCAGCTTATAAACACGCTGCGGGGAAAAGGCAGGGGGAAGCAAACAAGGCCCAAAACGGATTTATCTCCAAATGTCCCGTGAAGCCAAGGAATCCACCGCTGTAAACACAGGAATTACAACCGGCCACATGAAACAAGGCTCGGCTTTCAGTGGCACCTGGGGCCGGCGAGATGGGAGGCACCGCTGTGTGATGGAGGTGCCGGGACGTGCCCGAGGCTTTATCTGCCTGGGAAAAGGGGGTGCAGCTCCAGAGGGGGGCTCTGCTGGAGGGGGAACCCCCTGCCCTGAGCAAACCCGGGCGTCACGTTTAGTGTGCTGCACACCATTCGCGGCATAAACACTTCCAGTTCATTTTCATTTCATATCGCCGGAGAATCATAAAGGCGGAGGGTTATTGGTCGCAGCTGCGGTGATGTGGCAAATGCAACGTGAAGAATTATTCTGTCAAAGAGACAGAGCCAGAGATTATTGGGTTTTTTCCCTTACAGCCTTGCCAGCGGTTAAAGAGGGGGATTTTATTAAAAATATTCATGTAATTAAAATCTGTAGTCTTGAAAGCCTTTAGAGGAACTGGAGTTCAAGCAAAATAACACGTTTCCATTCAGATGGTGCAGGTTTGTAACAGTGCGATGCTGCCTTCGGTCAACAAATTAAATAAAAAGAGGTTTTTTAACTTATATTGTAAAACATGGGCAGCTTTGAAACGTGGAGGGATTGATGGAGCTGAGAAATTTCCTTCTGGGAACTGGGAAATTTGGATCTAGAAATACATCAGTGACGATCTGGGCGACCGGTGTGTCCTGAGAGGAGAAATGACTTTTATTCCCCCCACGTGTGGGTTGAGCAGCCAGGGCCCGGCTTTTCAGCCGCTGTCCGTCAGTGTGATGGATCATCCTTCCCTTCTCTCACTTCCCAAACCCCAGCTGGAGCAGAGGAATTTCCCAAACCCAACAGCCACCCAGCACTGTTTCTTTTTTTCTCCCCTTTCCTTTCCTTTTTAATTCCTTCTCTCCAGGCTTTGTCCAGTAATAAACAACTGGTTCAATCTGCTGCGCTGATCAAAAGAAATGTTTAATCAGTCCCAGGCAGAATATCATGCTATTATGTTATCACTGGAGCAAATCATCAAAAATACAAAACAAAAATATCACTTTAATACTCTCCAGATCAGGAATGTCTTGAAGGAACTCGCCTTCCTCACAGGTGCGTCCTATTTTAAGGAAAAGAAGGAAGAATGGAAGCGCAGGGGCCACGTGGCTGTCGGGGCAGGAATGTCGGGATCAAAACGGACCAAACCAAAATTCACCAAACAAAACACTTTCCCCCACTCCGGGGTTGTTTTCTTTTTTTTTTTTTTTTTTTTTTTTTTAAGCTGACAAATTACCTGAAAATCTTTCTCTGTGTTTTCACCTGCTGAGGAGCAAATCCGCAGGGAGAGCTGTGGCACACCGACCATCCCCGCTACCTCCAGGCCGTGGATTTGGTGGGGGATGCAACTCCAAAGAGAGCCAGAAGATTCCAAATTTTTGAGACAATTTCCCACCAGGAGCCTGGGCAAGGTCTGGATCTGCTGTGGGATGCTGGGGGATGTCAGTGGGTGCAGGAGCAGCCCTGCCCCCTGACCCCAGTGTGGGGTGGACAACAGAGGCATCGCTGTGCCCTCTGAAAAATGTTGGCTTGGGCAGAGCTGGATCTCATTTGCATCCTTTGCTCTGTTCTGTGTCCAGGAGACCTACCCAGTGAAATTCCTCCTTTTTATGGCTCATTATGGCTCCTGGCTCCAGATGCATGGCTGATACTCCCAACCAATTGAGAAATAATGCTCTGTGGGTCACTTGGGAAGCTCTGGTTTGGAGCGGGGTGCTCTGGCTGTTTCACCAGCCAGACCTGGCACAGACCCTGCTCGGATCAGGAGCTGACACGGTGCATTCCCACATGGACTGTTCACAGGATTGAGGAAATCCCGACTCTTCACAGGATCCTCAAAGTGCGGAGAGGAGCCACTCAGAGCGGAGAGATCCTCACTGGTACGTGTGGCTCAAACACCACCCAAACCCATTTCGTGGACTCATGGAATTGTTTGGGTTGGGAGGGACCTGAAGGATTGTCCAGTGCCACCCCCTGCCATGGGCAGGGACACCTTCCTCTATTCCAGGCTGCTCCAAGCCCCGTCCAACCTGCCCTTGGACACTCCCAGGGCTGGGGCAGCCACAGCTTCTCTGGGCACCCTGTGCCAGGGCCTGCCCACCCTCCCAGCCAGGAATTCCTTCCTAATTCTTTGACCAATAATTTGATTAAAAACCATCCCGGAAAGCGAGGACACCTGGGGAAAAGGGAACAGCACCAGCGATGAAGCACCTGGACCTGTTCAAATCCAGGTGAGCTCTGCCCTGTTCTCTCCTTCCCATCATATCCCTCAAAAGCCTCTCATTTGCAATTCCAAGGTCCAACACAAGTGCCAGCACCTCCAAAGCATGAAGGCTTTGGAAATGGCAGGGTTTGTTTCAGCTGGGAATGAAGTTTGGGGCTTTGCTTGACTCTGGTTTGATTTAATCTTGAAAATCTCCAGGACGCAGAGTTGCATTTCTCCTCCCAGCCTAAATTCTCAAATTCTGGTAGTTTGGAGAAGCAAAGCAAAGGGGGCTGATGTTATCCATTAGAAGAGCCCAGATAGAGACGTTATCCTGCTTTTAAGAAAGCCAAAGGCCAAATCCATATTTATTTGAGCTGCAGCAGGGTCTGGCTTATGTCCTGGACATTACAACATGCTGTTTCAATCTCTATTTTTGTTAGCAATATTGATAACGTGAGGAGAAATACAATACAGGAAATAGCTTATCAACTTCGATTAATTTTACAGTAAGACTTGTAAAGAAGATAAAAGAAGAACTCAGCCAAGGGCTGAACCAGAAAGTGTTGGTGGTGATGGGAGATGTGAGGTACCTGCCCATCCTGAGAGGGGCAGCTGGGAATTCAGCAGGGTTTCTCCTCCATGGAAGAAAAACAGTCAGTAATCAAATGTTTCAAAGACCTTTAGCTCTCCTCTTTCAGTTTGTTAACACTTTCAGACATAGAGATTTGCTTCAAGAAAGGTGGGAATTGCAAACTTCAGTTAGATCTGTTTATTCCAGAGGCAGAGGGTTTAAAGCCCTGGGCAAATATTCACAGAAAAAGACACATAAAGTGCTTTTCTTTCCCGGGAGAAAAATCCCTAATTCCAGCCCCAAAACCTCAAGTCCTGTGAGAGGATGGGGACTAGAGTCACTTGAAGGTCCCTTTGAGCGTCCCCACAGCTTTGGAGACTCCACTCCTTGAGCTCCACTGCCTGAGATTAATTCTTAATAAAAACAATTCACTATATTATTGTATATGAACCATTTAGCACTTGGAATGTATCTGGATTTATGCTCTTTTTGAAGTTTAAAAGGAGGACATTGTGGTGCCACTGAGGATAAAGCACTTCAGCCTCCTGGATTGCTCCATGTTGTCCTGGTACTGAAAACGTCCACAAAACCACAATCCCACCCAAAATTTACCAAGCTGCCTTAAACACACAGTGTGTTTAAAGCTACGTCCAACGGAGGATGGTGGTGAGGTGGGCACAGCCAGGGCAGAATCGTGGTCCTTCCCCTGATCGGTGTTTAAAATCCACCCAAACCTGACTGAAAAAGGGTGTTTCTGCAGTTTCCAGGTGGCAGGTCCGTGGGGAAGGGACACAGCAAGTCCACGGGCAATGGAAGCAGCAGCTCACTCCGATGGACCAGTGGCCAGAGCAGGAGGCATCATCCACCCCCAGAGCAGCACCTGAGTAATCACAAGGAGAATTCCCACTCCCCACACAAGTCCGTGACTCTTTTCTTCCCCTCAGAGCCCAAGCCCGGCTTTATTTGCAGGCCTGACTGGAAGCAGATGGACCTGTCAGGGAGGCTCAGGCAGGTGAGTGCAGGGGTGGATGAGCTGCTAAGTGCTCCCAGCTGCTGGGCAGGGCCCAGAGGAAATTGTTGGAGCTGGGACACAGCTCCGAGGTGAGATCTGGAGCCAGTGCCAAGAAGGAAAAAGTGAATTTGTGAATTTCTTAAAAAAACCCCTTTTCTGAAAACCTGAAAGAGCGAGGCTTTTGAAATAAGAGAAAATGTCTGAAAATACCAGAAAATACCCCCATCTCATATATCCCCAGACTGCAGAGAGCCAGAAGCCATCCTCAGCCCCTGCCCCCACCTCTGGTTTTGTTCAGGATCTGCTTCCTTAGGCAGCAAATATTATTTTTCCAGGGGTTCCTCCTTATCGCTGGTGTTTCCCTCTCCACAAAGGCCTTGGCTTCTACTTGCTGCTCTGTGTCATTTGATTTATAAGCTCGAGGGTTCCTTCTCAGAACCTGGAGTCCTTCTTGTACTTAATTGCTGCAATAAACTGAAAACTTGGTGCTTTAGGGGCAACAATGCTGGAGGAAATTGTTTGATGTATGGAAGTTGTCGGCAGGTCCTTCTTGGGAATGTCACCGAAGGGACACGGCGGAGAAGCGGGTTTATAAATAACTGCAAAATTCAGGAACTCCACGAGCTTGGGGAGAGCAGAGCTCTGTTAAGCATGAACAGCTTGTAGGGCAATACCCAACATCTGCAAAAATCCTCACAGCCAGTGGAATTCCCAACAGCTCCAACTGCTGCATCCACTGGCTTTAACTCCCCGGGATCAGTGGGGGTCGCATGGAAAGGGCCGCCTGGAGCTTGCATCCCAAAATGCAAATATACCAGTAAAAGGAAAGGTGATTAACACATCAAAGTCTTTATTCACGTTGCAAGGAAAGTGGCTTTCCTTTTGCTTTTTGAAATTACTCTGCACAAAATAACTCCTGATGTTTTTTAGCCGTTTTTCCCAGCACTCCAAGGCCGGAGCACCGCTGGAGCACGGAGTGCTGGGAGCAGAGCCCTGGAGGAGGTGGGGGGTGCAGCCCCTGCTCCCAGACTCCAAAACCCATCCCGGGCTGGAAGAGCTGCCACAGGTCTCATTTTACATCGATCTGAACCTCTGCTGTAGCTTTCTGAGCTGTGCTTTCTGAGAGTCACCACAGATTTCTGAGTGTTCCTTGGGACAACCAGACCCCCAAAAGTAAGAGGAGAGGACACGTAAATATCGCAGCCTCATCTGGTTCCAATAGCGTGTGTTTACATATTAATGTGCAATACAAATTTGTAAACATGAGCACTGAAACGTTTGTAGGAACCGACACCGGCCTTTCCCCCCTCTGCAGCTTTATTGGAACAGCATGTCCCCCGGCCCCAGCCACACATGGACATCGTTTCCATGCTGGATGCATTTCAAATGGTCTGGGTGCCTATTTGTGCTGCTCTATCTTGCCATCCAATCCTCGTTTGCTTTGCCTAATTGTGATACAAATCATCGTCTAATTACAGCCCAAACCTCAGCAGATCGAATGCAAACCCAGGCACTTCGATCCGGAGCGGCCACGTCCGACGCTCCCTCCACGCCTTCGGCTGCTCCAGCGGATGTATTAAATTTGGGTGAAACTGGAGAGTAAACGGCACTTTGATTAAAGACATTGTTGCTGGGGGTTTGTCTCCTTGGATTTTAAACCCACCCCCTGTGTCTGAGCACCGAGTCCAACCCAAGCCCCAGCGCCGAGTACGGACACGACGCCCTTGGTGCAACCAATTTTATTTGCTCAGTGCTATAAACGGGTCAGATATTCCCAAATACCTTCCAGCTCCTCTTGGGAAAGGTCAAATGACTAATACTGAGCTTGTTTAGAAAGTTTGATCTTTTAAAAAAAACCCCTCTGATTGTTTTCTCCCTGTTCCCATTTAAAAATAGCCCCATAATACCCGGGTTATGTTTGTATTCACCCAGTAAGCCTCAAGAGCTGTGAGCTCTGACATGGCCACAAGTTTGCCAATAATGTTTGTGGGAATACAAAGCAGCACGTGAGTAGTTGTATTTACAGGCACACGGTCCTGCCTGAAATATCACCCTCAATTTACCCAGTTTCACATTTAATAACTAGTATTTATTATTCTGACTTCCTCTCTCGAGTTCTGCCACTCGCCTCCCGCCAGTGGCTGTTTTACAAACACCCTGAGAGTGTAGTGTGGGGATCATCTGCTATTTTGGGCACAGTTCCTCTCAAGTAGATAAAATCATCTGTTCTAGCGTGAGCAATCCAGCTGAATCACCAGTGTGGGTATGGAAAATGTGGGTCAGGGAGCCTTGGCTGCTCTGAGGTGACCACAGTGGCACAGACAGAGAGCCAGGACTGCCTGAAAATACCACCAACACCCTTCTCATTTGTTACAGCGATTTTTGGAAGGATAAACCCAGGAGATAAACTCAAAGGGAATGGAAATAAACCTCAGATAACCCGGACTGGACAGCACCTCTCGTGCCATGACAACCTCCTGTATGGACAAACTGATATTGGCACCCATGGGACACGCTCCTTCCTTGCAGGGATCAGACTTCGGGAGTGTTTTCCATGCTCCTGGGATTAGGGAGGGTGGCAAACCCCATGATCCTACAGGAGCGCGGAGGCGCAGCGAAACCCAACCCCATCCCCCTGGAATCAGCGGAGCATCATTCCTGGTGAGCAAATCACCCCTCTAAAAATATCTATTCAAGTCATTATCAGCCACATTTTTAACCAGAGCCTGATTTACGGGATTGCAGCTCATGGCCAGCCGCTCCGGAATATCTTACGCAACCGCAAGTATTTGGAAAATTGGAAGTTCCCCGTTGCACGAATCCATGACGGATCCGGAAGAGCCTTTCAGAGCACAACCACATGTTGGGGCTGGGACGTGGTCACTCAGCCCCCTGGGAGCCGGGCAGAGCCCGCCCAGGGCTGGCAGTGACTTGCCCTGGGAATTTGGTCCCCACCGATGACGAGGGACACCTTGGAAAAAAGGGACTCCTGAAGGAAAATAGAAATTTCTTTTTTTTTTTTTTAATAAAAATAGTGAGATAAACTGCCAAGAAACAGCACGAGAAAGCAGGTTTGTTCATTTTTACAGTTGTACAGACCGTTTAGCACAGCCCACTGTTTCACACTGGTATCACTGGGGGCTCCGTGAACACCCAAAGCAGGACAATTGGCGAAAATGATGTTGTCTGAATTTTAGCAAAGTCTCGTGAAAGTCAAAGCATGAGTTTTTGTCATTTTAACAGCTTTTGATACTGCTTGTTCTGTTCTTAATTTGTTGGCTGTTATGAATGAAAATAAAAGCAAAACTCTGTTAACACTTTTGAGTTTTAAACCTGCATCTAATCCCTCTATATTGTTGTGTTTGTAAACACAGGATTAATCCCAGAATGTGGCTGGTCCCAGTCAAGCATAATTTTCCAATCTCTGCCATATATCAAGCAATAAATCTGCCTTTAGGTAGAGACTGAACATCCATCAAATAAAGAATAAAACCTGTGTCCTGATTTATTGTGAGTAACGCTGTGCCCTTGGGAGCTGGAGATTATTTACAGGAATAACAAGAATATCCACAGGTTACAATAAAACAAGCAGGACTTTTGGAAGGAATTGAAAATCTCATGTTCCAGGGCCCGTGGAGTCGTAACTCTCTGTCCAGGATCCGTGTTCTCCATGGGACTGAGCCAGGAATATCCCTGCCCCTTCCCTCGGGCACAGGCTGGGCCATGCAATCCCAGGTGGATCTTCTGGGGTTGGGAGCACTGGGGTGGAAAAGCGTCCTGCAGGGCTGCTGGAGGTGTTCCATCCCACACAGTTCTCCGAGATGTGTCCTCCAGGCCCCCAGCACGGATGCATTCCGCCATGGGAGGGATGTGTGACCCTCATCCCCACCCTTCTCAACTCCCTGTCAGTGCTGGTGCTGCTGGAAGACACGGCATGGAGAGGAGGGCTCTTGGACACCCCTCCAACTTCTCCTCCCCACAGGAGAAACACATCCATCTTTCATCCTGCCTTTCTTCACCCTGGCAGCACGTACTGGGTTTATGTCCCCAGGAGCCACCTGGGTGCTGGAGAACAAGGCACTTCCATGGCATTAATTAGGACCCATGAGAGCCAAGGGAACTTGAGAACACGCTCACGCACTTGGCCAAAAGCAGCTCCTTTGCCCATCCCAGGTCTCAGATAGTCCCTTCGAAATTCGGGCTGAAACTGGAGCGGGAGAGCAGCAGCTCCCCAGGGCTCTGAGCTGGTTACAGGCAAGCAAGAGAGAGAAAACATATTCGTAGAAATACAGACGCCCGTGGTCCCATTTGAGAGTGCAAATATCAAAAAGGTGACTGTACAGTTTGCTCTTAACCTACAACTGTGACATAAATATGACCAAAGGGGACCATCTGTGGGTCATCTCAGATCTCCAAGATCCTCCAATCTCCTGGATCCTCCACCCTCCCAACAACACGACATGCCTGCCCACAAAGAAAAGGGTTAAAAGCCTGGACATCCCTCTCCTGTACCACGCAGTATTTCAGAGTCAGTAACTAACAAGCCCGTGGGTATGAGGGAAGGAAGGACTTGCTTTACATGTCAATGCTTAGAAATACTCTGTGACTCCACTAAAGGCAGTGGTTAGCCGTGGGATGCCAGCTGGAGTGGTGACATCTGCCGTCCCTCAGAGCGGCCGGGACGCTGTCACTCACTTTGAAATGGCCTCCTGCATTCATCAGTCTGGATGGCACAGAGAAGTTACAACCATACAGGCCATATGGAGGATGTAAAGAACAATTAAGTGCTTCCCGAGCAATGGGACTTGATGGGAAAATGTTTCCAGATGCATGTAATCCATACAGCATTTGACCAGCAGAGCCGGGGACTGGCAGGCACTGAGTGTTCAAGTCTTCGGCTTTGGCGCTTTTCAGGTTGGTTATGCCGAGGGAGGACAGTTTGGGCACGTCCACCATGAAGTGGGGGAGAAGGTGGGGGTTGGCGCCTCCCAGCTTTTCGTGGCTCGGAAAGATGAGAGACTGTTGTCTTAAGAAGCTCGCAGGGCAAATCTTGTAGTAGAGGGGCACGTTGAGGCTGTGTAGGAAGGTGTCGGGGCACGACACGCCGACGTTGTTCCCTGACAGGTGGAAGGTGGGAGGGGAGCACGAGGGAGAGAGCAGGGGGTTGAGAGGAGAGGGTGTCCCACCGCTGGAGGTCACCGGGGAAGAGCTGGAGCTCCCACCTGAAAAGGAAAACAGAAATCATCCAGGCTGGGCTGGCTGGTGTCCACAGCCAAGGAAACCTGGGATGTCCACAGCCGAGGAACCCTCGGAGGAATCCCGCTTGTGCTCCACGTCTCCCTGCTCTCGGTGTCCATCCAAGCACAAACTCGGTCCAAACCCAGCTCCTGGAAAAGGGGAAGGTCTGTCCGTAAATTATTTGTTGATGTTCCTTAGCACTTCATTAAGAACAATATTCACACACGGCTAATCCCATTCCATGGGCTGGGACCACTGTGGGGTCCGGCTCCACACACACCTGCTGGATCCGTACCTGGCTCTATGACCAATAACGACCCCCTCTTGCACACAACATTGCTGTTTTAGCTTCCCTGCTTTTCACACAATTTCCAGACCGGTTTCCCCCCTTGGATATATGAACAAAAAAGCATATTCAGCCTGATGGAGCACTTTTTGTACCTTCCTGCTCACAGGAATTGACTCATTTCACTTGGCTTCCCAAGCCATTTGAAACATAGCCCTGAATGCTATCGGTGTCTCCAGAAATTCAAGCCCACACGTCACCTGAACGTTCTCCTTTCTGAAAGGGATGAATGAACACTTTCAGAATTCAGCAGAAAAGCAACACCAAGGAGAAAAAAATGAAGCAGGGTTAGGGAGGCTGCTCTGAGGTGGGAATGGTGCTCCAGGGCAGCCGCTTCTGGTGCTACACAGATGTTGGTTTGATCTCCCGCCGGTGAAGAGCCCTGTGTCCTCTGCACAGTCATTACCAAACCCTTCCAGAGGGGTTTTCCCCCTCCCTTTATTTTAATTTCTTACCAAAGTGACTGGGAAAGGAAGGAAGGGAATGTGGATCCATTTGTGCTACGTGTCTCCCTCGATTTACACTGAATTCCAGGCGATGCATGCCTGGATGTGATCTGATTGGAATTCACACACCACCAGCAACCCGGAATCGGCTGTGAAACCGAACCACATCTGACTGTAAAACCAAACTAAGATCTACGGTTTAGCAAATCTTAAAAAAAAAACTTCAAAAAAACCCCTCAAGGATTTTTGGATGTGGTGCAACTAAATTTCCAGACTCCCAGCAAGCAGAGCCTCTCCCAGATGAGCACCCAGGGGCGGGAATGGGGGAAGGTTCTGCGCCGGGAGGGTCTCACCCTTCCCCGCTGATGTCAGGGGTGCTGCAGGCTGCCATCAGCAGGGCAGGACCTGCCCCTCTCCCAGTAAACACATCCCGATGTCCTCCAGGAATCGGGCGGTTTGGGTCCCGTAGAACGATGCGATTGAGGGGGGTATTTGTGAGTGTGAGGCAGCGAATGAATCCCGAAGCGGCCCGAGGCAGCAGAGCAAACCAGGGTCAGGATTCGCTCCACGGCATCCTGAGCTACATCCCCCAACTTCCACAACGGGGCTGGGAATGGCGATTGGGAAGGGCAGAGGGAGGGCAGAGCAGCTCAATGAGCAGATGTTTTCTGCCCTTTCTATTGTGCTTAAAAATTAAAAGTTTACGGCCAATTCTTTCTTCAGTGCGTTGATCATAATTTCATTTAATTCGCCTCCTGGTTTTAGAACTTTGGGATTTCTGTTTTTCAGCTTTTCTTCAGAAATATTAATAGACTTGGAGATTTTGCTATATTTACATCAGTCCAGGAATCTGACCCTGAAACAAACTGCCAATTATATATGGAAAAATACCAATTTCATTAAGACAAGACGAAAAAAAATATAAATTAAAAATCCCAGGTAACCTGAATATTTTAACATATGTACAATAACATTTTAGCATCTTTTACCACTGAAATTGTTGTTGCCTCATTCCCCACTGCAGCCCAGCCACCGGCTCCTTTTCCCAGTGCTGGAAAGAGGCTTCAAAAGGGGCTTTTTGCATAAGGTATTTTATAAAAAGAACATAAAATTATTATTATTATTATTATTATTATTATTATTACAACTATAATAATTATTATTATTTGTAATAACAAATTATTATTATTATTACAATGACATTAACATCAACATTAACAACAAAATTACTGTTATTAATAATAATGATAATAATACAAAAAAAATCCAATTCTCTCTACAACTGATCAACCTCCTAATTTCTCCCGAGGCTGATTTCTTGCGTCCCCATTTCTCAGCCTGCAGAATAAGAATTTATCCTGTGATTTTTGCAGCATTTCCCTGCAGACACGGATCACTTGGTGTGTCCCAAGACTTTGTAGAGTTTCTAACCTAAACGAGACTTAAACCAGTGACTTTAAACCCAAGCCGGAGCCTTCGCGTGCAAACGACCTATTGGTTTTTTTTTTTCCTTCGGCGCTAGGAATATTCAATTTTCAAATATTCCTTCCAAAAGCGGTTTTTCGGGAGAGGGCATCGTCAAGATGAGGGGGAGCATTTCCCCCTAAGATTTCGCCGCTCTTCCCTGCCTTTTTCTGGGGCTGCTACATCCTTAACGCCGGATAATTTTGTTTTCTGTCGCAAAACGCGCTTGTCGGCGCCGAAGCCGCCGCTGCAGAAGACACCGGCCGTCACTGCTACCACGTTTTTAGCTGATATTCCCAAACCGGTTGGAAACAATTAGTGGAACAGGATCAAAGCTCCAACAAACCCGACTCCAAATTCGCCTCCTGCGCACTCACAGATTTTTTTTCTGCCCATCCCACTCTGATTTCAGCCGGGGGCCGGGGCAGCCCGCGCTGTCATCCTGCTCTTCCCGGCTCCTCGCATCGATTTTCACAGGAATTTTGTTCAAAACCACGCGGCATTACATCCCCAAAAGGCGGCCGGTTCGTTCTCTGGACCCAGCTGGTTTTCCCGGTGGTTTGAGCCCCGCGGGAAGCGGCAGCGAAAGGGACTTACCGTGGCTGTCTGCGCCGAAAGCCTTGAAATCCAGGGCGAGGGGCGGCCGCCAGGGGTAGGAATCCAGGAGCCCATCCAGGACGCCCCTGCGGGGGACAGCGGGTTGAAGGCGGCGGAGGAAGCGGTGGCACCGCTGGGCTCGCCGGGGCTGCCCCGGCACTTACCTGTTCCTGCCGGGGTCCCGAAAACCTTTGGCGAAGGGATTCCTGTCGATCTTCAGCTTCGTGATCTGGAGGGTGGGAGCGAAAGGGGCCGTTGGGGAGCTGGGAGCGGCCATCGGGGCTCTCCATCCCCCCGACCCCCGGCTACTGTCGGGGCTCTCCAAACCCCTGATTCCCCGTCCCGTCGGGGCTCTCCACCTCCCCGGTCCCGGTGGTACCTGCTGGTTCTGGTAGGCCGTCACGGTGGTGAACTCGGTCTCCTGGAAGGAGAAGGTCTGCACCCCCTCGGCCGGCAGCGACTGGATCTGCGCTAGATCGAAGCGAGAATCCTGGGCGATAATGTGGACGCGGGGCTTGTACTTGTGCATGGACTGCAGGATGATCTGCGCGGGGGAGAGGCGGCTGAGACCCCCCGGAGGGAAAAGGGCAGGAACAAAACTCGAGGCGAGACGCAGGAGGGACCCAGCCCTCAGCCTGGCGCAGCAACGACTGGCCCCCTACACTTTCCCGGCGCTGCCCCCTGTTCTTCCCCCCGTGGATGATGCTCTGCCCCCCGTGGGTGATGCTCTGCACGCCTCGGTCCCCCCACACCTACGTGCCCTTTGTCGTCCATCTCGTTGTTGGTGAGCTTCACGCGGTCGAAGCTGATGATTTGCCTCATCCAGGTCTCCCCCGAGCAGGGAGAGTCGGGGTGGATGTAGAGCCGCGGGGTGATGCAGGAGTGGTCCGTGTTCCCCGCCACCATCCACTGCGAGCTGTGATAGACGTACCTGGCGCGGGCCGGGCCGCGGTCAGGCGGGGGGAGCCCATCCCCACTCGTCCCCAGACCTACAGACTCTGTAGGTGCCCCACCTGCGCGACCCCCGTGTCACATTCGGGCCCGGCCGGGCCGGAGCGCAGAGCGCGGACAGCCGGGCAGGGGGACCCGCGTGGGTGGCGGGTGGGGGGTCCCCGCCGGTCCCCCTTACCTGTATCTTTTGGAGTCCACAGGGACGACGTCGATGGCGATGTAATATTGCTGCAGCGGCTCCAGCCCCTTCACCTTCACCCGGACCGACGGGAACATCCTCCTGCGGGCAGCACAGGGGAAGGGGCTGAGCAAGAGCTGCCGCTACAGGGAGAAAAGGGGCTGGAAAACTGTAAACGGGCAGCGGGAGGGAAAACATCAAACTCAACGAAAATAGAGGGAAAAGGTGCAAACACAGTAAAATAGCCCAACGGAACAGAAAACCTCTAAACAACAAAACAAAACAAAAAAACCCCAAAAGAAACCAAATTTAAAAAACCCACAAACCAAACCAAGAAACGATACCTCCCGCAGCCCCCAAAAAGGAATAGAGGAGAGGGGAAAAAAGAGAAATAAATTAAAATATAACGGAAAAGCACAGCCCGAGCGAGGCAGCAGCGGGGCCGGTACCTGCCGGCCTTGGTGATGATCATCTCGGTGCCGATGTCGTGGAACCTCCTCCAGAGCTCGGAGCCCTGCAGCTCCACCTGCACCCCGGCCTTGGGCCGCTTCTCTGCGGGGCACACAAAGCGGAGGGGGCTGCTCGGGAGGTGCCGGGGCCGGGGTCTGCCCTCGCCCCCCGCCGCCCCGGGGTCCCGCCGGTACCCACCCGCCTCCGCGGCTCTGCGCGCCGGCCGGCACCCGGCGCCGGGCTCCTCATCGCGCCCCTCCGGCACCTTCCTCTTGGCCGAGCGTCCCACCAGGGCTTCCACCGAGAAGGCGTGAGCCCGGGAGCTGAGCGCCATCCCCCCCGGGCCGCCGGGGGTCCCCCCGGGCCGCAGCGGGGCTCAGGCGGGCGGCGGCGGCTCCATCCCGGCCCGCACCCAGCGCCCCTCGCCCGACCGCGGCACGGCTCCCGTCGGGGGGCAGCGGCCACGGCGAGATCCTCTTGCATCCAACTGAGTCAATAGACGGCTGCAGCCTCCTCTGTTTGTTTTGGAAACTGGTGGGAGCATAAGAAACATTGAGTGACATTTCATGGGAGTAAGGGGGGGGGGGGGAGAGGGGGAGGGAGGGGAGAGCGGGAGGGGTGCGCGGGGAGAGGGGGAAGAGGAGCCGGCCCCGTCTAGGATCAATAAAAGAGTTACTGTTCTCCATTAAATTGTAAAACTCAAAGAAATTTGACATAATTGTACACTAGGGGCCACTTTTCCAACAAAAGTGCAAATAACGTTTAACCAGAACCAGCGCAGAAGGGGAAAAGGGAAAAGAGAGAAAAAAGAAAGAAAAAAAAATGTGGTGAAGGAAGGAGGGAGAAAGAGAAAGGGGAGGGAAGGAAAAGGAGGGGGGAAAAAGGGATAAGAGAAAGGGGGAGCCGTGCCTCCCCTCTGCCCCCACGGGCCGGTCACACGCGGCCCCTCCGCTGTCCCCGGCGCGACAGACCCGGTGCCATCCGGGGCTGTGACAGCACCGGGCGGCAGTCCCGGCTCGTCTCCCCTTTTTTCCTTTGCTTTTCGTTTGCTTGGTTGGGTTCGGGGTGTTCTTGCAGGGCAGCAAACCCGCCCCGCCCCGGCTCCGCTTCAAAGCGCGGCCCCGCCGCGGCAGCTGCGCTGACTTAGGGGCAGAAATCCCCCCTTTCCATTCGGGCAGGCCCGGGGAGCCCCTGCACGGCCGGGAAAGGGGGATCGGGGCCGGGGGGCTCCGGCCGGCACCCTCAGGTGCGCAGGGAAAGGGCTGCGAGGGGGTTGAGCGGCGTTTTCACTCCCTCTCCGAGGGTCTCCCTGCCCTGCACAGGCTGGAACCCACGGCGCTGATTTGTTTTCCAGCCGGGAACCCTCCCCGGAACCGGCACCGAAGGGGTCCAGGGGCTCAGGTGGGTTTTGGGGAGGGGGAATGGTGGTGTTCCCGCGGGGCTGGGCGGGTGTCACCTCCCTTCGCCCCAGCGCCCCGGCCGGCAGCGGGGAGGTCAGCCAGGAGAGATGAGCCTTAACGCGAAAAAAATGTGGAAAGGGATAAAATTCACAGGGCAGCTGAGAAAGCAGGTTTGGCGGGGGGGAGGGAGCCGCCGCAAGGGTGACAGGGCTCCATGCTCCGCTTCCAGGCGCTCCTGGAGCTGCAGGGAAGCACTGCTTTTTCCAAATGTTCCACTTTCCAGGACTGCCTGCCCTGTTTGTTGGGGTTGGTGCCCTGGTGCACCCACTCTCAAACTTCGGGCTGGCAGCAGGGTGTCTTTGTGGAGGTCATGGAATGGTTTGGGTGGGAAGGGAGCTTAAAGCCCAGCCAGCCCCACCCCCTGCCACGGGCAGGGACACCTCCCACCAGCCCAGGTTGCTCCAAGCCCCGTCCAACCTGGCCTGGGACACTCCCAGGGATGGGGCAGCCACAGCTTCTCCGGACAGCCTGTGCCAACATGTGGTCCAAAATACATATTTAAACGCCCCAAACTCACTCCACTGTCCTCAGACTCCCATTCCAAGGATGCTCCTTGCTAAGTTTATGGTGGGTTTTGTGCATTGGTACCGATTTATAAATATTTATATGGATTTATAACCATTTATACCTTTTTCATAGACATTTATACACCGAATTCCTGGCATATCTCACTGGGACAGGGGTTGGACTAAGGAAAAGACTAAGGGAGTGAGTGGGTGTGGATACAGATTACAGGTGGGTTTGTCCCCGTGGTGCTCCATCCTCTCACTGGTGTCCACCGGCAGTGGCCTCTGCTGAGGTGGTTTTGTTTCCTATGGCCGTGTCCAGGTGGCCTTGCCTGATGCCTCTGTGGGACAGTTCCCAGCCTGCTGCCGGGTCTCCTCTGGGAGATTGTTCCCCAGGACAGGGTTCCCTGTCCATGGCAGGGCATTGGGACTCGATGATCTTGAAGGTCCCTTCCAACCCAAACCATTCTATGATCCCTTGGGGCAAAAATGCGGTGGGGGACGGAATTTTGGGGTTACCTCCTGCTCCCAGGCAGGATCAACCCCACCTATGCAGGTCTTTGTTTCATTTCACAAAGAGAGAAATGAAATTTGATAAACGTGTTCATAATCAGAAGAGCATAAGCTCATGGTTTGCAGGGAAGGTGACCAGCGGAGCCCGGCGCTGATCGAAGCCAGCTGAGGGCATGAAGTGTGAACCTTTATCTCTGCTGACATGACATATTATTAAAAAGCATTTCAAGTAATCTTTTATTTCCTCAGCATTGCAACACATTTCAAGAACTTGGCCGGGGATCAACCGAGCCTTTTTAATTTCCTACAATGAAAAGTAAAACAAAAATAAAGCCCGATTGAGATGATATAATCAGGAACATTTTGAGGGTTTAGGTCAAATTAATGTGTCAGAGAAGGGTTTTCAGGGGACTTGGAGAGCTTTAATCTGTCAAAGGCTGACTCAGACCTTGCCTGGGCTTTCTAATCTTATTGTCTTTACCGAATTATGGGATGGTATGTCCTGTATTACCATCATCAGAGAGTCAAGCAAATAATCAGTTGGCATAAAGTTCAGAATAACTAACTTAATTTTAAAGCAAGTGTTATATAATAAGCCAGAAACGCTTTCTTAACTTGAAAACGATCTTTTAATGCTGTCCATTAATGTGTGAAAGCACACAGGTAACCTCCAAATACAGCCTTTCCTGGCTACTTTTGGGGCAGTTTTTAGGAGATTGGCTTGTGTTTGAGCTGTGCTTGATTTTGCCAAGATTTACCTTACATTTACCAAACCAGTCTATTTTCTTTTGTGAATCATGGAATGGTTTAGGTGGGAAGGGACCTCAAAGCCCACCCAGTGCCATCCCCTGCCATGGGCAGGGACACCTCCCACCAGCCCAGGGTGCTCCAAGCCCTGTCCAACCTGGCCTGGGACACTCCCAGGGATGGGGCAGCCACAGCTGCTCTGGGCGAGCGAAATATAACATATAAATATATAATAAATATAAATGAACCTACTGCCTCATGTCCAACAGGCATAAACCAGGCACTGAAGAAAGGCAAGCAAATATCTGCTATTCCAATATGCAAATAATGTCATTTTCTTGAAGGAAAAAAACCAAAACTTATGGACGAGACAGTGTATCACAAACAGCTTCCACTATCCACGTGGGAAAGGGATGGAAGGGTTGTTATGGGAGGATGTTAAAGCTGGAATAAAACAGTTTCTAAATGCACTGGTTAATAGAGAGGCTGCAACTGGAGAGGACGAGACCATCAGCTGAACGACCCTTCTGGGGCTGAAATAACACAGGCTTGGGTTCTGTGGGAGCTGCAACTGGCAACATTCAACTTTAATTGCTGCAAACGTAACCACCATTTCAGGAGTCATTAACTAATTACTTATTAACGGATTAACAAATATTTCTTTTTCCTAAAAGTCTTTCAAACAGAAAGTGCTGAGGACTGAGGAAGTCTTGGCAGAGAACACGCCTAGCAGTGTAAAACAGCTCAGGAGGTTGTTTTCCCCGATGTTCTCAAATGTCCTGTCCCACAGCAAAGCTTTAATTTCCTTCTGTGACTATTTTGCCCGTCATGAACTCTGAAGAACCTCTGCTCTTCTCTGCAAGCACCGTGTGACAAGGGGCTCTCTCCAGCCCCAACAGGCTGTGGCACCTCTGGGCCGACTCCATCCAAAGCAGAAGGTGAGGGCAAGGTCCAGCCTGTCCTTGTCCGCAGGAACCAGATCCTGAAGTAATTTCATGGCAAAAATGACAGGTCTGAGCAAGAAATGACCAATCTATGGTGGTGTTCAACCAGCGCTGAAGGTTTTTGGTTGACCTCCTGAGGAGGTTCCTCGCTGCCACGTGTGCTGCATTAGTTAGAGATATATTAAAATAAATCTCTGTTGTGTTATTTTATACATAACCCCCCCAAAAGTCTGCTCAGGGAATAGGATTAAGCCTTAAGGAAATGATTCAGTGAAGTAAAAACAATCCATGAAGCATTTGGGGAGAGTTAAATGAAATTAGGGGAGTCGGATGACTCCATTACTGGGGAGGGGTTGGTGGTGTCCCCCCCCCGCCAGGGAAGCTGAGGGAGGGTCAGTGATGTCCGTGTGCTGCTGGGCAAGGATGAGACCACCGGCTGCATCTGCAGCACCACGATGGGACAGGTCACCACAAGGACCTTCTCCAGCAGCTCTGGCTGTTGAGAGCTTTCCTGGGATCCCAGCGTGATGTAACATGGTCTTCTGTCAGATACCTCACTGCAACCTCAAAATACTTCCTGGAAAAGGGTGATTTCTCAGTTCTGTGCTGCGAGGAACATTTTTGTGGTGACTTCTCCCTGCCCAGCTCCTGGTTTTAGCTGGTGGTTGTGTATGAGAGTGAGGAGAAGTCTCTCAATCCCATCCCCAACCATGAGGAGCCCTTGCCAGGCTGGCCATCCCACTGAGCTGCTCTCCCACCACCTTTCCTTCTCCAGAGCTGAGAAATAAACCCCAGCCCCTTCCCCCTCCAAGTAAAGGGGAAAATTCCTGCCGTGTTGAACTTTTCTCATAATACTTAAAGAAAATACTTAAAGAATGTGTAATAAGAGGGGATTTAGAGGGGGCAAAATTAACCACATGGATGAAGCAGAAAATCTTCAGAATTGCACCAAAAGGTACCCTGTCTGGATTTGCCTCAGGGAAGGGCTCCAGGGGCAGAGGGGTGACCTCAGGTGAGCCCAGGGCCACCCTTGCTCTCCTCACTGGTGGGGAGGAAAAGCCAGAGTTCTTAGTGTGGCTGCCAGGAAAATCACCCAGGAGAAGTGAAACGAAGATAGTTATGGGAAGCTGATCCCAAGTTATTCTATATTCCCAGGCAGGATGGAGCCGGGCAGAGCAGGGTCCAGCTGTGGAGCATCCTGGGGCTTTGGGAAGCCCAACCAAGGCCTTACCCCCATGAGCCCTCTCACAAGCAGCAATCTGAGAGCAAAAAGCCTTTTTAGAGAGGAAGGGATGTTACTTTTACAAAACACAGCCTCTGGTCTGGTTTGCTTCACCCACTGCCTGGGTACCTGGCCCAAACACGATGTGGTGGTTTATCCCCAGCCCCACCAGCCCTGGTGAAAGTGTTTTCCAACTGTTTAGTTTCCACTGATTTCTCTCCATGGCCGCTGTCTCTGCTCTTGCTGGAAGACTCAGCCCCAGGACAGGTTTAGACTTCTCCATCCATCCATCCATCCATCCATCCATCCATCCATCCATCCATCCATCCACGCACCCATCCATCCCTGTCTGTAAAGATAAACCCCAACTCTGGCCTCAAACCGAGCCCACACCTGGGAGAGACCGACCAGCTGCACAAACCCCCGCTTTGTTTTGCAACCCTACCCTGGGCTAACGTGGCTAATTATGGCCCTGAATGCAAATACAGAGGGGTGAGAATAAAAGCTTGGAAGGGCTGATGCACTGGGGAGAAGGACAATAAATTAGGAGGTTTGCAAGGAAGCTTTCACTCATCCTCGGAGCCGAGACGGGGCTGAGCTGTGAGCTCGCTCTTGGGGTAGGAAGCGCCTTTTGAAATTAAACAGAAAAGATACAATCTTAATGTTCCATAAGATGTGCCAATACAAATATCTGTCGGCAGATATGTAAAATAATAGCTTTAAAAACAAGAAAAAAGAACCACATGATATTTTCTGAGGAGGGTGATGTCACCCCCAGCCCAGCGATACATCCTTTGTGTTCGAAATTAAAACCTCATGAACTCCCTGGGTGAGACTCTGCTTTTTCGACTATCCCCTTAGGGAGAATGGATATGATTTTCTGGCTTTAATTTTAAATTAATAAATAAATGTGATTGACTTGCCACCCAATAGCACCGACTTGTGCAAAAGAAGTATGAAGTCTGTCCATAAAGTCTGTCCACGGCTGATGTTGCTGGAGCAGAAGAAAATCAGCGTTAGCTGAACTGGTCAACAAGGTTCAGCTTCATGAGGAATTTCAGCTCAGAGAGGAGGAAAGTCTCTCCCCACGGAATTGTCTCCCTTCCCAAAGTTTCCTCCTGGCTGCACTGGGTCACAGGCTGTGGACTGTAAATTACACAACCCAAACCAACTTTTCCAACAAGGCAAGAAGAAAACCATGCAATGATTTAATGTAGGAAACAGCTCAACCTGTGGCTTTCTGTTGCTTGTGAGTGTGGGCAGTTGTGCTGAGATCTAAAAACCACTCCAAATCATGAAAATTAGCAAACAACCATCTGGCCTGGTGGCTCAACACCTCCCGTGGCCATAAATCCAAATCCCAGCAACATTAGCAGGGGATTTGCTCTGAGAAACAAGCTCTGTCCTCGAGTGATGTAAAAACAAGGTGAGATGGGAAGGTCTGTGGGGGAGCTCAGGGTGGAGCTGAGTCTGGCTGAGCACCCACTGCCCCTCAGCAGGGAAAGGGGCCCATCCCCACCCATCCATGGCTGGGCTCCCCAAGCCCTTCCCCAGGCTCTGCCGCCCCCACCCAGCCCTGTTCCCAGGGTGTTTCTCCATCAGGATGCTCTGTCCCAGCTCTGAGAGTGCAGAGTTTTGGGGTTCACCAGAGCCATCGTGGACATGGAGCAGTGTTCCAGCCTTCCTTTTCCATCCAGGGTCTCCAGGACCGAAGCAAGTCAGGTGCGTAGGTGTTAGAGGGAAGATCCTCCTACCTGAAATGTGAAATCCTCCCCTATGATCTGCAGAGTTTTTCCCTCCTTGGCTGGAGCCCAGGCTGCAGAATGGGAAGATTTGGAGGGGGCAAAACAGTTTTCCTTATTGTGTGCCATACATTCTTTTCCTTGTGAGGGCTATCTTTAAGATAAGCTGCAATTAAAAATTTAGGGTATGGAGATAATAGCCCTGAGGAGCCTTGCCAGGAGGACACTGTTAAGATCCTGAAATCCTCATAACCCTGTGGGCACCATGGCCCTGGGAACTCAAATCAGGCCCTTGACCTGGGGTTTCTGCCTTCAGAACCTGCCCTGCCAGCCAAGACACTGAGATATGGTTACAACTCACCCACAGAAAATTGCCTCTCCTAACCCTCAAGACACGGAAGTAGCAGCCGAGTCTGGTCTGGGCTCTGCAACAGGTTTATCCATGGATTTCATGTGTAGCTGTTGCACATCTGGTTGTGTTTGGGCTGATATTGCCTTTCAGTGCTGCTCAGGTCTGTCTGTGCCCATTAGTCCCCGGGTAAATCATCCCTCTGCTGGCAGAAGGGCCCTGGGGGGACCTGGGGGATGTTGTATGTTCGGATATAATGTATAATTCCTTAGCATTCCCATGGTTGAATGTTTAGGATGAGATTGGCATCAAACCAAGCAGCAGGGCAGGTTTGGCTTCTCCTGCAGCAGTGCCACCAAAGGCAGAAGGTCGGAAGGCTCTTACACTGCCAGGAAAAGAAGTTTGGGTTGAAAAAATCCCGCTTGGACTTCAATTTTCCCTCCTCCTCTTGTTCCTCCTGGGACAGCAGAGCCCGGAGCACGAGTAGGGACAGAGGGGTTTCCATGAGCTGTAGGGAGGTGGACTGTAATTTTTTTCTGGATTTCTGCCTGCATTTGTGCATCTGCTCGTTTTTATTGCCCCACGTTCCACAAGCCTAAAGCACTTCCATATTGAACAGAACTCATCCAGTTCACTGAAAAACACAATAAACTCAGCCCCGAGGACACCAAACGCTTCTGCTCCTCACACCCTCCAATTCCCAATCCCGGGCTCAGCTAAGGCAGGGAGCCACGGAGGAGTCGTGAAGGCTTCAGCTGCAGCACTGCTTTGCTGCTGGAGGGCAGGGAGGGACTCAGGCCTTTTATTTAATGTGCTTTCCTGGTGGATTTTGGCAGCGTGGCTCGTTCCCAGCGCCTGGGCAGAGCGGAGCCACGGGATGGGGACACGGAGGGAAGTGACACGAGTGCCATGAGCATCCTCCGAGCATCCTGCGGGCAAGTGATGCTCAGAGCTGGAGCATCCCACCTGGAGAGGGGTCAGGAGGTGCTGCCAGGGCTCTTTGCCTGATGGAGAAAGCCGAGAGGCAGGAACCCTCCCGCTCACTGCGGCTCCCTCAGAGAGCTGGGGATGAGCAAGCCCAGTTGCCTCGGAGCGATTGTTTCCCCATCTGAAACACCAGCCATCCCTCCCTTGGCATTGCCCGGCCCAGGGTGGTTTGTGCCAGCCCGTCTGGGCAGCAGGAGTGTGCAGGTAAGAGCACTGAAAAGCCTGTTTTCCTCTCATTGTTACAATTCAGGTTAGGCAACCATATTCAATATATTCTATATATTATTCAATATAATTCAGGTTAATTCAATCCCTCACAGCCATGGCGGTGGTGCTGGGTTGACTGTTGGACCTGGTGATCTTAGAGGTCTTTCCCAACCTTAATGATTCCATGATTCTCTGAGATAAGGAGTGGATCTGCTCTCCTCCAAATTGTAAGGAATAAATGTTCAAAATGCAGCCGTGGGATTTTTTTTTTTCTCTGTGATATGTATCAACAATAAAATGCAATGAGGAGAACATGTAATAAATTAATAATTAAAAAAATCTTATCTCCCTGGCTGGTAAATACAGTTGACTGATACAAAAAGGAGTGCCCGTGGCCTGTCCCTGGACCCTGGGGTTTTCCTTGCCGTGCTCCCACAAACCCGCCTGCAGGTCTCTGCTGTTGTTTCATGTGCGAACAAACCCGAGTCTGAAAACTATCTCAGTTTGTTTACTTTCCCAAAAATCAAGAGCACATTGAGAATAACTTGCAAGACAAAAAAGCAAGAAAAGCTTTAATTTATCAAGGTCTCCATTCCACAAATAGCATGGAATCCCTTTTCCTACCGGGAGCTGCGAGCCTCCCGCTGGGATCCCGCATGTGCCGGAGCTGCCGCTGCCACAGCAGCTACATAAAATTGAAAGTTTAAAGGCAGAAAGCTAAATTCAAACCTGGAACACTTTTCCAGCCTGGCCCCTGCACCTACAATTGCGGCTCAATTGCTGCAGTCGGGTGGGGGTTGAAGGAAAAGGATAATTTTATATTTGTGGTGTTTTCTTTCCCTTCTTGTGCATCTCGGCTTTTGCTCTGGGTCTGTCAGGCGGGTGCTCCTTCCCTGCAGGAGGGGAAAATGGGAGGCTTCTTTATCACAAAAGGCAAAAGAAACTGGCAAAAAATTTCAAGGGGAACGTGTAACAACTGCATCGTTTTCAATGGAGATTTATATATATATATATACATATATATATATATATATACACGTATGTTATTTTTTAAAATTAAAATAAATGGAATTAAGTCTGATGGCGAGTCTACTACCTCATGTCATCAGAACAGTTCCCCCCAGAGCTAATGAAAACAGAGAACAAAATACACTTAGTGATGGTCCCACCGTTCATCATTTGTTCATTCATTTGCCATTTTGGTTCCATTTTGGTTGCAGTTTGTGCAAAACTGGAACTGCAACAAAGCTGGCCCCAGGGATTTGCCCATCCCCGGGTGGCATCTGGACAAATAAGCCCGCAACCAGTCCCAGTGATTCTGTACCATTAAGGGAGGGGCTTTCCCTGAGCTCAGGGTTGGAAAGTGGCGATTCCCAGCCTGTCTGGAATGTTTCTGCAGATAACTCAGAGCAGAGGTTAAAACCAGCAGCCCCTGCAGAACAATTTTGCTGCTGGGAAAAAGCCTTTTTGTCTTCAGGGTTCGATACCTTTGTTCGTGGAATGCGAAATCCTGAGGGTCCTGAAATCAGCACCAGAACTCCCGTGGATTTCAACATTAGGGATTGCACAGATTTGTTTCTGGAGCGATCTCCTGGATTTCAGAGAAGCTGAGCCCTGGGTTTTGCAGGTGCTGGAGGGAGGGAGGTGGATCAGCCCCCCAGCCCCATTCCCACCCCTCGGCCGAGGATCCCGGTACCCGACCCCGCAGTGCTGCCGTGCCTCTGGGGCAGTTTTCCGCCTTCCCAAGGATTTTGTCTCTCTCTCAGAGTGTGAATTCCTGGCCACAGCTCGGCCCGACCCCAGCAGGGAGATTTGGAAAGGATTTGGTAGGGGCAACACAGGATATCCAGGCTTTATGGAGTGGGACACACAGAGCGACGGAGGCGTCCGCCGGATCCAGCGTCTGTCTGCGGGGCTGCTGAACGGGAGGAGATGGACTTGCTTGGATCTGAATCAGGAAAAGCCCGAATCCAAGGTTCATCATGGAATGCTATCTGTTATATACCACTGCACTACATATAGTATGTTTATAATAACATTATAACCAGGTTCTGGTGACAACTTCTACCTCTTCGACTCGTGCTGGGTGGAAACTTCTCTGAAATCCAGGAGATGCATCCAGCAAATAATCTAAATGATCCCCAGTGTCCCAGTACCTTCGAAATCCGTGGAAGGTCTGGCACTGATTTCAGGATGCTCAGGATTTCGCATTCCACGAACAAAGGCATCAACACCCGGCTCTGGTGCAGAGCACACAAAGCACAAATGATCCAGCAGTAGTTTCTTTGAGGATGGAATATTCTTACCCCACTTGGAAAAGCCCTACAGCCACAGCACAGGAGGAAGAAAACCTCCACAATTAACCCCGGCTCAAATGAAGAAGTATTTTAAGTTCATTTAAGTACTTTTTTTTAAAGAAAAAGGCAGATCACTTTACATTTATAATGCTGGTATCATCCAGTACTTTAAATCAAATTATAGCTGTATCAGGCTGCTTAACAATGTTTCTTTTTAATTAAGTTTACTAGTCCCACATGCATTTTTTTAAAAAAATAAATGAAACAAACTTAATTAAATTACATGACAGGGGTTAGGTAAGACAGCAAACAGCCCAGCAAGAGCACAAGGATTGATAAATCCTTTTGGATACTTATATTTTGCACTTTTCCTATGCCCTGGAGTATTGGTTGGGCTTCCCAGGGCATCCCCTTCTCCTGGCCTCTGGCAGTGGGCACAGAGCAAGGGAGAGCTTGGAAAGGCAGAATCCACCCCCACGGGGTTTCAGGGTTACTTGGTTGATGAAACTCCACCAAAACCAGGGTTTGGGGTGGTGTTCACTTTGCAGAAGCTCCTTATTCTCACTTAAATAAGTGCGTGGGCATTACCAAGGAAAAAGTGACTGCATTTTCACTGAGAAAATGAGAATAAAAAAGGAAGGCTGAAGGAAAAGGAAGTGAAACAGGGCTGGGCTGTGGACTGCATGTGCAGGCTGGTGGGATTTCTCTGCTCCCTGGAGCACACGCCCTGCAGGGATGCTCCCTGAGCTGGGATGAGCTCCCCTGAGGCCACTCACAGCCGTCACTGGTGCTTTCCTGGTCCAAACAGCACCAAAGTCCCCAGAGTGCCCATCCTGAAAAGACACAGAACTGTCACGATGACCCAGCTGGGATTTCTGGTGGTGGGAAAAGCCCCGTGCTGGCACATCCCCTTTCCAAGGAAGCCCGAGATGCGCCAAGAGCATCGGCCTGGATGTGCACCCCGAGCAACCCGCGGCCACGGGAAGGTTACCGGGGATTTCTGAAGGGGTTAAAGGGGAATAATCTCCTGGAGGGAGAGCGAAGCAGCAAATCCCCCTGTCCCCAGCCCTGCGGGAAGCACAGCCACGGGAGCAGATGAGCAGAATGAGCCCCATGGATCTGGGAGGTCCGTCTAGTCCCCAAGAGGCCAGAGCCGTGGCCGTGGTCCCCTCGCTCCTCTCCCTGATTCCCCCGGCTCCCAGGGCTCTGCATCTGGGGCCGCAAGGATGAAGTCAGCCCCGGAGCCGCTACGGGCTGGAAGTGATTTCACCGAGCTGCAATGCACATGGATTAATTCCAGTACTGTAAAGTCAACATGGTCGAACACTGGCTACATCACAGCCTTCATTACTGCGCTCCGGAGCGGGGTTTGATGAAGTAATTTCCCTCGGGTTTAGCACTTAGAAAACATATAGGGCGTCCTGCTTGGGTTTGCCTGGGGAGCAGTGCCCCCCTCCCCGCCCCAAATTGGCCTTTATGGGTTGCACATGGACCCTTCCGTGTCGGAGGGGCTCTAAACGAGGCCCAGATGGGCCGCGGCACACGATGCCCAAACAGTCGGACACATGAAATGAGGCACAGTTTGGGTGCACACAGGGGATGTGATTCATAACAAATGATACAACACTCCCAGGTCGGCTCTTCAGATGGAAGGGGATGTGGGATGAGCGTGGATTAGCAACTCCTCTATCCTCCGTGACCAAATCAACTCCTGAAGGGTTCAGCTGTAGGTTTTTGGACACTGGGAAGTCAACACTCATCAAGCCGCTTAACTGGGAGTTTCCAAAACTCAAAGTGAGTCCTTCCTGTGCAGTAGAGTTTTATTTTGTCTTCTTTTTTTTTTCTTAGCTATAAACTGTAATCAAATACTTGTCATGTGCAATTTTCTTCCTTGGGAAGGAGTTGTGCAACCATGACAGTGTTTTGCCTGGGCACCAGGATCCGCTCCCAGAGAGAATCCCAGAATGGTTTGGCTTGGAAGGGATTGGGCAGGGACACCTCCCACCAGCCCAGGCTGCTCCAAGCCCCGTCCAACAGGGCCTTGGACACTCCCAGGGATGGGACAGCCACAGCTTCTCTGGGCACCCTGTGCCAGGCCCTGCCCACCCTCACAGGGGAGGATTCCTTCCCAATGTCCCAACCAAACCCACCCTCTGTCAGTTTAAATTCAAGTTCAGCCTCCTGCAGGAGCCACCCCACTAAAAGCAGCTTCACCTTCTTCATTTGACACCAGGCCCTGGGTGAAAGATGCTTTTAAAATGGTAATAAATGGGGTTCCCCTTATCCAGTGTTAATTCATTCACTTCCAAAACCCTCTCCTTTCACAGCCTGACATGTTGAACGCCAGCACCCAGGTCCTGGTTTCCTGGACAGACCTTTAGAGTGGATATTAGGGAAAGATTTTTCCTGGAAACGGCTGTCCATCCCTGGCACAGCTGCCCAGGGCAGGGGTGGAGTCCCCACCCCTGGAGGGCTTTAACAGCCACGTGGATGTGGCACTTGGGGACATGTGGTGGCCTTGGCAGTGCTGGGGGATGGTTGTACTTGGTGGGCTCAGAGAGCTTTTGCAACCTGTGGGTGCAGATACCAGGATGTGGGGGATGCTGACACTGGGGTTTTGGGGTGCTGTCACCAGGGCTTGGGGGATATTAACTCTGGGGCTTGGGGGATGTTAGCTCAAGGATTTGGGGATGCTAGCTCAGGGATTTGGGGATGCTAGCTCACAGATTTGGTGGTGATAACACTGGGGTTTGGGGGTGATAACACTGGAGGTTTGGGGGTGATAACACTGGAGGTTTGGGGGTGATAACACTGGGGGGTTCGGAGGATTTCAACACTGGGGCTTTGGGGTGCTGGCACCAGAGTTTGGGGGATATTAATACTGGTTTGGGGGTGCTAACACTGCATCTAGGAGGATGCTAACTCAGCGATTTGGGGATGCCAATCCCAGGGTTTGGGGGTGATAACACGGGGTTTTAGGGGTGATAACCCCGGGGTTCGGGAGTGATAACACCAGGCTGTCGGGCGGTGCCAGCGCCGCGCACACCTCGGCACTCTGGAGGCTCCATCCCACCCCGCCGCTGATCCAAGCCTCCCTCCTGCCATCTTGAGGCAAGATCCTGCTTTTCCTCGCCTCCCAATCCTGCCGGGAGCGGGCTGATTTCCCCGCAGCATCCCGGCCGTGCCGCCGGCCCCGCCACTCGCTCCGTGCCCGGTTCCTGCCGCGGTCGCTGCTCGGGCTGCTCAGCACGAGCGCTCGGAGGGGATGGGAGAGGAAAATCTTCTGCTTTACAGTTTCCCAGTAAATACAGTTTTCCAGCGAACCCCAAAGGCAGCATGTGCAGCCCATCCCGTCCCATCCCGCTCAGCCGAGGGGAGGCAACACCACGCTGGGGTTATTTTTATGATCGGGGAAAAAAAGGATTCCTGCGCCCCTGCTTTCTCTTGTGGATGCTCTTGAGTGGTAACGTGGTATTTCCTCTGAAACTCGAGCAGGGGGAAGGAAATTAATTTTCTCTCTCTCTTGTTTTCTTTCCCTTATTTTTTTCCCCCTCCTATATAGAAAGAATTTTGTACACGAAGTGGTTTAATAAGCAGACCTGCGAGTTTTGAATGGAACTGCGCTGATTGTCAGCAGGGCTGGTGCCATCGCTGGCACGGGGTCAGGATGGAACCACGGCCGGAGACTCCCCTCGTGTGACAACAGCAGGGACACTCCTCGGGCTGCTGTTCCTGCACCGAGGAGTTTTGCTGGAAAATACAGAAAGTTAATTAATGTTCCTGTAGAGCTCCATGAAGAGAGAATGTTTGCTCCCAAGAACTGCCGACTCCCGGGGCTTATTTAACTCTGTTTATTATTTAATTCGCATTTTAATAAATAGTCAATAATACGATACCTCTCTTAAACGATGTGTTTTAAGCCATATAATAGAAAATCCCAGGGAAAAGGGAATATTCATGCTTGAATTGCCAGAGTGAGCGATTTAGGGCTTTAACAAGCAGAGGGACGTGGCTGCATCGTAAAAATGATGATACTGAGGGGATGAGTGGAGTCACAGCAGCCGAGGGAGCTCGGACGGGCCGGGAGAGCTGAATTCTCCCCCTCCTCCCTCCTTCCCTCAGCCAAAATTCAGTGAAATAATTATTGTTTAGTCACCTGTTCTTTTTCACACATCAACTTCTATTGCTTTTATGTTAAACCACAATATTTGCCTAAAATGATTTGTTCACCCCGTTCCATTACCGGGAAGTGCTTGGAGCACCCTGTGATAAAAACGGTTATTGTTCCTTCCCAGAGCTTTCCTAAAAATACCTGTATATTGTAAAAGCTTCTTGACCAATTCTTCTCTTTTTAATTAAAATTATTCCACTTTTGTCCCTCTCCCCATCCTTATTTTATGTATTTTCCCTCCTTATTCTGGGCTTCCCAGTGTGAATCTGAATGAACTCCATTAAATGTAACCCCTCAGATAAAAATTATCCTGAAACACCATGGGACTAGCCAGGACTTTGTCTGCCTTTTCCTCTAAAGCTGCATCTTAATTAATATATTTTTTCCTGATTATTTTATTGATTATTGTGCTAACTATAATTAAAGCTGATCATTGCAATAGGCTGGAGGAGCATCAGCTTTGGATTATACTAGTCCCAAATCAGCCCCAAATCCTAATATTACATTTTGAGGACCTGTCAGAGGTGGTCACTGACCAGTAAAGCCCATCACTTGCTCCTTGATTTGATAATTAATTACTTCTATTTTATTTTATTTATTAGTCTAGTCTAATCTAGTCTATTCATTTTATTATTTTCATTCTTTTATTTTCCTATATTGATTTCTCTCTATTTTTATAAAGCCCTGGCTTTGTTTCCCAGTAAAAAAACATTCTTCCTTTCATGGCCTTTCCCAATACCACACATTTTTGTCTCCGGAATTGAGCCCTGGCAGGAGTAACTCCAGACAGAGCGAGATTTTCCCATCCCTTTCCCTGCCCTTTTCCCAATTCCCTCTTGGTTTTGCCCTGTGATGAAGTATTTTTTAGCTCATGAGAATAGAAAAGCCACCTCTGTGGGACCTAAAAAATATTGTATTGGAGTTATGGATCCAAAATCCAGGGAGGAACACGAGCATCGGGGTCCCTCCCCATGCCCATAATTGGTGATAAAAATCCATCTTCTGGGAAAGCAAGGATCAAAAAAATATCAGGCTTTCCCTAATTTCTGGGCTGAAACAATTCTTTCAAATGCTTGGTATGTGAATTATTTTACGCTTTGCCGACGTGCGTTTTTGGCAACAGGAAAACAGGAAACCAACTCGGAAAATATGAGCAAGATGGAAACCGGGACCGTAAAGTATTTCGGGCTGGAGAGTTTTCCATCTCCCGAGATGCGAGCGCAGCAGAAGCAGAACCCTAAACCAATTAAAGGCAATTTAATTGAGGAGATTCTCACGGAGGGAAGAGCTCTGGTGTGTGTTGGGGATGCAGCGAGAGGCGAAGACAAAGCAACGGCGGCACCTGCGAGGTGATTGCAACCAGAGCCGGCGCAGATGTGACCCAGAAACCGCCCCCTCCTCCAGCTGCACATCCCAGGGATGTGTTCTTCCTTAATCATTAGGGAATTCGAGGCAGGGGTTTGGCTACACCGACAGATAGTTTGGAAAGGTTTGGGTTTAGGGCCCGGTCCTGCGTGGCTGAGCTGGGAATTTGTGCCGTACATGGTCCCAGCATCAGCCCATGGCAGCGTGGGGAACACTCCGATGGAAAACATATAAAAATCATATAAAAGATTAAATTAAAGACAGAACAGAGGAATACAGTGAGCTTGGGCTTTGCTCCATTCATATGTGACAGTGAGTGTTCCCAGCACAAACCACAGCACCAGACTCGCCCTCCCCAGGACCAGCAGCCTGGAAAGCCATTCCTGGTGTGTGTTCCTCAGGACCAGCAGCCTGGAAAGCCATCCCTGGTGTGTGTTCCTCAGGACCAGCAGCCTGGAAAGCCATTCCTGGTGTGTGTTCCTCAGGACCAGCAGCCTGGAA
>JAWWEU010000138.1:878051-897482 GCA_035583155.1 Acropternis orthonyx | reverse complement strand
TTCCTAAGGACCAGCAGCCTGGAAAGCCATTCCTGGTGTGTGTTCCTAAGGACCAGCAGCCTGGAAAGCCATTCCTGTTGTGTGTTCCTAAGGACCAGCAGCCTGGAAAGCCATTCCTGGTGTGTGTTCCTAAGGACCAGCAGCCTGGAAAGCCATTCCTGGTGTGTGTTCCTCAGGACCAGCAGCCTGGAAAGCCATTCCTGGTGTGTGTTCCTAAGGACCAGCAGCCTGGAAAGCCATTCCTCAAGTGTTTCCTCCCTTTCTTGATTTCCTGGTGGTTGAAACACACTCAAAGCCAAACCAGCTCCAGTTCTCAGTCTCTGCTGTCCATTTGCTTGCTGAGCTGTGCCATCCCCACAGCCGGGGCTCCCTGGGTGATTCCTGGCTCATCCCACGCTGTCAGGAACCTTCCCTGGGCACAAACACCCGCTGGTGCCCCATTCTCTTAGGGTTCTTCTGGCTGAACAACTGCCCCAGTGACCCATCTCTCTCCCAGGCACTTTTCCCTCCTGGAGCCCTTGCAGAGCCTCGTTCCCCCCTCGGCACAGAACCCGGCGAGCACTCCCAGCCCACTTGGCATCCTGAGAACTCACCAACAAATTGCTTCCACACTCCGGCCCAACTTCAAACCTCGTGCAGGACAAGGGTTAACCAACTTAAACGTTTAAAGAGTCATGAAATGGACTGTTTCCGCTTCCCATCTGGCTTTTATCAATCCTAAGTCGGTTTCAGAAGTGCTGCGACACAATCAAAACACACAATCTCCCTAGTCAGATAATTCAATTTGAGAAATGAATTACTTATGTGCCCGTGAGTAAATACATTCCTGGGCACGGAGATATTGGCTGCTGTCAATGGGATAATGAGGTCCAGGGGAAGCGGAGCCCCCGGGGATGTCCTGCTGGGATGCAGCGGGAGCGGTGGGGGACGCGGCTGGAAAGGTGGGATGGGACGTCGGGAGGACCAAGCGTGGACCACCCCCAACATCGCGGGCATGAGGAGGGGGTGGGCTTTGTCACCTGCACGGGGCACTCCGTGCCCTGAGCTGCTGGGGAGCGGTGGCGCTCCGTGGGCGGGGAGGGCTTTCCCCACCTCAGGGATTCTGGGATCTCCGCAGGCACCAGCTGGGCGGTGGGCTCTGCTCCCAGGGAAGCAGGGCTGGGCAAGAGGACACGGCCTCGGGCGGGGCCAGGGGAGGCTCAGGTGGATCTGAAGGGAAATTAGAACAGCAAAACAAAATAACAGAGCGTAGAATAAAATAAAAGAAACCCAAAATTTAAAAGAAAATCAACATTTAAAATAAAATAAAAAAATTAAAACGAACCTCAAAATCTAAAATAAAATAAAAAAATTATAATAAAAACTAAAATTTAAAATCGTATAAAAATTTAAAGTAAAATAAAAAACTATAATAAAATTGAAATTTAAAATAATATAAGAATTTAAAATAAAATAAAAAATTATAGTAAACCCCAAAATTTAAAATAATATGAAAATTTAAAATAAAATAAAAAAAACTGTAATAAAATTAAAATTTAAGATAATATAAAAATTTAAAATAAAAGAAAAAATTATCATAAAAACGACAATTTAAAATCATACAACAATTTAAAATAAAAGAAAAAATTATAAGAACCCCCGAAATTTAGAATAATATAAAAATTTAAAATAAAAGAAAAATTATAAGAAACCCCCAAATTTAAAATAATATAAGAATTTAAAATAAAAGAAAAAATTATAAGAACCCCCTAAATTTAAAATAATATAAAGATTGAAAATAAAGGTTTGAAATAAAAATTAATTAAAAATGAAGTTATTTTAAAATTAAAGTGAAATAATAGTTCAAAATAAAATAAAATTTAAAGTATTGAAAAAGAAAATAAAAATGCAAATCAATTGGAGCTAAAATAAAAATCAAAAATAAGTTAGATTCAAATAAAACATAATAACATTCATGACTAATAATAAAGTAAAAATTAAAATAAATTGAATAAAATCTAAATTAAATTAAGCATAATTAAAATAATTAAAATTAATTGAATTAAGATAAAATGAAAAATAGATTATATTTAAACTAAACTGAACTACATTGTAATAAATTAATAAAAATAACTAAAATACCCAGTCTGGGTTTCAGTTCCAACTCCAGGGATGCCCAAACCCTCCCAAGCCCTTCCTCTCGCCCCTCCGTGCCCCCAGAGGGACGAGCCCGCCGGGACAGCCCCAACCCGCCCTCCGGTGCCTTTGGGACGGGCTTTCTCCGCGGCTCGGAAGGGCCGCACACGGAGTGTCCCTTCCCCCTTTTGCCCCCCGTTGGTGCCCACCCCCGCCCCGGCTGCCCCGTCCCGGTTCCCCCCGCCCCGCCCGTGGCGCTTTCCCCGCGGGACGGAGCCACGAGCCCACCACGGGGCTCCTCCAAAGGGAATTTCCCTGCCTTTCCCGACGCTGCTCAGGACAAACCGGCCCGGCGCTTCCCGAAGAGCCGCTCCCGAGCAATCAGCCCCCGGCTGGGTTCAGGAGGTCCTTATTTTCCTGGGGGAAGCGCTTTAATCAAGATTAATTTTTTCCAGTTTTCAGTAATCCGAGCTCTTCCTGAGTTTTCCTCAACTCTCCTCTCGGATGAAATTATCGAATTTCCATGGCAATTAGCGAAGGGATTGAGCACAGGGATCTCTCTGTGGGATGGGTGGCAGGGGACAAGTGACACTGGGCTGGGAGAGCTGCAGGAATTGGCTCGGGGGGATGTTGTCCCATAAAACACGTCACTCTGGAACACGGGGGTTTCACCCGAGGCATCACCACCCTCCTCACAAACACCTGAATCCTGCTCTCAGGCGCCGTGAGCCAGCGGTAAGTCTGGATTAGCAGAAGAAGGAACTTTGACCCGGATTTAGGATTTAGTTGAATATCCCCCAAATCTCCTTTACCTTAAATCCCCCCCGTGGCACAGCCCTGGGACAGCTCGGAGGGCACGGGGAGCAACCGGGGGGCACATCCCAACCCCGGGCACATCCCATCGCTCTGGGAATCATGGAAAGGAATCACCGGGAGTCAGCTGGGACAGCAGCTCCAGCAGGGAGGGGCCCTGGGAAGGGAAGGGATGGGAAGTGGGAAATGGGAAATGGGAAAGGAAGAGGGGAAAGAGGAAAGAAACTGGAGAAAGGGAAGTGGGGGGGGGAAAGAAAGGAAATAGGGAAATGGAATAGGGGAAAAGGAAAGAGACTGGGCAGAGGGAAGTGGGGAAAAACGAAAGGAAATGGGGACGGGGAAGCAAGTGGGCAGAGGGAGATGGGGAAAAAGGGACTGACCCCCACCCTGAGCAGCCCTGTCGTCCGTGGCAGAGGGGGATGCATCCAGGGAAACGCATCCAGGGAAACCTCCCTCTATGGCTCTGCCGCTCATTTCTGAGGCTGAGGGATAAACACAACCGAACTATTTCATATTCAGCAGAGGCAGAAATAGAACCTCGGGTTTCCAAGACACGTGGGCTTCGGTGGGGCTGGATGCCCCTCGTGCTCTCCAAGCAGTGCCGGAGCTGCCCCAGCCTCCCACCCAACACGGGAAGCAGCAAGAGGTTCCGTGGTTTTCTTGCTCCGGCCCGGGATGCAGCAGCTGGGAAGGAGGAGAGGTGATGTGAGAGCCACGGAGAGCAGCTTAGGAGCCAAGAGGGAGGGCAAGGACCAGGGGAACTCGGCATCTGAGAGTATACATTTAGGGGAAAAACCTCCAGAGCATCTGCACAGGGCATCGGAAGTTTCCCCTCTGAAAGCCATTCCAAAATAATCACCTTCCTGTGCAGTAATGCAAGTTGCAGTTGCATTTCGCACGATTTAAACAACCAAAAAGGGCTTTTTGCCTTTTCCCCCTTATCTTGAAGGGAATGGTGTCCCTGCAGCAGGAGGCACCTGCAGACACAGCCCCAAGCCCAGCCGGGGACTCTCCCCAGCCATAGGAAAGGCATCATTCCTCCTCAGCATTCCCAGGATTGTGTTACCCTGCAGTAACTCACCTACAGTCAGCAAACAATAAATCCTTGCACAGTTGGTTGAGAAATCCGGGCTGAGGAGGTCTGGAAGTGTATTATTGAATCCAAATGGCTCCTTAGCCCGGGCCTGTCTTACTCACTAAACAGCAAAATTAACAATATTTCGGGGCATGATAAAGTGCAGTGCTCTAAAAGCTGCTCCCCAAGTGCTCCTTAACCACAGCAAGACCTTTTTCAGTGAGGCTTTTAGCTGAATGTCAGAAGAAAAGAGAAGTCTTCATAACTTTTCCTCTCTTTTGATGCAATTCCTGTAAGTCCTGTCCTTTTCTGCTCAGGTGGCTGTGCCACGGTGGTGGCTCCAGAGCGAGCCTGAGGCTACCCCTGGCACTGGCACAAACCAGAACTTGGCAGAGAAATGTGGAGGAGGCATCTGCTGCAAAAATGTCCTCTGAAAGGTGAATTTCAGGCCCAGCAGTGTGAGGTGCACAGAGCAGGGACCCTGCAGGACCTGGGCTGGGAGCACCCTTGGGGGCTCTGAGCTGCCACCTCGGTGTCCCACGGCCAGGGAGAGGTGCCAGCTGTCCCCGCTGGGCGGGCTCCTCTCAGCCAGTGTCACACTCAGCGAGCTGCTGCCACCAGTGATTTATAACAGAGCAGAGAGGAGCAGAAAGCCACTAAATCCTGGCATTTGCCCCTTATCATCCGATATCTGCGCTGGCTTAGGCCTCTCTGTTTATCTCCAGCTGTGTCACTGAACAGGCATTTCAGCTGTTCAGCCCTTCCAAAAATAGCCCAGGCTCGGCTCAGCACGAAGGCAAGAGTGTTTTGGCCTTTGCTTTAGAGGGAACAAAGATTCCAGGATGAAAACCCGGGGACTCTGTTGGCTCTGCCTTGCAGTGAAGATGCGTGTTTGTCGTTGTTCATCCACGTCTGTCCCACATTTCAGCCATACAGAGAGTGCAGCCCCCTAAAAACACGGGAGGTCCCCCAGCCCAGGTTGCTCCAAGCCCCGTCCAACCTGGCCTTGGACACTCCCAGGGATCCAGGGGCAGCCACAGCTTCTCTGCCCAACCTGTGCCAGGGTCTGCCCACCCTCCCAGCCAGCAATTCCTTCCCAATATCCCTTCTACCCCTACCCTCTGGCAGTGGGAAGCCATTCCCCCTTGTCCTTTCCCTATTTCTGGGTACCAGGCTCAATCCTGATGTTGCAACATTTGTATTGACAGAGTCATTTAATGGCTGATGCCACTCCAGGGTATTTTCCATAGAAAAAAAATCCATATTAGGAGTTGATGGCCATTGTGATGGATTTTCCCTCTGTAAGTCACTGCCTCGCTCAGCTCCTTTCCCTGAGCCACTGGCCCACACCTGGCCAAGCCCCAGAGCACGTGGGTCATTTTAAACATCTGGAACAACCCATCGAGTCCAGCAAAATCATAATTTTTAGCTTAAATTCACAGGGCTGTACCCTAAATCAATGGGACACTCAATCAATGGGATTTTTCCCTTTGTAAGGACTCTGGGGAGTGAATTTAATATGGAAAGTCATGGAGGTTTCTCCTAAAGATGAAGTTTATAAAAATGAATATTACAGCATTGTTTCCAACCTTATTGACTGTGTCATGCTGTTATTGCCTCCAGTCATTTTTTTTTGGAAACAAATAAACAGCAAGGATTTGTCAGTCTCAGCAATAACCTATAGTGGCAGCAACCTTAATCTGGTGTTAATTAGGCTTGTGGAAAACTAAATCAAGCATCAGAAACCACAGATTATTTTAGGCTCCCTCTAGCATAAACACAAAGGTTTGAGGATCCATAACATATTATTTTTGTTGACAGTTTTCCACTTTTCCCCCAATTTATTTCGTGTATCTGATAGGCTGCTCCTTGATTGCTTTTAGTTCTGTCTTCTTTTGGCCTCAGCGTGGCAGTTTGTTAATCCTTCCTATTTTTGTGTATTTAAGCAGGATTACAAACTTCAAATACATTGTAAAAGGAACCTGTATACAAGCTTTCAAAACCACTTAAGTGGGCCAACGACAGAAGTACCAGCCTTGCAAGGAAATACAGAGCATTTCGGAAATCATCCCCCGTGTTTATTTATAAGCCATTTTTAATTACTCAGCGGGAGTGAATGAAAGCACCAGAAAATGGAGAGCGACAGAGGGGTTTGCATTAAGTTACAGCTCGTGGAGAACAAGGGAGTGCTGGCTGGGCTTTCAAGGATAGCGAATTTTGGGGTGTAATTTTGCCCTGCGGGTTTACTGACAACCTAAATAAAATTAAGCTCTATTGCAGAGAGCAGAGGGATCCCTTGAAAGGCTCCATGGATCATCGTTTGGGACATCCAGAGGAATCTCCTCATGGAAAGGGTGGTCAGGCACTGGAAGGGGGACACTGCAGAGAGGGAAGATCTGAGCTAAGAGGCAGGACGGAGGGGACAGGGCAGCCCAGGGATGAGCGTGGGGTGAAAGCAGCATTCCAAGCGCTCCCTGGTCTGTACGGAACAGGAACCATAAGGCTTCGGAGTGGGATAGCAAATAACACGGAGCTGTTGGTGTCCCGGCCAGTGACCATCAGGCTGCTGAGCTGGAAGGTGGTTGGGATTTCCTCAAACTGCTTCCCAAGCAATCGTTGCACCCATGACCGGGATTTGTTGCAGGGGCCACTCACCAAAAGCCCATCCTAACAGGAAGTTTTCTTCTTGGAAGGGTCACTAGAGTGGTTCTTCAAAATAAAGGCAGGCACAGCACTAATCCAGGGATTTCAGCAGCTCCCAGGCACTGGCTGGAGGCTCCCAGCAATTTGCTGGTGCTGTGACACCAACATGGGGACACTGACAGTGCCAGGAGACAACTTGAGCAAGGTCAGGGTGGTGGGTTTGCTCCAGGTGTGGGATCCCTTGCTGTAAAAGGAAAGACACCCCTTTGGAATAACCTCTGCTCATTCTCAGCATCAGAGTGTTTTGGGCATTGATCTCAAAGAGGGCCAGAGAGGTGGGGTGGGCACACGAGGTGTTGGGACATGTCAAAGCATCCCTGGAGCTGCATCCCTGGAGCCTCCATCGCTGCAGCATGACCCAGGGACAAGCAGAACAGGGTACATGGAATCACAGGAATTCAAGGATCAGTAAGCAGGGGAAATGCACATAAAATTCCGGTTAACGTGAGGCTGATGAACAATTAATCAGTAACAAATTAACAAAAAAAAAGCACGTGAAAGAAACTCAACCCCACTTTTAAAAATCCCAGCTCAGCAGACAAAGAGGAAGAGCAGCACATTCCCACTGAGCACGAGACGAGCCCACAAGGCTTGTCCTGCCCAGGAGGGCCCCAGGATGGGAAATCTCTTACAGATGACAGTGGTTCACTCAACAGCTTGAACACGTTCCTTGGCTCGTTACTCAGCAGCGAAGCCGGAGGTGACCCTGTCTCAGCCGAGCCGCCGTGTTCGGGGGCGGCGGGAGCAAAGTCCTCTGTGCTCCTCTGCATCCCCCTGGGAGGGCCCTGCTGGGAACCACCTCAGCACTCGTGTCCTCACACAGCTCCTCTTTAACTGCCTGGTTTCATTGATTTTTATAAAGAAATGCACAGTTGTAACTGGGAAGTGCCATTTAGAGCTTGGTTGTTCCCCAAGGTGGAGTCAATAGTGTGATTCTGCTCACGGAGTTTCCCAACCAGGCTGGAGGGGAATGGCTAATAAGTCCAAGAGGAATCCCACCCCCCAGGACAGGCAACAGCCACCTTCACAGTGTCTGTTTCTATGTCACTGCACCTTCTCTGAGCCTCCCCAGCATCACCTGGACCAGTTGCAGGTGGGATTAATCCATGCGAAATGGCCTCACGTTGCACCAAACAAGGTTCAGATTAGATATTATGAAAATTTTCTTCATGAAAAAGGTTGTCCATCCCTGGAAGTGTTCAAAAATCATGTGGGATGTGGCACTTGAGGACATGGTTTAGTGGTGAACATGGTGGTGGTCCTGAGTTCACAGTTGGACTTGATGATTTAGAAGTCTTTTCCAGTTTAAGGATTCCATGGTTCTATGTCTGATCTGTTACCAGATACCCTGAGAGAAAAGAAACATCGGCATCTGAACTAGATGTTGGGAGTTTAAAAGGTAATTAAGCACCTTTACAGGTTCTGAAGGAACAGGCCATACACTTCGTGGGCTGGGAACCCACCACAGACATCCCTTTCCCCCAGTGTTTATTCTTCCTTGAGTCTCTATTCCCTTAAAAGCTAATATTAGCCTGCCTGAGAAAGAACGGAGGGGTCATTTATTGGGACAAGTTGATTTTCAAGCTGATTTGCATTAATTTTGGAAGTAAGATATCTTTTTTGTTCCCGTTTCTTTCCAGGAAAAACTGAAGTCATAGGACAGCAAGCCATGCCTTGCCTGGTTTTGATCACTTGGCTTAGTGATCAGGACTTAGAAGCAAACTCCTCAAAGTAAATATTTCCTATGAAGATCATTAAGGGTGTGACCAACATGTAAGGAACAGCAACAGGAAAATGCTGCTTTAAACCTAATACCAGCCCATGCTGCATTCATTAGGGACTTGACATTGGAGCTGGAGCAGGGAAAAATAAAAAGGCACGGAGCAGAATGATGTTCCAGTTGGTGAAATGCTTCTGAATCACTCCAGTGACCCCCCTTGAACTGCAGGGGCTCCCTGGGTGTCCAGCAAGGGTAGAAGCTGCCTGAGCACTCACTGATAACATTTTGGATGGGCACAGAAAGACAGAAGGGGCTGAGAGCTGGTGCTCAGCTCATCACTATCCACAAGTTGTTATCAGTCAGATATCCAATGTGGGGACTGAGAAATTGTTTGGGAGATGATGTGGAATCACAGAATCCCAGGATGGTTTGGGTTGCAAGGGAACTTAAAGCTCATCCATCCCCACCCTGCCATGGGCAGGGACACCTCCCACCAGCCCAGGTTGTTTCAAGCCCCGTCCAGCCTGGCCTTGGACACTCCCAGGGATCCAGGGGCAGCCACAGCTTCTCTGGGCAACCTGTGCCAGGGCCTGCCCACCCTCCCAACCAGCAATTCCTTCCCAATATCCCACCTAACCCTGCCCTTGGCAGTGGGAAGCCATTCCCCCTTGTCCTGTCACTCCAGGCCCTTGTAAAACATTTAGCAGGATAAAACCAGCAGCTGGAGCAGCCCAACCCAGGAGCTGCTCCTTCACCTCTGGGGTGGCACATCCCAGAGCTCCAGGGCCCCTTGGCTGCCTGGGGTGGGGGACAGGCAGGGAGCACCCATGGGTGCTGCCTCTCCTGCCCAGGACATCCTCCTGGAAGCTTGCCAGCTCCAGCTTGCTGAAAACCAGCTTTACTTTATATTTAGTGAAAAAAAGCTGCTGCTGCTGCACTCGTGGGGCAGCTGGAGGAAGCAGATAAGGCAGGAGCTGCTCTCCTTCCACCCCGAGGGAAAGCCAGGTCTTTATCTGGCCAAGACAGACCTGTCCCACTCTGGGACAGGGCACCGAGATGGTCAGGTTGGACATCAGCAGGAATTTCTGCCTGGAAAGGTGGTCAGGCATTGGCAGGTGCTGCCCAGGGAGGTTTGGAGTGCCCAGCCCTGGAGGTGGCCAAGGCAGGGCTGGCCGTGGCACTGAGTGCTCTGGGCTGGGGGACACGGTGGGCATCGGGCACGGGGTGGGCGTCGGGTACGGGGCTTTCAGGAGTGGTAAATCAAGCTTCTCCTGCACGTGAGTGAGCAGAACCATGAGGGTGTTACAGAAGAACCGGGGGAAATTAAGGAAGAACAAATATTAAGGAAGAAAAAAAATACGAATTTCCCAATCAGTGACTTTGCTTTCCTTTGCCACAAGATGGAGCCTGGAGATTAAACCACTTGTTTGAGGTTTAGTTGTTATTTAAGAAAATTCAGCCACGTTCCAAGACACACGCTGGATCTGCTCAGATGACTGTCTGTGGGGTTTTTAATGAGTCATGGTTTTCATCACCTCTTGTGTGTGTCAGATATGAGGAAACTCTGAGGACTCTGTAAAATAGGTGCCACTGGCCTAACTCAGCCCAGGAAGATGTTGAACAATGTGACTTTTCTTGTGCAAGGAGAAATCATACTCCAACGCAAGTGATACTACCTGGGAGGGGGAGACGGTAGAAGAAAGAGCACTTTGTGGGAAAGCTGAGGCATGAATGGGGATAAAAGAAGGATATTTGGGAGGCAGTACCTTTTTTCCTTTACTTACCTTCTGGTTGAATTTTACTTCTGCAAAATCCCCTAATTACATATCCCACAGTTGTTTCTGAACTGCAATAGAAAATGATCACTGTAAATATTTTGCTGAGTTCCAGCATTTGATATCAGCAGCAGAATTTCAGAGTCAGCCACCCCAGCAATATCCTCCTTCCCGACCCTTGCCAACAGGCACTTCCCCAAAATATAACGCCTGGGTACATAAATTCCATCTCTGGTTTGATTTCACTTCCCTTCAGCATTTTTGTTTCACACAGTACTTTCCTGGTGGGGAGTTTTCTTTTTCTGTTTAAATTATTGTGGAAAACTGGGAAAAGAAGTAAGTTTTGGATTTTTCACTGAGGGCATTTGAGCTCCAGAAAAGTTTCTGAAAGTAGATTTTACAGGAAATAACCCCCAAATGTGTGTATTTAGGCATCACTCCTGCAAGAAGACTTCTGGGCATCCTCATCCCTCGGACTTTGTGTCTCCTTTGGTGCATGGATCCCAAAGGTCCAGATCATGGATTAATGGTCTGCCTCCTGAATTTCACCCTTAGCATCACATTAGATGGGATATTGAAAAGAAATCCTTCCATTGTGAGGGTGGGCAGGCCCTGGCACGGGGTGCCCAGAGAAGCTGTGGCTGCCCCTGGATCCCTGGGAGTGTCCAAGGCCAGGTTGGACGGGGCTTGGAGCAACCTGGGCTGGTGGGAGGTGTGGAAGGATGGAATGACAGGAGCTTTAAGTTCCCTCCCAACCCAGACTATTCTGGGACTATCTCTAGATCAGGGGGAAGCAGCAAAGGCCTGAAATCCAGTCTGAGTGGAGGGAAGGAGGTGTTGGATCAGCACACCCAGTGCCATAGTCAGCCCCGTACTGGGTTTCACCACTCTGAGCTTCCCAGCTCCCTGGAGCTGCTCCTGCCCACACCCTTCCAGCAGGTCTGTTGGGTGACAGCTGCCTGTTGTCCTCCTGAGGGGCAGGAAAATCTACCCGGCCAGTATTTTGTGCGGAATATGCCACAGTCCCTGCCTGTTCCCAGCCAAGAGCACAAATCCAGGAGCCTGCCGAGGCTGGGAAGGGCATGGACAGGCAGGATCAGGCAGCAGGGACAGGCAGGATCAGGCAGCAGGGACCGGCAGGATCAGGCAGCAGGGACAGGCAGGATTGGGCAGGCTTCCTGCAGGCAGCTGCCTCTCCAGCCTTCAGCAGCTCCAGCCCTGAGCAATCCCGCTCCTGGGAGCTCCACCCTCGGAGAGGACTTTGTGTTTTTCAGACAAAAAGCCAACACCCCTTCATGTGCTTTCTTGTACCAGTTCCTCTATGCGAACCAAAAACTAGTTGTTAATAGTGACTCAGCTGTAGCCGTGCCCAAACCTGCATTTTCAGGAGCTGCAAAAAAATTTTGCTCCCTTTTTCTGTTTTCCAGTTGGAAATGTCAGTGTTCCCTGGACAGAGAGGAGTGCAAGGAGACAGGGATGTGCTCAGTGGGGATACACTGCCTGAGAACACACAGAGCTGTGGAACTGCCCTCGGCCCGGGGCTGCCCTGTGGCTGCAGTGACCTGCCCAGAACACATCTCTGAATCATGGAATCAGGGAATGGTTGCTCAAAACTCCTCCCAGCCTGGCCTTGGACCCTCCCAGGGATGGGGCAGCCACAGCTTCTCTGCCCAACCTGTGCCAGGACCTGCCCACCCTCCCAGCCAGGAATTCCTTTCCAATATCCCATCCATCCTCAGGCTGTGGGAAGCCATTCCCCCTTGTGCTTGTCCCTCCAGGTCCGTTCCTCCAGCTCTCCTGAAGCCCCTTTAGGGACTGGAAGGGGCTCTATGCTCTCCAGGGTACTCTGAAGGCTAGGATATTTTTAAGGAGCACTGGATTTTATGCTATGTCAATACTTCCCTCTTCCCCCAGCACTGCCCTGCACCACGTTCCCTCTCGTGCCATTTCTCCTCTTGCCTCCCCAGCTCCATCCCTTGCCCAGCCCTTTCCAGGCCCTCCTGTTCAGATGGAATAAACCCCAGTGAGCAGCTTCTTTCTGGAAGAACCCTGTGCATCAGCTGTAGCTGGAGGACCATTTCCAGTGTCTCCATGTGGAAACCAGGACTGGGGCTGCGCCTTGTCCTCTCACTGCAGTAATTGGACAGAAACTGCCCTCGGCTCATATTAATTTTCAATAAGTCTCGAAACCGCCCAGACCCAGTTCTGCTAATTAAGGTGAAAAAACAGCTCAGCCAAGGAACTGAAGCAACACTCTCAGCAGGCAATTCCAAAGACATTCCTTCTACACCGTATATTTATTATTCCCAGTTGGTTATACAGGATATAAATGGAAGAATTTCTAAAGCTGTATGAATTTCAGTGGCATCTTTTCCTGTCAGAAACTTCCAAATGAAAGCAGCTAAATTTCAGGAGAGTGGTTAAATTTGGGTTCAAAATGGCTCCAGTGTATGACACAGAGTAAGGGGGACACAGTAGGGGAGATCATGTCCTTCACTAATGGGAATATTCACTTGGGAAGAAGTAGAAGAAAATAACCTGGAAATAAGGTCATCACTCTCCTGGCAGCCCCATGGGAGACTCTAGCAGTGCTGAAACTGAACTAATTTTCCTGCTGAGCCTCACAGGCATGTGGAGGCCCCTTCACATGGCAGCAAAGGCAGCAGGCTTTCCTTTGGGATCACTGTGCTGCCACCTCAAAGAAACAGCTCTGAGCACTAAAACAATTGAAACTTAGAGCTACTAAATTTTAAAGATATTTCTAAATTGCAGAAAACAGAGATTTGTTTACTTGGACAAAAGGGTCACATTCCTGGAAACCCTTCAACCAGTACCCCCAGAGGAACAGCCAAGGGTTAGAAGTGGGGCAGGGGGAACAGGTTTTCCTCCATAACTTTAGAGACTGGAAGGTTCTGGAGGAATGAAACGGTGCCAAGGAGCAGAGCCCCCCGTGCCCTGCTTTGGGGCTGGTACTGGAGCAGCCACCCTTCCTCTGTGCCCCAAAGCTATTCCCACTCCTCCCCAGAGCTCTGGCTGAGGGCTGCATCCTGCCAGCATCCCAACACAGGGCTTTGGGTGTGAATATTCCTGTTAGTCCACAATGCAGCGGATTCTTTGGTTTTAAATACTAACTGCATGAAGCAGAGACTCAGAACATTTTACTTAACCACTGTGCTCCCTGAGGAAGAGGAGGCCAAAGTGTGAGTTAAGAGCTGCCCACAGCCGTGGGAAAGAGATGCCAGAGCCAAACTCCTCCCAACAGTGCCAGAAGACAGAAACAAGGAGCCAAGGCCACAAACTGTGTCTCTTGGGAGACACAGGTTGGACTTCAGGGAACAAAACTCAGTAGGAAGGTGGTGTGGTACTGGAGTAGGTTACCCAGGAAGGTTGGGGAGTCTCCATCCCTAGCGTTTTTCTCAGGGTTCAGCTACACAAGGCAAAACCAATATTGATAATAATTCTACTTTTAGTGGAGATGTTGGGCTAAAAAACAACAGAATTCTCTTCCAACAAACACTCCCATGTTTCAGTGACCTCAAATTTAGGCCAATGCACATTTTTAATATTAGCTTGGGGAGATTTCAATATCTCCTAAACAGCTTTGCTTAAAAATACTTTCTTTATGAACTGGGAAGCTTCATACAAAAGTGGAATAGAAGAAAACTACAATTTTTTAGTGATTTCTTATTTCAACTCCTTCAAAGAACAAATGCTGCTCGCTGCCTGCTGGAGAGCCAACACATTCAAAGGCAGCAGCACAAGGGGGCCCATCAAAGACTTGTAACATCACCAGGTGTCTCTTCAGTATGAAGAGATTTTTTGGAACAGGAAAAGAAAGTACCACAAGTTATTTCCTGTATCGTGATGTGGTGCCTGTGCCAGGAACAGAAAACACCTCCTGCAGCACAAGCTGTGGGTTTGCTTTCCCTTGAAACCAAAAGGTGTATTTTTAAAACTAGGACATAGAAAATTAATGATTTTGTTAAGGTCTGTTTTGATAATGCAGTATATCACACATGGATTAAACTTGTTTTTTGTGAGCCTCTGTGTGTGTGAGCGTGTCTCTTCCTCCGTCTGTGAGGAGGGAACTCATGTGATGTTGATCACAGGCTTCCTCCGCGCTGCGAAGAGGAAGCCCGAGCCCTACACCCCTTTCATCTCCCCCTGCAGAACTCGCGTCTGGCGCAGGCTCTGGGGCTCTCAGGCCCTTTGCTCGCAGATAAACATCTTCACAGGAGCCCACTCGCAGCTCTCAGCACAAACCTGCCCCCCTGCAACCTCGCTGAGAACCTGCAGGGAAAAAAGCACCCAATCTCTTTAACTGCCGGTGTTTGTCCTCGGAGCCGCTGTTGGCACAGGTGCTCTGCGGTGCTGCTATTTTTGACAGCACCGGCTTCACACAGATGAAAAGAGACACCTGTATTCTAAAAAAAAAAGCACCCATAGGAGTAGATGAGGGTGAAATCAGGTTCATTTTCCATCGATGCGTGGCTATTTTGATAGTTTGTATTATTTCATCAGGGAGAAGAAGGCAAAGGGCAGTGCAGCTGGCTGCAAAAATTGGTCATGTGTTCTTACTCACAGTCCAGGGTTGATTTCTGTCAGTGTTAGTGAATTAAACTTTGTAGGTGTGATATAATAAACTATCTTTTCTTTCCAATTCTTACAAATTATATTGTTATGATAGCTAAAATACATAGTGTCTCTTATTAGATACAAAACATATGGTAGGGTGCTATTTTGCAGAAAAGGTGTCTCTCTAAGCTGTGCCAGGGGAGGTTCATGTTGAACTTCAGGAGGCATTTCTTCATGGAAGGGGTTGTTAGACATTGGCAGGGGCTGCCCAGGGAGGTGACAGAGCCACCATCCCTGCAAGAGTTCAAGAAACAACTGGATGTGGCACTCAGGGCTCTGGTTTATTTGACATGATGGTGTTTGGTCAAAAGGCTGGGCTCACAATCTTGGAGGTCCTTTCCAACCCTGATGACTCTGATTCACTGGAAGATTTAACCCATTTAAACTGTCGATGTGACCTCCCAGCAATGATTTCCACAGTCCAGGAGTACCAGCTCTGTAGGCACTACTTTCGTGAGGAGCTGTCCCTGTGTGCATGGCCCTCTGGGCTCCTGCAGAGCAAACCCACGGGGAACAAGCCAAACCAGCTTCGCCAGCGAACACAGAGTTGTGACAGTGCCTTGGGGATCTCTGCCAGCTCCTGCTCACGTGTAGGGACCAGGGGACAGAGAGAATGCCAAGGATGGAGGGGTGGGGTTGTCCTCAGCACATTCCCATTTAGGGTGTCCAACCAGAAACAGCCTCTGATGGTTCTTGCTCGGTCTGGGGGTCCTCACCTGCAGCAGCCCCAGGCAGGGGAGCTCACACCAAGGTGCTGCTGAGCCCACCTGGCCAGGGGGAGAATGGCTGGAGTGGGTTTGGAGGGAAGAATTTCCTGAAAGGAAAAGGGGGAACTCCCGATGCCACCCCTCGATGGCAAGGTAAATGTTAATCTCTGTCCAAAAATGTGTATTTAGCCAGTTCCACAAAAGGCACTTTGAGCTCTGAGTGATTATTTGTTGCCCTCCAGCAGCATGTTTACAATGGTCTATAGATCTGCCAGGACTCTGGGTTCCTGACAGAGCTCTGGGGTAACTCTGCTGGCCTCACTGCAGTTACACCACAGGCACAGCTGGCCCGTCCGTCCTTTGGGGTTGCTGATCACTCCGGGCGTGCTGCTGGCTTGGCAGATTTTCCAGAGGACTGGAATTTCTTGTGGAATTCTGTTCTGTGAGGCAATGGCTGTGTGGGCAGTGAGTCCTCTTCAACACCAGCCTGAGCACAGCCAGGACATGCTCTTGTTGTGCTGGTTCATTGGTAATCACCTCCTTGTCTCGGTCTCCTTCAGGCTCCCTCTTCTCATCTCTTCCACACCTGGTCACTCCAGAGAAAATGGATTCCCTCTGCATGCAAACAGCCAATTTTCCATTTAACTACCATTCCTGTTGTAGTGTTTTGTAACAAGGCCATCAGCAGAAGTGAGTAATGTGTGTTTTCTTTGCCACAGATACTAATCTAACACTGCTGCAGTGAAGAGAAGCCTGCCAGGCAGCAAGGGAAGGCTGCAGAGCAAACAGCACTTGCTGTCCAGACACAGAGATCTCAGTCAAGGGCCCAAATTCACCTCAGTTTGGTGGAAAAACTTTCCACTACAGAAGTTTATACTGGCAGCTCTGAGCAGCCTGAAATCCGGGGGGATTCTGTATAAACAGCCTTAGAGACAGGTAGGAAGGCAAAGGAGGTCCCAGGTCACTGATCAGGGAAGGAACGGAGACACAGAATACCAGAGCTAGAGAGGGAGGGTGAGGAGGTGATGAGGGAGGAGTTCTTAGCAAGAGAGTTGGAAAAGGACTGAAGGCAAAAAAGTAGAACTTCAGACATCTGGATAAATATAAACCATCAAACTGGGAGAGGGTATTTCGTAAAGGAGAAAGTTTGTAGTTTCTCTTTCATTTTTAACAGGCCTGCGTGACGCACTTGTTGTTTATTTTTGTGGTACTTCTTCAGTAATTACAGTGCTCATAAAAACCCCAATTGCTGGATATAGTGTATATTTAAAACTCTTAATAATTATCTGTTAATTACTGGTTCTTTACACCTCGAGTCCAGGTTGGGCTCAGCTGTGCAGTGCCCTGAGAGCCCCGTCCCTGGGAGCTCCTGCAGTGCTGTGTGAAGCTCAGACTAAGCAAACACACCGAGGTCTAACAAAGCACTTGAGCCCCTTTAACAGGGAGCTGTGAGTGACCCCCGAGACGTGCAGCGTGTGCTCACACGGCCTGCCAGCCCGAGCTGTCCTCCCCCAGCTCTGTCTGAACCACAACGAGATCCACCACTGGGGATTGTGCACAGACACAGCACCTCCCACTTCAAAGTGTGAGAAGGCTTCCAAAACTAGGACAAATATAACACCACATTGTTCCCAAAAGGTAAGGAAGTGCTCTCCTGGCATAAAAAAGGAGAGGAGAGAATAAATATGGATGCATTTTAAAGCTGGAGCTGTAAAAAAAGTGTGCATTAGTATAGTTATACACTCCTACATGGGAAAAATTAGTTTTAGTGGCATGCAGTGTTGCTCAAAAAGGAGCTTCCAGAGGGATTATGTGATTGGTCCAATAAAAGGTACTACCTCACCTTACAAACCCTGGTCTTTAATATTCTTAGACTGTCTGGGCTCCTTACATCATCACCGCCACAAATGGCAGGTGTCAGTGTTTAATGTCACTTTTAAGAAATACAGTTCACTCCTCTTTGTGAGGAAAATTAAAGGTAACAGGATCCAAGCCACCACAGCACACCAGTTCTCTCTTCTTTTGGCCCAATTCCCTCAGTCTCAGACAATTGTCTTCAGACAATTTACTCCATCTATTTGTTTAGTTTTTTAATCAATGTTGCCTTAACATTACAGACACCAGAAGGATTGAAAGGCTAATTAAGGATCAGGGGATAATCTCTTGCCAGTCAAGGTGATAAAGATGATCTCAGAATAAATACCAATAAACTAAACCCTGAGTATTTTAATAGTAAGCAAATCAGAAATATTGCAGAATTCAAAAGAAGAAGTGATATTAAGTGTTTAGATGTCTTGGGATTTCCAGGCCTCAACTGCAATCAAAAGTCTGAAAGAAAACTGGGCCAGGACTAAGAAGCAAAAGCATTTTAGAGGTGAAGCAGTGGAGTCACCCACGGAGATCTCTAATGTTTGTTCAGCCTGATGATTTCAGGGTGGAAAAAATCTGAATTTTCTTCTGGGATGGAATTTGTCTTCCCAACCTGGCATTCTACAAACCACACTCAGATGATTGCAGGAGGGGATGAGTTTGGAAGGAGCAGGTACCGACTGAACTGACAGTCTGGATCAGTTCTGCAAGGACAGGAAAAATGGAGAAACTTCCTAATCTGTCCTAAATCTGTGTCTCAGACTTTGAGAGTATGGCTTGATTTATTCCTAACATGCTAAAGCTAGGAAGTATGAAAATTGATTTTTCACTGCTTTCTTGGTAAAATGGGGTTAAAGTGTTTTTTGTCACTAGACCAAGTCAAACTAAATAGACACAGAAGACTTTGTTCTCTGACTGAAGTCAAAGTCAAAATCCTTACGAACATGAAAGGCAGCAATATCAAACCTATGATCTTGAAAGGAAACACAGTGAATTGCATTTGTGGAATAACAGGAACATGCTTTGAATGCTGGAATTCACTCTGCGTGTTGTTTACACTTAGAAGAATTACTTATTGCAATATTTGCATAAGTGTTCGGCTCTGTTTAATTAGAGCTGTCTGCGAGGGAGGGGTCCGTGCTGTGGGCACTGCATTCAAACCACATTTCTTTCTAGAGCTGTAAAGTCAAATTCTCGTGAGATGGACACAGATTTCCATCCCTACGAAGCATTTTGTTCTCCCTGCTGAGAGAGCTGTGTCCAGTTCTGGGCTCCTCAGGACAAGAGAGACAAGGAGATACTGGAGAGGGTCCAGCAGAGGCCACAGAGATGATGAGGGGTCTGGAGCATCTCTTTGATGAGGAGAGACTGAGGGAGCTCGGTCTGGTTGGTCTGGAGCAAAGGGGATCTCATCAGTCCATATAAATATCTCCAGGGGGTGTCAGAGGATGCCAGCAGATTCTTTTCAGCGGTGCCAGAGACAGGACAAGGAGCAATGGCCATAAACTAAAACACGAGTTCCACCTCAAAATGAGGAAGAACTTTTTTCCATGGAGGTGGCGGAGCCTGGAACAGCTGCCCGGGGAGGGTGTGGGGTCTCCTCTCTGGAGACATCCCAGACCCACCAGGAGACATCCCAGACCTGCCTGGACCGTTCCTGTGCCACTTGCTATTCTGTGTGACCCTGTGAGTGTCCCCTTCGGAGATGTTAAATGAGTGGTGATGCCCCATCAGTCTCCTTGGCTGTTACAGGCCCCTCTGGCTGTATCTCGCTAAATCTCCCCACCCCTGGCCCATCACAGCGCTCCAGGGAGCTGACCATGCCTTTCTGGGTGCCGTTCTGCACTCAAACATGAGGAGAAAAGCGGGTTTGGGTCAGGGACAGATGTCACCTTCCTCACTGCAGGAGGGACACCGAGGGGCTGGAGCAGGGAAGGGAACGGAGCTGGGAAGGGGCAGGAGGGGCTGAGGGAGCTGGGGGGGGGGGCTGAGCCTGGAGAAAAGGAGGCTCAGGGGCGA
>JAWWEU010000138.1:855072-877951 GCA_035583155.1 Acropternis orthonyx | reverse complement strand
TGTCTGAAGGGACGGGATACGCGGGGTGGGGGGAGGGGGGCTGTGCCTCAGGACGGATGCCCGGAACGCACCCAGGAGGCCGCGGGGCTGCTCCAGGAGCCGGCACCTCCTGACCGGGGGTCGGGATCGGGATCGGGACCGGGATCGGGATCGGGGCCGGGGCCGGTCCCGCGGTCCTACGGGGCGTTTCCCGCCGGAGCACTTTCCGGGAGCGCAGCCGCCGTAGTTCCTGCGGGCGGGGGCGGAAGCGGGGGGGGGGCCGGTAGCGGCGCGGGACCGGAAGCGGCGGGCGCGGCGCGATGGCGGGGCTGTCGGTGCGGGACCCGGCCGTGGATCGGTCCCTGCGCTCCGTGTTCGGTGAGGCCGCGGGGCCGGGACAGGGGCAGGGAAAGGGGCAGGGACCGGGACAGGGGCAGGCGCGGATCCGCCGGTTCCCCCCCCCCCCTCCCCCCCGCCGTTGGGGCCGGTCCCCGCCGCGCTGAACCGGCGGCACCGTCTGTCTCTCCGCAGTGGGGAACATCCCGTACGAGGCCACCGAGGAGCAGCTGAAGGACATTTTCTCGGAGGTTGGGCCCGTGGTCAGCTTTAGGTGAGAGCCCCCGGGTGCCCCCCTGCTCGGCCCCGGAGCGGGCCCTGCGGAGCCGGCCTGGGAGCTGTGCCGTCGTGAATCCCCGAGTTCGGAAAAGCCCTCTGCGGCCGCCGAGTCCGGCCGTTCCCCCAGCGCTGCCGTGTTACCACTGAACCGCCTCCCCACATCCACGCACCTCTTGAGCACCCCAAGGGACGGTGACTCCACCGCGCTTCCCTGGGCAGCCCGTGCCCGGGATTGCCAACAAGCGAAGGCATTTTCCCTGATATCCAATCTAAGCCTCCCCTGGCACGCCTTGAGCGGAGCAGCGCAGCGTGTGGGGGGTTCTGAGGCTGTGCCATGGTCACCTGGAAACGGAGCACAGCAGAGGAGGAGCTGGAGGAGCCCTGTGCTCCACACTCCCACCCCAGTGCCTCTCAGGGCTGTTTTCCAGACCTGGCACCAGATCCTACAGAGCTCTCAGTTAAGGGCGTGGGAGCTCCAGGAGCAGCCAGTCCCATCCTGTGCCCCTACGAGCTGCCTGGTGGTGTCAGGGGAAGCACCGAGCTTCCAGAGCTTTGGGAACACCCATCCCAGGAGCCCCTTTGGCTCTGTTGGGTGCCTCGCCCTGGGTGCTTTCGCTCTGCCCCCAGCAGCTCCTCCCGAGGTGCGGGAGCCGCGGGCGCTGCTGGCTGCCCACGCTGCCCCTCAGCAGCGCTGTTCTCTCCCCCTGCTGTGCAGGCTGGTGTATGACAGGGAGACGGGCAAGCCCAAGGGCTATGGGTTCTGCGAGTACCAGGACCAGGAGACGGCGCTCAGCGCCATGCGCAACCTGAACGGGCGGGAGTTCAGCGGGAGGGCCCTGCGAGTGGACAACGCTGCCAGCGAGAAGAACAAGGAGGAGCTCAAGAGTGAGTCTGGACTCCGGGGTGTTGGGCCCTGTCAGTGCTGCAGAGCAAGGTGGTGCTCTTTGTCCAGGCTGTCAGAGCTGGCTTGCTCTAAGGAGCAGGGAGTCCTTCTCTGAGGAGTTCCCCAGAGGGGTGTGCGGGCTCATCGCTGTGTTTGCGCTCCCGGGTGGTCACAGGATCATTTACGTTGGAAAAAATCTCTTAAGATCGAGTCCAAACGTTGACCAAGCACCCCCTTGCCAACTGGATCATGCCACTAAGTGCCTCATCCAGTCTTCTCCAGGGATGGTCACTCCACCACCTCCCTGGGCAGCCCATTCCAATGCTTGACTACCCTTTCTGTTAAAAAATTCCTTCTAATGTTTCCCTGTTTTCGCTGGCTCCCTTTCCCCATAGCGGGTAGTGCTCCCCTCCTCATGAGCCCATTACATATGACTGCTTCTCGTTGCCATATGAGGTCACCAACTGTGTTGCAGGCTTGGGCACAGGTGCACCCATCATAGAGTCACCCTATGGGGACCCTGTGAACCCCGAGGACGCCCCCGAGTCCATCAGCCGGGCGGTGGCCAGCCTGCCACCCGAGCAGATGTTCGAGCTGATGAAGCAGATGAAGGTGAGTGTGGGAGGGCACAGCTCTCACCGCCACTGCCCTCCCAGCCCCTGTCCCAGCTTCTCAGAGATCTGATCTGCCTGTGCCTTCTCAGCTCTGTGTCCAGAACAGCCCCCAGGAAGCCAGGAACATGCTGCTCCAGAACCCCCAGCTGGCCTACGCCCTGCTGCAGGCCCAGGTGGTCATGAGGATCGTTGATCCGGAGATTGCACTGGTTTGTTCCTTGCTGATCATTCGGGCCTGGGAGCATGTTGGTGGCAGCCTTTGTGGAGTGGGAGTGGAAAAGAACTCCTTTCTCCTTGTTGTCCCCCTAGAAAATCCTGCATCGCCAGACCAGTGTTCCTCCTCTGATCCCAGGCAACCAGCAGCCAGTGCCAGGGCCAGGGCCTGGGCCGGGACCGGGGCCTGGGCCGGGCCCCAACGCGCAGCTGAACCCGCAGAACACCCCCTCGTCCCAGCCACAGCCCATAGTAAGAACCTGCACAACACACGAGCTGTGCAGGAGAGATGGGAAGTGCCAGCTCCAGCTCTTTAAGCTGGGGTGCATGCCCAGGTGACAGGACATCCCTGAAATCCGCTGTCTCTCCTGGGCAGGGTGGAATGCACGTGAACGGTGCTCCTCCTCTGATGCAGCCACCCATGCAGGGGGGAGTGCCGGCCCCAGGACAGATGGCAGCCCCAGTGCAGGGCCCAGGCCCTGGCCCCATGGCTCCAGGAGGTGAGTTTGGGCTGAGCCGCCCCACCCATGGGCACGCAGATTCTGCAGACACCCCCCTCTGCCTTCCCCCTGATCAGAGGGCTTGGCCCTGTGAGAGCACACGTATGCTGTATGTTGTTGTGGCTGCTGCCAGTGGTGGGCTGGAATGTTGTGTTATCTCTGGAGGGCACCAACACCAATGTAATAAACCTGCAGATGCTCCGTCAGGAGCTGGGAGGGGGAAGATATTTGGGGCCAGAGGAATGGGTTAGTGGTGCAGAGATGGCTGAGGAGGGGTCTGACCTCTGCCTGTCCCCTCCCAGGTGGGATGCAGCCACAGGTTGGGATGCCGGGCGCAGGGCCCGTCCCCTTGGAGCGTGGACAAGGTAAACCTGACGTGGTTAGTGCTGTGTGTGGTGTGAGCCTCCCTCCAGCGGGGCCCAGGCCATGGGTGCTGAGCAGTGCAGCACCCAGAGCTCCTGCCAGCCACTCGCAGCCCAACTGTGCCTGCCCCAGCTCCACAGCGCTGGTCTGTGCTTGGGTTTCCTCCCTTAGGCACAAGGCTGTGGTTAGCAGCTCCCTGGCCCCCAGGACTCAGCCCAGGCACTAGTTTGCTCCCACTCATTCTGTGCTGTGTTGTGCAGTCATGTCCGGGAAGCCAGGGAGAGCTGCCAAGCCCTGCCGAGCGGGATGTGCCCGTGTTTTCCATCTCTGCGAGCCGGTGTCTGTCCCTGTGCTTGTGCGGGCAGACAGAGCTTGCTCTTCTCTGGTCCTTGTCCTTCTTTGCTACCTGGGTACTGGAAAGCAGCGTGGCCACTGCGTCCTCCCGCGCCGTGCCCAGCAGAGGGAGCTGGGCCTCCGCTTTGGCTTGAGGCTTGGCTGGGAATTTCCCGGGGAGTGGCAGCTCGGCTTTCCCTCCGCAGGCACGGTCTGTATGGCCCAGTTCTAGAGTGAGATTCCTTATGGTTCACGTGTTGCCATGTGCCAGGTTTAGCAAGACCCACGCGTTCTTGTTCTCCCACTAACAAAGCATGCAGGCGCCTGACACCTCTTTTGCCTGGAGTTGTATCCCAGGCCTTTTTTCAGGGACGTGGTAAACTTGGTCTGAGATTCTTTGGCCTTAGGGGCAGTTGACTCTGGTTTTGTCTGCAGTAGACACTGTTCTCTTCCTGAGAACAAACTGGTAGTTCTTGGCACCTGAAAGGTTTTGGAGAGCAGAAACTGTGGGCAGGGGCAGAAGCAGAAGCTGACTGGCTGTTTTTGTGGGGCCAGTGTGGCCCCACAGGATACCATGTCTTTTGTCAGGTTGTCTTCCTTCCCTGCCTCTCTCCCTGAGCAGGGGAATGACCGTGCCACACTGGCTGTGCTGCCTGTCATGGCAGGTGGCGTTAATGGAAGAGGTCGATAAAGCCAGATCTGTGGCATCTTCTCTGTAGGTTTTCCTGGGGACTTCAGGAAGTGTGATGCTGCAGGCAGCACTGTCCCCAAGGCTGAGTGCATGTGTGCACACACTGTTTACGTGTCTGCTCTTTCCCTCTTTTCCTGCTGCTTGCCCAGGGAACCTGCAGCTCTCGCCCGTGGGACCTGCCAGGCCTGCGTCTATCGAACGCGTTCAAGGTATCCCAGCACCCGCCAGCTCCCTCCTCCCCTGGAGCTCATTGTGGAGTGTGCAGAGAGCAGCTTTCACCCCTCTGTGCTCAGGGCCAGGGACTGGCATATCACTCCCTGTAGCCTGGCAGGGTTAAGAGGAGGAGGAGGAGGAGGAGGCAGGATTTCCCCTAGGGCTGCAGGAGAGAACAGTCTAGAGCCATGCATGAAGCCTCCAGTGGAAAAGGAGAGCCTGTTCAGTGAGGGCTTTTGCCTAGGGTCCAGCCTCCTTTGACACCGCACTCCCAGGAGTCTTCCAGGTCTTGCTTCACTCCTGGCCCCACATCAGCAGGGTGTTGATGCCCACACTTACAGGGATTGCCGTAGGGGCACACACGCTTGTTTTGGCCCCTGGTGCCATAAGGAGCCTGAGGTAGATCCAGGGAGCAAAAAGAGGAATAAAAGCAGCAGCCAGGAAAGGGGCTTTGGTGTGCTCCAGCCTTGGGTGTGGGGCTGCCTCCCAAGCAGTGCAGCTGTCCCACACCTGGCCCCAGAGCGCCAGGGACAGTCTCGGCACGGCACTGGTCATGCAGATCCTCACAAGCTCTTGTGTGTCTCCCTGGCAGTGCCCATGCCAGACCCGAGGGCCCCTATGCAGCGTGGACCTCTACCTGCTAGTGGCCCGCCGCCCCGAGGCCTTTTGGGAGATGCCCCGAATGACCCTCGCGGAGGGACCCTGCTCTCAGTCACTGGAGAAGTGGAGCCCAGGTGAGGGGAGAGGGAAAGAGAGGAGCCCTTGGCACTGTCCCCTGCCCAAGGGTGACCTCTCGCTGAGGACAGGGATGGCACCAGCCTTCCGGGAGTCACTGCTGCCTGGTCAGAGGCCTGTGTGCTGCTGACCATGGGGGCCGGCCCGTTTCCCCGGGGACGGGACATCCCCGGGGCGATGGCAGCTGCCCTGTGGCATGGGGCCACCAGCACCTATCCCTGTGCCAGCCTCACCCTCCTCCCCTGCGGCCGGCTTCGGGGGCAATCCCAGCACTCTGCCCAGACCGTGCCAAGCCAGCATCTGATTCACACTCTCTCGCTTTTTCTCCTCCTCCTGCTTTGCTCTCCTCGTCTCTCTGCATCAGAGGTTACCTTGGGCCGCCCCACCAGGGAGCCCCTATGCACCATATGCCTGGTCATGACAGCCGTGGCCCCCCCCATGAGATGAGGGGGGGACCCATGGGAGAACCCCGACCACTGATGGGAGAGCCGCGGGGGCCCTTGATGGACGCTCGAGGTGAGAGAGGGGGCATGAAATACTGGGTGGCTTAGAGCATGCAGGCAAGGAATCAGAGTAGAGCCAGCTGCCCTGACCCGAGGCATAGGAAGGGGATTTGGTCAGTGAAATGACTGATGCCAGGCAAGGAGGGACTGTTCCAGGGTGCAAGGAACTTTCTCCAGGCATGTCCCCTGTGCCCCCAGCCCTGCACCTTTTGGGTGCTTGCTAGCCCCCATAAAAAGGAGGCAGCAGGCTCGCTCCCACACCCCCTGCAGCACTGCTCCCTTCAGCAGCTTACCTTGTCTTTCCTCCACAGTTGGAAGAGATCCCCGAGGGCTGGAGCCACGAGGATTGGAGCCGCGTGGGCTGGAGCCCCGGGTGATGGAGGCGCGAGCACTGGAGGCGCGAGGCCTGGAGCCGCGGGTCCTGGAGCCACGAGTGCTGGAAGCCCGGGCCATGGAGGCCAGGGGCCTGGAACCCCGGGGCCTGGAGCCTCGAGGGCCTGGTCCCAACCCACGTGGCCCCATGCCCGGTGGGATACAGGGTCCTGGGCCACTTAACATGGGAGCCAGTGGCCCGCAGGGACCCCGCCAGGTACACACGTCTCTGCTCAGCTGGTTGGGCACTGACGGCATCCTGTAGGTTGGGGCTGGGTGAGGGGTGTCACATGGAGCAGCACCTCTGGGAAGCACAAGGCCTGGGTTACTCGCTCTGAGGGGTCAGGGCATCTGTCCCATCTCCCCAGGCGCTGCCCATCTGCTGGGGACAGGACAAGGCTCAGGCCTCTTTCCACCTCTTCCTGGCGCGCAGGAAGGAGCGCAGGAGTTGGAGGGAGAGGAGAGCACGTAAAACGCAGAATCGCCTGTCTGTCTTCATGCTCAGGCATCTTCAGGCTGTCTGAGGGCATTCATCTGACTGTCTGCTTTACCTTCCTGGATTTGTATGGCCGAGTCCAGAGTCCAGAGACCCCTCAGTCCTCACCCGCTCTCTCGTTGTCACAGGTTCCTAACATGGCAGGAGCAGGCTTGCAGGGAGGAGGCATTCCTGGGGCAGGAGTTCAAGGAGCTGGTCAGCCCGGAGGCTTTAGCCCTGGACAGAGTCAGGTCACCCCCCAGGATCACGAGAAGGTGAGAGAAGAAAAGGGAAAGGGTGAGATGGCAGGAGCAGAACTCCTCTGTGGCGGGGACAGCCCCTCCCTGGCTCTGGTAACCCGTGGGTTCTCTGGCAGGGTTTGTCTCTGACCCCCTTCTCCCCACAGGCAGCGCTGATAATGCAGGTCCTGCAGCTGACAGCTGACCAGATCGCCATGCTGCCCCCAGAGCAGCGCCAGAGCATCCTCATTCTGAAGGAGCAGATCCAGAAGTCCACAGGGGCACCCTGACAGGTAACATCCTTAACCCAGCCCTCAGCCTGTTCCTGTTCCCCTCCATTAAATCAGAGCTGCCCAAGATGGGACTCTCTCCTGCGTACCCTCCATGCTGGGCTCACTCTCCTCCCCTTCCTCCTGACAGGTGTGTGGTGAACAGAGGTGATGCTCCATGGCAGCTGCTTCCCGTTGCTACCTGAGCTGATGCTGCTTTTTGGGAGAGGTTGTGTTCCACTCAACATTTTTCCCTCCAATTCATCCTTTTATTTTTTTCCTTTTTTTTTTTCTGTGTGTATATTTTATGATGTTTGAAATAAAGTGGGAGGAGGGTTTGAGTAAAGCCATGTCTCTGGCTGCCTTGTTTGGTCTCGTGGAGGCCAGAGTTGGGACTCTTGGGTTCTGGGAGCAGGCTGGCCTGGCTCCAGTCTTGTCCAAACCATTTGCCATCTTCTCTTCTACTTAGCACCAGGGCAAGAACTAGTCAGGAAATTTCTTCTGCCATGCTCTTCACAGGATTGTCGGGGAAGGGCAGGATGGAGAGCTTGGCTTTCTATCCCTGCTGGAGGAGCAGGAAGGGCTCCGTATCTGATTGCAGTATCACTTACCACGCTGCTCGGAAAGAGGGGCTTTCCCTCTTTTTTGCATATGCTGGAGCAGAACTTTGCAGGAGCTTTGCATCCCTGCTAGCCTGTGTGCTGGGATGTGCCTGGCTCTGAGTGCAGGCTACCTCTGGGAGGTGGCAGGATTGCAGCAAGCCCCTGCAGAGGGGTATCTGACCCTGCACCTCAGAGGGTTTTACTGCAGCTCTACAACAGAGCAGAGTGTGGGCTCCTTCATACCTGCATGGCTGAGTCACCACAAAGGCTTTCATTGCAAAGAAAAGCAAGTTTAATCTACTCTTTTACACAAAGGACTGTTTAAACCTGGAGGAGCAAGTTTGGCCCCTGATGCCTGCTTGGCGTGCCTGTGTCCCATCTGTGTCCTGTGGTTCTGCCCAGCCCACTGGGCATTCCCACTGCTTCCCACTCCTCTGGCAGCATCATTGCAGCACATGGCTCTGGTTTGTCAGTGAGAACACTTGCTCCCTGAGGATCCCCTGTACACCAGGACAGGCAGGCAGCAGTCTTTGAACCTAGAATTTCTCATGGAGAAGGACTACTTTGCTGTGTCTTGCCTGGCTTCAGTGCCCACACAGATACTTATCCCTGGTCTTGCTCTGGCACAGGAAGTGAGGTGAGATTGGCAGTGTCCCTGCCAGCTGTGGTCCAAGCCTTGATGCCACTTAAAAGTTCTCCTTGTTGAAGTAGAATTTGACCTTTCTGGGGTCCAGACTGGAGTGTTGGTGACAAGACTTCTGCAGGCTCTTTGCCAGGGCTGCTGGCCCACAGAGGAACACACCGACCACAGACCTACAAACAGCATGGGGTGTCACTGCCAGGTGAGCAACTCAGGGAAAAGTGATTCCAAAGCTTTTTGGGCTCCCTGCTAGGGATAGCACACCTCTCCCAAAGCCACTGCCCAGCCCAGTGCTGAGTGCCAGGGAAGAGGGGCTTGCATTCCAGCTCCAGTATCCCAAATTCCCTGCCCACCTCTCACCTGGGGTGGGCTGCAGCCACTGCTGCAAACTCCATGTTCCACATGGGCCGCCCAAAGATGGTTTTCTGCCTGAGGCCTGTCACTGTGTCTGTAGCAGTGTCAAAGCGAAGTGCCACGTTGTTGGCCTGGGCAGAGCAGGGATGGTGAGAACCCTAGACACCACCCGTGAGCCCCCCTCCAGTCCCTCACCACAGAGGAGCATCCATTGCTCATGCCACCAGATACCATGACTGGACTGCCTGAAAGCTGTTGTCATGCTTGCCCTGCCCCTCCCACATGGCTTGGCCACTCTGTGTCCCCTCCTGCAGCCGTGACTGCCCATGGTTGACTCACAATGCTGGTGTCCCAGCCAGTGAGGAAGAGGCGGTAGGTGAGGAAGTCTGCCTTGCCTGACTCAGCCATCTTCTGCTCCAGCGAGGCAAGCAGGTCGTTGAACCAGGCAAAGGCTCCTGTGTCCCGGCAGAGCCAGTAGAAGTAGATCTGGGATGTAGGGGGAGAGAGATTTCTCAAGGTGGAGCAGAGCCAAAGAGGTTGGAAGAAAGCAACGCCAAGGACTGGGAAGCCCAATGTGGAGAAAACCCACAGCTGGTCACATGGGACACCCTGTACCTTCTTGGTCTTGAGGGTCTGGTCAGACTGCTGGAACTTGTACCAGATGGACTTCAGGATGGAGGCAAAGGGGGTGACCCCAATGCCTGCTCCCACCAGCATGGCCACTTCGTACTGGAACACGTCTTCACTGGCAGTGCCAAAGGGACCATCCACCTCAATCCTGGCCAAGGGAAGGCCTGGGTGAGAGGTGTGGCCTCCTCAAACCCCTGTGATGGCCTGTTTGGGCACTCTCCAGCCTACCTGGGTGTCTCCAGCTGGAAGGTGTCGATGAGGCGCTCTGTCCAGTCACCAGCCACCCGGACATGGATGGAGAAGAAGTCCTCCTCGGGCGCAGAGGTGAGGGTGAAGGGGTGCCACTCCAGCGGGGAGATGGCAGGGCAGTTGACAAAGATGTACTGCCCCACCTCCATGTGGAAGCCCTTCTTCTGCAACTGCAACTCCAGCACGCGGGCAGGGTGCATGACCACCTTGGGGGCACAAATGGGGCTCAGCACCCAGCCTGGCTCCTGCCCCTGGAAAGGGGCTGTGGCCACAGCCCCTGCCCACCTCCCCACAGCCGCCACGGCGAGGAGCTGTGGCACTGGTGCAGGAGCTGGGGTAGGAACAGGCTCCCGTAACACCCACCTTGGTGACAACCACCTTCTGCTGCGCCCGCCAGACGCGGAGGATCCGCTCAAAGACGTAGAGAATGATGGGGGCCAGAACCCACTTCCAGGACTGAGGGGATGGAGGAAAGCAAAGGGTTGGGGAGGACCAGGGCTGGAGCCTCCCAAGGACAGGGGAAGGCCTTCTCCCCTCACACGCACTCCAATGCTGCCCTACCTCAGCAGGGATGCTCCCAAACTCGGGGTCTTTGCAGCAGTCGTGGGTGCAGTTCTGGTCCCTCTGTGTGAGGTACTGGGCGCAGCGGTGGGGGTCCACCTCTGCCATGCTCTGCTCTGTCTGCCCACGCACCAGCCCACTGTGGGGAGGTGAGGGGTGAGTCCAAGGGCCAGCTCCTGCCTCCCAGCTGGGGCTGAGCTGTGCTGCATGAGGCCAGCTGGGCTAGCCCTCCCTGGGAAAGGCAGCCCACAGCCCCACTGGCAGGCTGCAGCCACTGCCCCTCACTATCCTGCCTTAGGGAGCGGTGAGGAGCCTTACGCGATGCCATGGATGACAAGACCAGTGAAGTAGATGAGGAAGAGGTGGTGCGTGTACCAGAAGACCTCGAAGTAGTTCCTGCGGATGAACTCAGTGGAGGATGTGACCATGAGGATGAGCGCTAGCGTGATGATGACCCCCGTCAGCCCCGGGATGGTCGTGAAAGCCACGTACTCGACAGTCTGCAGGGGTGGCAGGGTGGGTTAGGGGGGCAGGGGACAGGTGGTGACAGGGGGCTGTATGCCAAAGCCACACTCACTGTCTCGTTGGAGTGGATGGGGTTCAGCCACTTGTTGCTGCCCTGCAGGTGCATCTTAGAGAGGACAGCGGGGAGGCTGCCGTCGGTGGCTTGTTGGCTGTGGTTGTAACGCTCCAGGTTGAAGAGGTGGGCAATGGTGTGCACAGCTGGACAGGGCACAGGCAGTCACCCACCTGACCATCTCCCAGTCCCCACAGTGCCCCAGCCCAGTGCAGAGTGGTACCTGTGAGCAGGGCCAGGGTGTAGGCCACCAGCTTGTGGAAGGTGAGGTTGTGGTCCAGCTGCTTCCGCAGTGTCCGCCTGCAGCACTGCAGGGAGAGGACGTGGTGTCAGGATGGGGACAGGGACAGGGATGGCCATGCTGGCCATGCCACCGTGGGGCACTCACCGAGCAGGTCCCACGGAGGAAGGAGAGGAGGTTGCGGCAGACGGGCAGCAGGATCAGCATGCTGTTGAAGTTGAGGCACTTGGCGGATGCTCGAGCCCATGCCAAGGCAGACTGGGGAGAAGAGAGGCATGAGCGCCACTGCCCTGTGGTGCTGAGACTGGGACTGGGTCAGGAGGGGGCCAAGTGACGCTGAGCTGGGACTGAGTGATGCTGGCCTGAGGACTGGGATGAGCCAGGGGAGGAGGACTGGGAGGCGGTGGTGCTGGACTGGGCTGTGATATTGTTGGGCTGGGACCAGACAGGGATCAAGACAGGGACCAGCAAGGAGCAATGCTGGGCTGGGGAGTGGGACAGAATCATGGTGGGCTGGAAGAGGACAGAACAAGGAAGGGACATGGGATGTTGCAGCTCCCATCCCACTGAAGGAGGGCTCGAAGAGGCACATGTGCCTGGGCAGGCAGGGTGCTGCGGGAGAGCACCTTACCCCAAGGATGGCCCTGGTGTAGAAATATCGGTCGTCCCGGTCAAAGAACAGAAAGTAGTAGGTGAAGAGGAAGATGTTGATGCCCAGCCAGGCTGCCTGCAGGGAAAAGTCACACCCTCATGAGGGACCCTGGCCTGGGAGCCTCTCAGGCTGCAGCACTCAGATGCAGGCACAGTGCATTCCCTCCTGTTTCCTTACGAGCCACAGCATCACGCACAGGACTGAGAAAAAGGGTGAGGACACAGGGCCAAAGGTGGGGAGAGGTGTGGAAGTCTTGTGAAATTACTGTCTTGTCACCCACAGCCCTGTGCATCACTCATGCATGAGCAAGGAGGAAAGGCAGGAGCAGGCAACACCCATGTAACGGGTGGGCAGGTCCGGAGGGTGGTCAGGGCTGTGCAGGGAAGACTCTGGGAGGAGGAAGTTTTACAGGGAGCTGCCCCACCTGGCCCCACCATGCTGCCATCCCCTGCCTAACCCCACTGCACCCCACACTAGCCCCTCTCACTTTTTGCAGAGATCCTCCAAAAAGCACTCTGTCTTGTATCTGGTTTTTTGTTTAAGTAACTTTAAAAAGTAAAATAACCCAACTTTCTGCAAACCCCCATTTTCCCATGCTTCCACAACTCCCCCCACAGTGCTGACTAGTCGATGGGTGCTGGCCAGGCATGTCCTTTTACACCAGTGATGCCACAGCACTGCACTGGCAGATGGTCCCCACACACCATCACCAGCTCTTCACCCTGGCACAGGCTCTCACAGGATCCTCCTGCTCTCATGAGCATGGGGCAGGCTCCCAGGCAAAATGGGCAAACCAGCAGCATTTTTAAGTTTTCCAGGACCACCCCCCGCTCCTTTCCTTTGTTGTGTTTTCCTTAAGACTTCAGTTTTTCAAACCCCATCCTTCCCGTGGCTGTCAGGGTATGCAGGTTGGCTGAGCAGAGGGGATGCTTGTCTCTCCCCACAGCCCAGCCCTAGGACAGCCCATCAGCCCCCATCTCCCCCCAGAGCCCCCCAGGGCCCAGAGCCCCCCAGAGGCCCCCAGCCCCACACACTCACGAGGACGGCAGCCGAGAACCAGTGGTTGACCAGCCAGTTGCCCATGGTGCAGTGTCCCTGCTCCTGCCGCCGCCTGCCCGCGCCTCCTGCTGCCTGCCCGTTTTATGGAGGCAGCGGGCGGTGCGGCCGTCCCGGCTGCGGGAACTGCACCGCTGGGACTTTCCCCTGAGAATCCTTTGAGGAAATGCCGGTAGTTTCAAAGGCCACCTTCCAGGAAGGCAGGGCTGACCCCATTGGCCAAGACCGAAACCAGCCCCCTGTGCTGGCCACGGATGGCCCCCAGCTGAGAGGAGCCCGTGGCACACATGGCTGGGTGCAGGAGGCCATCAGGCTGCTCCTACTGGGCTTTTTCAATCTTTGAGGACCAAAATGGGCTTTTCTTTTAGGTAGCAATTTCCTGGTGAGAGAAGGTTGTTGAGGATCCATCCTGTGACTGGCATAACCAATGTGCTGTTTCCTGACCTCCCTCACCAGACTCCACTGCCCCTGTTTTGCAGAAAAACAACCAAAAGAGGAGAAGCATCCTGGGGACGTGGTACTGCGTTGGTGCCAGAATCTGGCCCAGGGATCCTCTATAGGGCAGGTGAGTTAAAACTGAGCACCAGCAATTCTGCACCTCTATGAGCACCATGGGGGGATGAGTGTCCTCATTCTGGTACCCAAACTGCACTGACCCCATAAAGGGGTACTGGGGGAGTGAGGTCACACTCCTGTTTTGGGGCCAGGATGCCTGGGTCCCATCAGCATCGCTGCCACTGTGTCAGCCACCTTTCCCCTCCTGCCTGCCCTCCACTGGAGGCCCCAAACTCTGCAGTGCCCAGCACTCCAGCTGGGAATTAGCAGCCAATGCCGGGGCCCTGAGCCTGCAGGAACAGGTTGGACAGGATTGCTCTTGGCTGGCATGCTAGTTTCTCCTGGCCTACAGCCATGGCCACGCTGACGGAAGCGCAGGAGGAGGCCAGCCCCCATCCTGCCATGCTCCTGAATCTTACCAGCTCCACTGAGGGGTTCCCCCCTCATCCCCACTTCCCGCTGTGGCAGCCCCGTTTCAGTGCCTGTGAACATGAGGCTTATGTGGGCAGCAGGGGTGTGCACCTGTGCCAGCCCCAGCGGGACAGTCCCCACCCTCTGCACGAGTCACTGCCAGCACCCAGAAACACAGTCACAGCAAAGTTTCTTTACTGCTTAGAACAGTCCCAGTGGCACCCATGGCCTGAGGTCACTGTATACATCCTAGCAGCAAGTGGGGATGAAGGGGCACCCCAGGGGCTCTGCACTGCAGCAGCAGGTGGTTCAGGCACCTCACAAGTCCTTGAATCACAGAATCAAAGAATAGTTTGTGTTGGAAGGGACCTCTAAAGGCCACTTAGTCCAATTTCCCTGCCACGGGCAGGGACATCTTCACCTAGACCAGGTTGCTCAGAGCCTTGTCCAACCTGGCCTTGAATGTTTTCAGGAATGGGATGTCCACCATCTGTCTGGGCAACCTGTGCCAGTGTCTCACCACCCTGATTGTAAAATAACTCCTTTCCTCTATCAAATCCAAATCAACTCTCCTCTGTGCCCATATGCATGGTCCTGGGCAGGCGAGCACGCACTCCTGTCCCCCTGAAGACACACTGGGACCCGATGCCACTGCAGGACCAGGCAGTGCCTGGCCTGTGCCGTGAGCATCCTCTGGCTGCCGGTGCAGCCCAGTGCTGCCCACCCCCATGCCTGCAGTCAGCTGGAGGAGACAGGTGCTGGCTGTGCCTCAGACAATGCTGTGCCTCACACCGGGCTCAAAGGGCACCTCAAGGCACAGCGGGGTCCCTGGTGGGTGCCGGCGGCAACACACACAGTGTAGGAAGTCGGCGACGTTGTGCCGGAAGAGCTGGCGGCAGGGGTGCAGGTACTGGAAGAAGAGGAGCATGAAGTAGATGCCCAAGCAGTAGCCGAGTAGCAGCTGCACCACCAGCAGTGGGGTACAGACATTCTCATAGACATCCGTCTTGAAGAAGTACCAGAGGATGACGAGGGCCGTGTTCTCTGCCAGCCGGACCGTGTAGTACACGGCCAGGCGGCCCCAGTTCTGCGACTTGTCAATGAGGTCCCGGTCGGCCAGTTTGAGCTGCACGGCCGACCAGCAGAACATGTTGATGCTGGCGTAGAGGAGGGTGAAGGCACAAAGCACCACCACCGTGCCTACGTGGCTGAAGTTCTTCTCGATGTTGTCAGGCAGGTGGGTGCCACTGCGCCAGAACTGCACCCAGGGCAAGAAGAAGACCACCAGCAGGTTGACCAGGGCAATGGGGATGATCCAGTGCTTGAAGACGGTGCTGAAGAGCACGAGGACAGCCACGCGGGTGGAGATCTCCAGGCTGCGCCACAGCACGATGCAGAGGAAGGCCAGTGGCCGCAGCTGGACTTTGTAGTCATCATACTTGACCTGGATGGCCAGGACGTTGCAGACGAGCGCTCCATAGGTGACCGACACCAGGCAGATGCCCATGAGGACGGCTGCAGAGGGAGAGAGCAGGGGAGTCAGGCATCACCAGGGACTGGTCTGTGTGTCCAGCCTCTCTGCTGCCTGGAGTGCAAAGCGTGGGGTGCCAGCTCCATGTGGAAAACATGGGGTGCCAATCCTGGGTGAGAAGCGCAGGGTGTCAAACCCTGGGGCTTGCAGCAGGAGGCTCAATGTGAGCACTGGTGGGACAGATCACGGCTGGTGGTGACAGTCCCCATGATGAGGTGGCTTTGGGGGGAGCTGCTGGCAGCAAGAGGTTCTGCCCAGCTCAGTAGCCTGCCAAAGTGGGAGTTAAAAGCTTGCTCTGGCACATCCACTGCCAAGCACATACATCCTGGGAGCAGGCAAGGGAGCCTGGGAGTGGGAGTGCTGGGCTAGGAGCTCCAGCTGTTGGGAAAGGGGCAGAAATAGATCCAATGGAGGGCCTGTAGAGAAGCCAGAGCCTGTAGCTAGATGGAAAAAAAGCTAATGGAGACCAGAACAGGCTGGGACAAGGACCTGACACTTTTATGGGACAGGGTGGATGGCATGAGTCTGTAGGGCAGATACCCACAAGCATCGGGGTTGGGAGCAGAGCCTGGCACCTCAGTCATGGCCGGCTCTTCCCACTGTCTTCAGCTTCACTGCAAGCCAGAAAGCAGAGAGGTGATGAGTGCCCAACCTCTGTGGGTGGTGCTTCACATTTAGAGGAGTCTAGTGACAGTTGTATCCCCTGAAATGACTGTCTGGATTGCGTGGATGCCACATTAGCACACACAGCTAAGGAGTTGCCACTGTGCCCTGGTGGGGTTCCTGGGGAGCCCACATGCCAGGGACCCTTACCTCGGGCAACAGGGACATACTTCTCCAAGACACTGATGTAGAGCTGGACGGTGAGCTGAGGGGTGGAGCCCAGGAAGGCCTGGATGACTGCCATGCGTTTGAAGGCGTTGCGGTGCGTGGCCAGCCGGCGCTCCGAGTGGCCCACCTCCTGCTCCATCTCCACCTCGTAGCCTTTCCGCAGCCACCGCTTGCGGGTGATGGTGACATAGGGCTCCTCCTCCTTCCCCGACCTGCAGTACACCAGCAGGGCCTCCATGCACCTGTGGGGACACAGCAGCTGTCACCCCACCAGCCGTCACCCTGCCAGTCTCCCTGCTGGCCTCCAGCCCCACTCCTGGCACCTCCAGCCCTTTACTGGTGCTGACCAGACCCTGCTCCTGCTGAGTGCAGCCCAATTGATTTGGGCAACCGTGGGCACTTCCTGGCCCTGAGATGGCAGGATGATGGCCGGGTAACACCAGGACCATGGGGATGCCTGGTGGGTGCTCCTCTACTCCAGCGCTCAGGGTGACTCATGTGGGGCACAGGGGCAACAATTGTTCCAGTGAGGGCTGAAACAGCTGCTGCATGAGCTGCAGTATCCAAGGTACAGAAACAGTGGCTCTACTGGGAGCTACAGCTACAGGAAGATCTTAATTGCCCTTGGGCTCTGTTTTCCCAACAGTTAAAAACCTCTTCCTCTAAGTAGAGGCAAGAGAAACTCTGAATTTGTCTTTGATCTCTGCTCTTGAGCAGAAGAAGGCTTCCACGCTTCCTTCTTGGTGGGGAGAGCAGGAAGGGGAGTGCAGGCTGAAGTTGTGTGTGACATGGGCTGATAAGACAGCGCTTCCGCAGCCCCTTTTCCATGGGTCACCCTCACGTGTGGGTGGAGATGTGACTTTCTCCTGCAAGGGCAGGGGGACCTCCAGTCCCTCCACACACAGCCACGGGATGGATGTGTATGACCAGAGGCGATTGTCAGAGGAGGACTCATCCAACAGGTTTGGCTCAAGCCTGGGGACCAGCTAGCTCTGGGATCAACAGGATGTCACTATTTATGAGCGCTCATTAGGGCAGCAGAGATTTATCCATATCAGATGCAAACAGAATGAGGTTTTTGGACAAATTCTCTTGACAGATCAGGTCAGCGCTCATGGCTCATTGCAAACTCTAATGGGAAAACGGTTTCATCCCAAAGGCAGTCTCAGTTGGCTGCAGGCTGGGCTCCATCTCTGGCCCGAGCAGCCAGCTGAAACAACCGCCCCTGGGCAGCCCCGGCTGGCTCTTGCAAGCAGCCAAGGACCACCATAACCATCTCAGACAGCCTTGGTCAGTGTGGTGAGACCCACAACACCACTGTGGGCCACTGTGGGCTCGCAGCACTGAGGTGAGGCCCCCCGGGCACCTCTGAAGATGAGATGCGGTGACAGGGACACCTCCGGCACTCTGCTTGTTTCCGGTGATAGAGGAAGTGGGATGCAGGCCATCGTGTTTTTGCAGCTCTGTGGGCCCCAAAGAGGGGTTCCTGATCTGCCCTTGGGGGAAGGAGCCCCATGGAGATGGTGGCTTTGCCTTGCCTCCTGTGCGCATTCTCACTTCAAAGGGTGGCCACGGAGACAACAACCCGGGAAGTACTGCAGCATTCCCAAGGAATGAGAGATCAGCACATCTCCAACTTGTGCAATATCCACCTCCTCACTGTCCTCTTCCCAACAGGGTCCCGTGGCTCGCCAGTTCCCATGCCAGCCCCACTCCTGCACCCAGTTTATTTCCTGCATGTCCTATAATCCCACCTGTTCCAGGCCTGGAGACCTTCTCTGGGAGGCAGGACCCTTGTTGCTATTCACCCTCGAGCACCTAGCCAGGATTCCCATCTGTGCTCCCAGCCTAAGCAAGGAGATCGCAAACTCCAGACGCTGGGGAAACCTCTGGTGGCAGACAGGAATCTGAGAAGTGCTTTTGCAGCAGCGGGGATACAACAGGCTAGCGCAGCCACATCCTGCCCGGAGCGGGGTCCAGCAGGCAGGAGTGCCTCTTGCACCACTAGGGAAGGGAGCGGCGAGCAAGGGACCCCCTCGGGCCGGGAGCAGCAGCAGCCCCGGGAAGGAGGGAGGAGGAGCCGGCAGGAGCAGCTCCGGGCACGCCGGACAGATGGCTGGTGACATACGGTCCTCGGGGCGCCCGTCCCGCCCGGCCCCGGTTCCGTCTCTCGCCCGGTGCCCGTGGACGTGCCGAGGGTCTCCGTGTACCTGCCGGGGGTCCCCGCGCCCCTCGCTGCGCTCACCTGATAATGGGCCCGAGCTGGAGCAGGTGCATGAGCAGGACGAAGGGGCGATCACGGCTGATGTCGCGGTGCACGAAGGTGAGGGTGAGCTGCACCAGGACGGAGGGGCAGATCACGAAGAAGATGGTGAGCGCCAGCCAGAAGCGGTCGTCGGAGTGGCTGTAGGAGAGGCAGAGCACGGTGGCCGCCGCCCCCTCCCCGCAGAACAGCGCCGTCGAGAAAACGATGCTCAGCGGCAGCTTCGCCCGCGACGGGGCGGCGGCGGGAGGGCAGCCCCCGCTCGGGCCGTCCATAGCGGCCCCGGCCCGGCCCGGCCCCCCCGCTCAGCCCCGCCGCGGCGCCATCCCGGGCTGCAGCGGAGAGAAGAGCCGCGCTGCGGGACGGGGCGGGGCGGGGCGGGGCTCCCCCGCCGCACCGAGCTCCGACGGGCGGCCCCACACCGGCACCGCTCCGGCACCGCCCCGAAGCGCCCCGGCCACTCCAGCCCGGGGTCTCCCTTACAGGTGTCCCAGCCCCAACCCTGCCTGCCACCCTCCTGCCCTGAGACCCTCCCCAGCTGCTGTACCCCCTAGTCGAGCCCCCTGCCCCAGGACAGCCCCACCTGTGCTCCTGCCCCAGCACCCCTGCCTTCGACCTCGATCTTCCCACCGAGGACTCCCCGTCTCTGCAGGGAAACCCCAGCCCAGGACACCCCCAACATGGCCAGGACCTGCAGCACCCACCCTAGGACTTGCATTCCCCCATGCTACACCCTGCGTGTGCCAGGGGAGAGTTGCTGGGCAGCCCTGCGGACAGTGAGGTCCCACTATAGGGCAGGAGGGGATGCCAGTGTGGGTGCCAGCCCTGCTTGCACCAACCAGCTGCCAGCGAGCTGCCTGCACCCACTACTGCCTCAGATTTGGGGGCTGACCCCAACTGTGGGGGCTGGTCCTAGCTCCAACCTTGGGAAGGGTATGTGGGGCCAGGCCAGGGCACCCACTAGCCTCTGCCCCTGTGCTCTGTGGGGCAGTGTGTGCAAGGAAGGGTGTTGCCAAGGGAGGGAACGTTTTGTTATCTCAAAAGCCAAACTCTGGCAGGGACACCCCTTCAGGTCTGGCAGGCAGCTGGTGTCTGTATTAAGATTTGGGTAGGATGTTACAGGGGAGATGTGTGCTGCTGCCTCCAGGTAGAATGTAGTGAAGGGCACCTTGGCCTCCAGATGAGAGTGCTATGATGATGAGAGTCCTACAGAGTGCTTTTCCCATCCTCTTCAAGCATCCCACCTTCAAGATAATGGGTTATACAGACTTGCTGACAGAGCTAAACCTCCAAACTCTGAGCCCACCACTTGAGTGCACATCCCTCTTGTCTGTACCACCTTGGTCACCTGTACAGTGGTGGGAACACAAGGCTCTGTGGGCTGCTCCCCACCGCGATGGCCATGGTGCTCCCTGCTCTGCCCAACATGAAAAGTGCCCTCAGCCCCAGCCCTGCCCACGAGCAGTGGTGTGGGAACAGCCAGGGATTCACATGTGCTGTTTTGCCCGAGAACCCACTGCCTTCCAGATCCCTCAGTCCAGCCTGGGCACACACTGGCTGGCTGGCAGAGATGGGACAAGGCAAAGAGTGTTTGACATTGGCCAATTTTCCCTGGTTTAGGCAGACCAGGAATTGTTAGGTAATTTTTAAAAGGCAGTTAGTGCTCATCCCTCAGCAACCAGACCAGCTCACAAGGAGGTGCCCATGCTAGCGGCAGAGACCCTGTGTCCACTCACCTTCCCCTTGCAAGCCAAAAGCATAAAGCCTTCCAAGCCCCATGCACAAGAGTTTTTCCCATTTTACCAGGCTGGAAGCTTTACCAGGGCTATCTGGCTTATCAGCAGCAGAGCTGGGAATAAAACCGCCTGAGACCTTGGAGGCTGTGTCTCCCCCAACAGCGTTCCCCACACAGAAGCAATCCCTGTCCCTGCAGCTGCTCAGGGTTTTTTCTTCCGAGGATGAACAGCTGCTTCAGGAAACCACAAACCCCATGAGCTCATGGGGACTGGCCTGACCAGCGGGGTTGGGAGATTTACGTGTGACAGCTCAGTTCTGGTATGATAGTTACATATTTTCAAGCTGTTTTTGGAAAGCAGCCTCTCTCAAAAAAAAAAAAAAACACACACACAAAAAAACCCACTTTGACAAGGCAGAGGGTGAAGGGAAGTGTCCAAAACACAGGAGCCTGCCACCAGCCAGCAGCCAGCTGGGGTGGGAGCTGTGCACAGCAGCATCTGTGCCCATCTGGGTGCTCAGTCAGGGACAGCACATCGTGTGGTGCTGCCAGCTGCACCCACAGCTCCGTATGAGCAGCAAGAGCAATGTGCCCTTTGTACCATTTATGAAACTTCCATATACCCAAATTAAAAGTGTTCCTCAGGAGTCTGGCAGGTCACCAAGCCCTCAGCAGATTAATGCCTGCACTTCGACTCATCGTATTTTTAATTTCCCCTGCTTCATGATGAAATACTTAAGAGCAATTGTTGAAGCAAGCAAGAATTCCAGTCCTGTATCCATAAGTCCCAGCAGCCGTCAAGAGGAAGGGAGCGGCAAAGCCTCACAGTGTTTCCCACACCAGTTATTATACCATTTTCTGACCCAAGCACAAAGAGGCAGCGTGCTGTTCACACCGTGAGTCATCTCTCCAGCCTGACGCCACCTCTCCACAGCTCAGTGCTGTAAACAGCAGACAGACCATAAAAGCTGTGTCACAGAAAACATCAGCCAGAGATCCTGTCCTGCAGCCCTGCCACTCCCCACCCCTGCCAGCTCTATGAGCTCAGCATGGCTGGGGCTGCACAGACTCCCCGGGATGCCACCGTCACACAGCAACTGCCTGAGCCAGAGCTGCCACAAGCCAGCAGGGATGGTACGGACATTGGAGTCATCCTACTCAGTTGTTCCCACGTGCAGTGGCTGGATGCTGGGTGACTGCTGGCTGGTTCTTGTTCTGAGCCCTCCCAGGAGCAGAACAGCCCCTGGGCTGGTGGAGGGGAAGTGATGTAGAATCATAGAATATGCTGAGTTGGAAAGGGCCCACTGGGATCACCGAGCCCAACTCCTGGCCCTGCACAGGACAGTCCCAAGAGTCACACCATGTGCCTAAGAGCATTGTCCACATGCTTCTTGAACTCTGTCAGGCTTGGTGCTGTGACCACTTTCCTGGGGAGCCTGTTCCAGTGCCCGACCACTTTCTGGGTGAAGAACCTCTTCCTGATATCTAATCTTAACCTCCCCTGACACAGCGTCATGCCATTAAGTGATGCCCAAGATGATGTGAAACTGCCCTGGAAGTGCCCATCAGGATATAACCCAAGGTGCCAAACACGGGGACTGTGCTGGCTTCCCATCTGCCTGTATCACCTATAAAGTGGCGGCAGGCTGAGGGCAATGATCATCCTCCTGTACTGGGCACTGGTGAGGCTGCACCTTGGATCTTGTGTTCAGTTTTGGGCCCCTCATTTCAAGTAAGACATTGAGAGGCTGGAGTGTATCCAGAGAAAGGCAACGGAGCTGGTGAAGGGTCTAGAGGGTAAGTCTGATGAAAAGCAGATGAGGGAGTGGGGGAGGCTCAACCTGGAGAAGAGGAAGCTCAGGGGAGACCTTATTGTTCTCTACAACTACCTGAAGCCAGGTCATAGCCAGGTCAAGATCAGTCTCTTCTCCCAAGTAACAAGCTACAGAACAAGAAAACAGCCTCAAGCTGTGCCAGGGGAGGTTTAGATTGGATACTAGGAAAAAATTTTTCACTGAAAACCTAGTCAGATGTTGGAAGAGGCTGCCCAGGGAACTAGTGGAGTCACCATCCCTGAAAGTGCTCAAAAAACCTTCAGATGTGGAACTTGTGGATGTGGGTTAGTGGTAAACTTTACAGTGCTGGGTTAATTGTTGGACTCAATGGACTTAGATGTTTTTCCAGCCTTAATGATTCTGTGATTCTATGATCTCTAGGACCACTTAGAAAATAGAGGAGTTTAGGTGGGGTGCAGGTTACTTCTATTACAGCAGCTCCTAGAAGCTCATGTGTTTTCCAGACCTCACTGTCAGGAGCTGGAACAGGACAAAAAGGCAGAGGGAAGGAGAAAACAGTTTTCCCTGCACAAGAGTGGCACAGTGTCACCTGAATCCCTTCCCCATGTCTTGCTTCAGGCATCAGCATTAGGGAGTCTCCCCCTACCTGGGAATGCCCAACACTGACACTGACCTGAGACCCACCACCATGTGTGGATGTCAATTCACTTGTGCCCACAAGGGCCTGCCCTGCCCTGGAGAGCTTCCCAGCTTCATTAATATCTTAATCCCAGCCTTTATTATTTTTTTTTAATTCCAGTGTTCACACAACACACTTTGCACACAGGGCAGTGGCGGTGATGGCTGCCCACTCTGGGAAATGCAGGGTTTGCTGTGCAGCTTTTCCAGCCCCTTGGATGCCTGTGGATGTGCAGGGCATTTGTGTGTGGGAGCCCAAGCTGTATGTGGGGTGGGAACAGGCTGCCTCACCGGCTCTCATTCTCAAAATAGCCATGTCTGCTTTACACATGCCTGTCTGGCAGCTCAGCTCCTGTAAAAGGAGAAGAAAAAAGTTGTTTGGAAAAGACAGCAAGCTCCAAGCCAGAGCCCTTAAAGTGCGCAGGTGGGGAGAGCTGCCAGTGTCCTCTCCTCTCCTCTCCTCTCCTCTCCTCTCCTCTCCTCTCCTCTCCTCTCCTCTCCTCTCCTCTCCTCTCCTCTC